>CM056469.1:9278689-9863689 GCA_029783895.1 Triplophysa bombifrons
GATGTAAAAAAATGTAAGTGAATGTAAAATGCTGATTTAGCATTTGATAAAATCTTTATCTTTTAGAAATCTTGTGATTCAAGTGCTTTAAACTCTTCTCTATCTGTAAGATGAGTGCGGACTGTCTTCTCAGCGGCGCCCTCTATAGTTGATTAATTCTGTGCGGCTGCAGAGAAATTGGAATGTGTCACCTTGACCTCACATACTTGCTCATCCACTGCATGCATTTTACACTTTTGTCTCTGAGGCAGGAAATATCAGGTAGATTTGTTACACAGAAGAAAAACACATACGAATGAGAGAGATCAGTAAGCGGATGCCTTTGGTTACAATATAGCTGGTGGTATCTTTATAAGTTCAGAATGTTCTGGAACACAGACAGCATTTATTACAATCTATTATTAAGATTCCTCACACCCAAGCTTATAACCCTTGTGAAGTATGTCGGTCATGTCCAGAAGTAATATGATCAACTGAAGATAAAGACAGAGAGGAAAAAACTTTAGGAATGTCAGACTTTAATATTCTGAACAGTAAAAGATTAACAAATATTAAAATATATAAAACCATTTGCTTTTACATAAGCAAATAGATAAACTGGGTTTGATTCCTGTAAAACGATTAGATGAAGAAAAAAAAACAATATTTGTTTCGCCTTTAGTTCTTGTACAATTCAGCGGTGCAATTTATGTTTTAGTGAATATTTAGCTCAATTAAATTTTGATTTATGATAAACTGGTATATTGCAAATAAACAAAAACGCATATTTTTCACATATTTTAAAATGTTTCTCCCAATTGTCAGACGATTCTAGAAATTTCTGTAGCATGGGATGGTGGGTTGAAGCGATGATGGGTGACTACATCTGGAACATGGTTCGTGAGGACAGTAGTCATAAAGGAAAAAACGATCAAATGTACACTTCTTAAATTGTGGACGACTCATTTTTAGTAACTTTTATGTTAAATTGTTGTTTTGAGCTCAGTGTTATGCCAGTACCTTGTAATTTCTGCATACAAGTAGTAATACCGAAATGTGTAAAACATTTTTCTTTAGTACTGCCGATGGTAAAAAAAATGACTTTGATTTTCATATTCAGCATGTTAAAATTGATGAAAAAACAGTAAAAATTTAAGCGAAACCCAATTTAAAAATTTTTTTGTTACATTGTGTAATTTAAAAACTGCAATATTGTGTGAAAGATCTCTTTAAAGGTTTTCTTCTAAATCATGTATAAATCTCCACATTCTCACAGGGGATTATATTCATAATCCTTATTTAGTTGAAATAAATTCTTGATAAATTCCTGATAACAGTGCAAGAACTGTCTGTGACATGAAGCAAGATTGGTTTTCACAAGGTGTTTGCTAATGAAGAGTCATATAGACAGCTAATGTTTCAGGACGTCATCTCATCCTTTTGTCTGGCATGGTGTCATTAATCATATCATCTCAAAAGTTCAAAAGCAACCACAGATTTTGTTCGCAATCTCATCAACCAGGCAGCGGAAAAACATTCTGACAAAACTGTCAAAGAGCCTTTGTAATCGATGCCTGGCAGCCCTTTTCGGATTGCCCCAACTTTGACAGCCGAGCTGCGTCTTGGCACAGATGGGAACAGAAAGTAGCCCTATCATGGTGCTTCACCTTGAATAAATAACTCTATGAAGTCCATCCAAACCAATTATTTTATGAAGCTTTGAGTGTTTCTAAAACAGGGTAATTTATTACACACCTTTTAAAAGGTTGAACGTAATGTTCTTATATGACAGGTTTATTGCACAGCTGTATGATCTTCATAATCAAAAGGTTCAATGTAAATCCTCCCTCCATTTCAAGTATTTAAAGCACATCTGCATAAAAAGGGAAATTATGGACTGACAGACAGACTTTGAATGTGTCTTATAGGCTTTGTAGAAGATGTAAAGATGTATGTAGAAATGTAGCTGTCATTTGCTGTTCTCGATAATACCACAGGAAGCTCTTTAATAGCTACAACAAAAATTCAGTAATTTTTACTATTGTAATTTCTTTGTCAACATATTGGAATTTTGTAGATTTGAGGTTCACTTTAACACTTTAACTACTCACATATCTAGCGCCACCTACTGATACCCTTACTGCAGCTGACGTCATCCTTCCTGTTGACTTAAAGTGAAAGTATTAAATACAGTTATTTAATAACATTCATGAAACCATTTCACAAAATATTTAAGTTCCACTCTTGTGCTCCAGTTTTCTTATCCACTATTCTATTCTATGGTGATGAGTGGTGAAATATTTACATTTATATGTATAAATTCACAATGGCATCATTTTTGTAATAGGGCCACATTTTGTCAGAAAATAAAATTCTGTATTTATTTTAGATATTGATATTGATGATGGAACTAATGACTTAACCTTACAGTGTTGCGGCCAGAACTTCTATCACCATTTATATTATAATAATGATAAGAGTATACAAGTTATATAAATATATAGGAGAAGCGAATAAATCTTGTTCGAATAAGTCATCACAAGTCTGCTGTAATGCGTGAGTCTGCTATTTACCCTGTTAGCTTGTTTTTACTGTTGAACTGGAGTGTTGCCTGTTGCTAGTTAAGATTATTGAGCTTGTTTATTTAATCATTCGTTGACTGATAGTTGGAGCTTGTTTATTTAATTATTCGTTGGTACTGAAGTGAAGTTGCCGTTAGCGTTTCGTTACGGCTTGACATTATAAGTTTGCACTTAAAAGCAACAAGCTAGTTGATCGCTGTTTGATCCGTGGCCCATTCAAGTCGTTCAGACTTTGTTTTGCTAATCAAGAAGGCTGAACCCTGCCAAGACAGAACTACTTGTGTTTCTGGAACACCTTACGGTGCAACACGATCTCAACATCCATCTTGGCAATACCACAATCACTCCTTCCAAAACAGCCAGGAACCTCGGAGTCATATTTGAAGAACAGATGTCCTTCAATGATCACATTGCAAAGACAGCACGGTCATGCCGATACGCCTTATTCAACATTAGAAAGGTTAGACCCTATATCACTGAGCATGCGGCATAACTCCTTTGTCCAGGCCCTGGTAATCTCAAGGTTGGACTACTGCAATGCTCTCCTTGCTGGTCTTCCTGCAAAGGCTATCAAACCGCTCCAGCTGGTTCAGAACGCAGCAGCACGCCTCATCTTCCAACAGCCCAAAAGGGCTAATGTGACACCCCTTTTCATCTCTCTCCACTGGCTACCGGTCGAAGCCTGTATACGAATAAAGTCACTAATGCTTGCCTACAGGACTATAACTGGATCGGCACCGGCTTACTTTCACACACTCCTGCACTCCTACACCCCATCAAAATCCCTGCATTCAGCAAACCAGAGGCGTCTTTTCTTGCCCTCTCATAAAGGACAGTAAATCGCTTTCCCGCTTATTCTGCTTCACAACTCCTTCGTGGTGGACAAAAAAAAAACCTAACCCCACTAACCCTTTCTCTCAACAGGTAGTGGTCTAGCTTTTGTGGAAACCAGTAACTTTGTATTGGCACCTAATGTATTATGGCTCCTGTATGACATTTCGCTTGTTGCTCACTAACTCTTTGTAAGTCGCTTTGGATAAAAGCGTGTGCTAAATGACTAAATGGAAGTGTATACATAAGTCTCATTCAGGTGAAAATGATGAGATAAGATATTAGTCTCTGACATTTGCAGACCCCCTTAATATCAACACTGATCTTACATAGCTCCAGGCTTACAGCTGCATCACTGAAATCAACATGGAAGTCTTTTTTTGCCTAAACCTTCAAGAAAAGCTTATCTAACATTACTTCTATTATACATCAGTGATACTGCATACTGATGGTCCAGCAGAGCCACCAAGTGTCACTGTTTCCCAGTCGTAACAAGATTTGCTGGCAGTGCAGATGACAATGTTGTGGCAAAATAGGAAGAGTTCTAGTCAGATCAAGAAAACTACAGGATCAACAGAGAGATCAAACCAGATTTGAATAGTTTAAAAAACACGTAAACGTATCAGATATACAGCCGCGGAAAAAATTAAGAGACCATTTCTAAGACCATTTTTAGTTTTTCTGAATGTACATTTATAGGTTTGTGTTTGGGCAAAACACATGTGAGCTACGAACACTATTTCTCCCAAATTTTAACAAAAATATTGTTTCTATTTGCAGAAAATGAAAACTGAAGAAACAGATAAAAATAATAGAAAAGATACTCTGTTTTTTTATCAAACTTCAAATACTACAAAGAAAACAAGTTCAAATTCACAACAGTCATATTTGTACTACGTATTTAGAAAAAGTAAAAAAAGGAATTTTTATTTGATAACTTCGAAGTTTTCATGTATCTTGTCATGCTCTTTTGTCATTTTCACATTGCATTGAACTATTTTTCCTTATATGCCCAGGAATACTTGTCTTTTGTTGAAGAACTGTCTGCACTTAGGTTATGTTCCTGTCAGTTTCCTGACAGCCAGAAGTCATTTATTCAACATGGACGAAACATAAATCAAAATCCCTAGAAGGGGAAAACAGGAACAAAAAACTTTAACATATCAAAACTTGGCTTAACATAACTTAGAGACCGGGGCAACAGGACAAGACAGGGATGAAGACAAACGAACCAGCACAGGACAGCATACACAAGGGCATTAAACAGGAGAGAAACAACAGAGACATGATGAGGGCAATAGGTGAAGGGTTTAAACTGATAATGGGATAATGAATAAGGAAACAAGGGGTCGGGGCTAAGATGAAAGACATGGGGCTGTCATGATCCTGTCAGCCTGAACTAGAAAAGCAACTACAAAGAGGGCAGGATCATGACACTGGCCTTCTTGGCAAATAAACATTTGTTTTACGTCCAGATAGCCAAACTACAGCAGCTTGCAAATTCTTAAATGTCACGTGAACTACTGGAACACAAGGAACCAGTTTCTCTGCATTCAACAGATTCCATCTGGTTGCCAGTTAACAGAAAGTGAACTGAAAGCATTTGCTGTTTGGTATAAGGAAGATCATGCAGTGAAAAACTTCCGCACTCAGGTTTGACATTATTGCTTTTAATTTTATATTGTTATTGGAGTGTGTATATTTAAATAAATGCATTTACAAAGTTTTCAAGACATTTATAGGACTATTACAGACCAAAGGACAAAAATAAACAAATGAAAGAAAGAAAGGTTTGGTTAATATAAAATTTTATTTTATTTTATTTATATTAACATTTTATTGTATAATAATTGTGTTAAATTCAATTAAGACTACTCAACAGTTGTTGATAATTGTGGAGGTTAAATTTGGGCGATTTGTTTATGTTGTTGTATAACTGGTCAGAGTAAGATTGTTGCTTGAAATGTACTCCAAGCCTACAAACATCAACAAAATGAAAAGTATTGTAGTAATAAATGTGTTATAATTCCCCTACATTACTTTGAAACAAAAACTACATGAAATGAACTGTACGCAGCATCGCAAAAACAAAATATATTTTGCCCATTATTTAGTAGTTTGTGAGCATAATATGTGATGCTAATTCATTCACTCAATTTAGGTAAACTGTGTTCATGTTTTATAAATCCATTCCCTCGATTTAGCTAAATCATACTGTCACAATCAATAGTTGGAGTATCCTGCATATCCACCTGAGGGCACTCCTTCCGGGACCATTGTCATCAGAACTGCATTTAAAATTGTTTGCCCAGACCCATGTGTCATTGCTTTTACCAGTATCTCAATATATCTTTTGTTCTCTGTCTATATAAACCCCAGTGTTCCTTTTTCATTGTTGTTCCTATGTTGTACAGTATTTGCATGTCTGGATTATCTGTTATCCCTGTTTTGTGTACTTATGTTGGATCCAGCTTCCTTGAGGGTTGTTTAAATAAACCTACTGTATCTGAATCTGCTTTCCTGCCACCCAGACAGGCAAGCGAGA
The DNA here is from genome assembly GCA_029783895.1 of Triplophysa bombifrons. Lineage (NCBI taxonomy): Eukaryota > Metazoa > Chordata > Actinopteri > Cypriniformes > Nemacheilidae > Triplophysa > Triplophysa bombifrons. The sequence continues at coordinate 9,284,627 of CM056469.1, forward strand.
TTATCCCATAGACCACTTCGGAAGACATTAATACATGCATTTTAAAAAGCAATAGAGTACCACAGGGATGACGCATTTTTGTATATGCAAACCCCTAAAGTGAGTTAGCATTTTAGCAATTTCAGTTCCTCAGTCACCTCAGTAAGCAAAAAACAGTAGGCGAGAAATATCGGGTGGTCTATTACTTCCACCCGAGATTCGTGAGTGTGGATCGGATGGACACTTATCTATCCCATGATGCCACGGGAGCTGAGCAATGGTCAAATTTCAAAAGTAAATCAAATAAATATAGCAGGAAACTTTAAGGGGGACGTCCGTTTTTAATTTAAGTGCAAATAAATGAATTTCTCATGACTAAACTATGTTTTTATTTTTGCTCACGTATAGTTGAGCTGTTAAGACGTCATAGGTCAAATAGCAGATGGGTCACATGACCATAAAACATGGCGGATGCAGTATGTTTGAAATGTCCGCAGCACATGATTTTTATTTATTGGGTCTATGGTAAATTTCCTGAAATCACATGTGTGGTTTCCAAAAGCCTGTGGCACTCCATATCATTTGTAATAAATTCTGCCATATTAAACAAAAAATAAGATTTTTTTTCATAATGACTTTAACTGGATAACTCCCTTTAGAATGTCCTTAATGGTATTGTATACTGCAGGGGTAGGCAAAGTCATTCCCAGAGAGCCACAGTCTTGCAGAATTTAGCTCTACTGACCATTCCATGACTATTTCGGAAAAACTATATTTTAATTTATATCTCATAGGTACATAGGAACTATCAGATGAAACTACATGCAGAACTTGATGAATTTCAAACTTGATGTTCATGCAGGCAGAGTAAAACATCTGAACAAACCAACATGGGTAAGAATAAACAACCGCACCTTTTGATTAAAACCATTAGCTAAACACAACTCTGGTTCTTGGTGAATTAGAAGCAATTCATTTGTTGATTTTTTTAGATCAGAATCTGACCGTTGTAGTATTTGGAAACTCTGCTGCAGTCCAGTATGGGGATGATAATATACTACTTGGGGAAGAAGTGCTCTTTGAAAATGCTGAAACACCCAAGATTGATACCGTACAGGTGAAGATATCAGCACGACGTGTCTCAGTGACCAACATAATTGGCTTACATGAGACTGAACATCAAAGTGACTCTTTGGATCATCTTATTGGTCAACTAGTACATGAAAATGAAATCCATGCCTTCATATTTGTTGTGCGCCTGGGTCAGTTAACCGATGCTGATAAGATGGGCATTGAATGGCTCCAAGAAGTTTTTGGTGACAGAGTTACTGAGTTTGCAATAATTCTCTTCACCTATGAGCAACAGGAGGAGAGTGAGTCTATAATAGATGACTTGAAGAACAACATTATTCTGGAGCATCTGTATGAGAAATGTGGAAGCAGATATTATACCTGCAACAAAATCATGAACAACCAATCAGAGTTGAACACATTGATGATTGGCATTGAGTACTTGTTGTTTGACAATAAACAGCAAGGCTACACCAGAGAGATGTACAACACTTTTAAGAAAGAGATTAGAAAGAGAGGAGGCCAGAAAACCAGAAATCATAGAAAGAGTAAGTACACAGATTTGGTTTTCTGTTGATTTTTAATTGTGCATGGCTAAGCATCAGGAAACATGGCACCTACTTTTGTTCATATTACAAAATGTAATTATTTTCTTTCTTCTTTCAAGATCAACCCACGACCAGTAATGAAGAATGTCATGGCGTACTCCATGCCATACCAAGAGAAATCCCTGGGGTAAGTGTTAAAGTGTGGGAAATACAGGTAGCTTGAATTAAAGGGGTCATTTGACTCGCTTAAAACAAATATTATTATTTGCTTTAGATGTAATACAATGTGTATACACGATTTAAGGTTAAAAAACGCTGTATTTTCCACATACCGTGCATGTTTGTATCTCCTCCTTGCTCTGCCTCTCTGAAACATGCTGATACAATCGAGGTGTGCTATGATCGGCCAGGTCACTAGGTCACATTGGTCGAATACTGCACGGAAATGTAACGCCTCTTACCATATTCGGAACATCAGGCTGCCCCGGAAAACGGTACAATGAGATTTACAAGACCGCCCACCTTACTTGCGCATACATTTGGGCGGTCTTAGTCAAATCATATCACAAAGTGACATACATGCGTGGGCGTGTGGTTACACAAGGCGTTTCAGGCAGGTCTGGGTTCGCTTTTGCTTTTAGATACAATGCATCTTTTGTTCCGACAGTAACATTTTTGCAATTTTAGATGTCTAATACATGCATGGGCAACTTACAACACACCAAAGACACAGAAAAACACGTATTTCCGCAATATGACCCCTTTAAATAATTTTGACATTAAGGTTACTCTGTGCAGATCATTGTCTGAAGCGTGTGTGAATGTGTGAAATTAAATCACATATTTTTCCCATATAGGCCGTTTAGGTGACGTAACATTGCTAGCCTCAGAGACTGTAAAAAGGTGCATGCATGAAATTAAATTCCTGACTCTTAAAATGACCTACCTACTGTTATTAACATGACTCAAAGGAGAAGAACTCAAACATCACTCAAAAGAGAAGAACTGCAGGCCCTGTACCATTCTTCTGCTTGGACTGCTTGGAGTCCAGATAACATTCTGAAAGTGCGTTCTGAAACCTGCATCGAGTCTTTTCTCTCGATCACATTAGTCACATAAGTATCACAATGTCAACATTGCGACGTGACAAGAGACAATAAAACGCATTAGAACCCATTATAATTTTACATTTAGTCTACATAGGGCCGCGTCCAATGTATACACGCTGTAAGAAAGGTTGGATGTTTTGTGTGTAGTCTGGGCTCTTAGGATTCAAAGTCCCCCAGTGGTCAATAGTTTTATCCCATATAAATTCTATATTTAAAAGTAATTCAGTCGCACTTGGCAGTTTAAGACGCTGCTAAAACTGAAAGTGAAACTGAGAGCTGACACGGCAGTGCATCGATTGATTTAGCCAGAATCTATGCACCATCTTTGCAAATTCTTTGCCTCAAACTGCTAATCCAGTTTAATGAGTTGACGTTATTGGTTACTTACAGGTTTATGATGTAATTAAAGGAGTAGTTCACTTTCTAAATAAATTTTCATGATAATTTACTCACCCCCATGTCATTCAAGATGTTTGTGGGTTTTTTTCTTTAGTCGAAACGAAATAAAGGTTTTGGATCAAAACATTCCAGGATTTTTCTCCATCTAGTGGACTTAAATGGACTCCAAATGTTTGAAGATCAAAATCACAGTTTCAGTGCAACTTCAAAGGGCTCTAAACGATACCAGACGATGAATAAGGGTCTTATCTAGCGAAACGATCTGTCATTTTCTAAAATAAAATTAAAATCTATATGCTTAATAAAATGCTTGCCTTGCTTGGTTCTGCGATGCGCATTAATTGAAGTCCACTATATGGAGAAAAATCCTGGAACGTTTTCATCAAAACCTTCATTTGTTTTCGACTAAAGAAACAGATACAAAAACATCTTTAAAATTATACATTTGCAAATGGTTTGTCTTAAAGCTCATTCAAAATACAACATAACCATATGAACAACATTAAAAACTTGATTTTCACCACAAGGGGTCTTTAAGGTCTTTAAACAGGTGTGATTTAATGCATGCTTCAGACACCAAAATGCACCGGGAAACATTCCCATAGAGTCAATACCATTATACAGCATCTTGTTCCCTTCTCAAGAGACATTTCTTCTATTGTATCTGAGTAAATCATAAATTACAGTGTAAAATCAGCCATAGCAAACCGCCAATAATTGTATGTTTATTTTTCAGGGAAAGGTTCAGAAGTGTGCAACAGACGGTGCAGGAACAAATCAAAACAAAGGAAGTGAAGTCAGGGAAAAAATAGAACAACTATTTCAAAGACTTCATCTTAATAACAGGCAGGACTGTAAACTTAAAGCTGCAGATGTTCTTCAACTAACTGCACATTCATTACAGTCACACGAGTCTTGTAATGAGAAGGAGCTGATTCAGACTTACATACAAAAACTACTGATGATGAACTACCGAGCGAGAAACATTAAAATGAAAGATACCAACAACCAACAAAAAGATAATGACCCTCTTGAAGATAAAGGTAACGTAGATGTTCTTGATGAACTTTTTATGTCTACAGAACTTATAAACAAGACAAACAAGACAGTTGCTATTCACCCAATGGATGTTCAGATGGCCGTGTTTCATTGTGCTGAGAATTTCCTAAAGCAGCTGATGGTCACTAAACTCTCACAGTGTCAGTATGCTCTTCCTCTGCTTGTACCTGATCCATTTACAAAACAGATTCAGTTTCCTCTCTGGACATTCAGACAAATCAGCAAGGGTCTGAAGATGACAAATAAAAACAATGAGATAATAAGGAAAATCCAGTCAGTCTATAAGGCAGAAACTCCAATGGTGTTTTTCTTCAGGTTTGACAATTTGTACTCATCCAAGTCTCAACTGATAAACAGTCTCATCAATGAGAAACACAACACGTTCTTCCACAGGCACTGCTCAGGAAGCAGCAAAACCAGACTACTGTTGGATGGAGTGGTGGAGATTGCCTGGTACTCTCCTTCCGGAAAAGACACAGACACATTCACAGACTGTGTAGCGTTCTGTAACCTCCACGGTGATGCAGAAGAGAACGAGAAACAGCTGGAAATCCTGACTCAAATGGCTACAGTGAACGTTGTTTTTTTACCGAAGCTTGACAAAAATGTCAAAGGTGTAACAAGGATCCCAAACCTGTCCCGAAAGCCACTCATTTGCCTTTTTTGTGAGGATGAATCTACTAAGAGTAAAACAAGAGCAGGCATATACAAAATCGGATTAAAAGGCAGAAATCAGGCAGATGTATCGGAAGAACTCAGAGAAGCTATAAATTATTTTCTCTCAATGTCACCATCAGAATCAACTTCCCTTTTCAAACTCGAAGATCTGTCCAAACACATAGATAGAGTAGATGAAGATGAGGATGAAAGCTGCAAGAAAGGAAAAGCCGCAGCAGAGAACATCATGACATTACTGAGGGGAGAGAGTCTCTCCAAAATCAAAGAAAATGTTCTGCCCTCTCAAGGAACTCTGTGGCATAATTGGTGTCAGAAGATAAAAGAACTACATCAGGGATATGTGATAGAAACAGATGTACCCCGAAAACAAGTCGAGTTAAAAACAATACGTGCACAGCAGCATGAACGTGGTATTAGTCAGTTTGTCAAGCTTTTCATTCAAGAAATGATTTCAAAAACTCCAGAGGAAAATTTGTTTTTTCTTAAATGGCTCCCGATCCTCCTGGATGAGTATACTTCAACTGAACTTTCAGAGCTACATTACAAGTATGATAAAAAGTGGTCAGAAGTCTTAAAAAGGAGAGATAATGCTAAAAGAGATGGGCAACCTACATCAACAATTGTAAGTGATGAAGAAACAGAACTCGATGAGATAGCGAAGGAACTTCAAGCTGCAACCTTTGGTTTAGAACACATCGTGAGAGAGATCGGTCAGATCTATGAATCATGTTCATCGGTCAATAAAGAAAAAAAAGGCCTTCCGTGCAGATACTCTGTTCTCCCACGTCTTGCAGCAGAGATGATGGTCTCTGGATTTCCACTGGAGCTGATGGATGGAGACGTCGCTCATGTTCCTTTTCTCTGGATTACTGCTGTTCTAGATGAACTCATCATAGTACTAGGAGACCAGAGAGTCTTTGTGCTGTCAGTTTTAGGGGTTCAGAGCTCTGGGAAATCCACAATGCTGAATGCCATGTTTGGTTTGCAGTTTGCTGTCAGTGCTGGCCGGTGCACTAGAGGAGTGTTTATGCAGCTGGTCAAAGTGTCAGAAGAGATGAGAAAAGAGCTGAAGTTTGACTATATTCTGGTTGTTGATACTGAAGGACTCCGTGCTCCGGAACTGGCTGGAAGGTCTACGAGACATCATGACAATGTAATGGCAACATTTGTTGTTGGTCTTGGAAATCTGACCTTGATTAATATCTTTGGAGAAAATCCATCTGAGATGCAGGATACCTTCCAGATCGTTGTTCAGGCGTTTCTGAGGATGAAGCAGGTCAAACAGACTCCTAGTTGCATGTTTGTGCACCAGAATGTTTCAGACAACACAGCTGGAGAAAAAAACAAGGAAGGAAGGAGACGGCTACAAGAGACACTGGATAAGATGACAAAACTTGCTGCTAAAGATGAAGTCTGTAATGTTGAATGTTTCAGTGAAGTTATCACTTTTGACGTACAGAAGGACGTAAAATATTTTGCACAGCTCTGGGAGGGAAGCCCACCCATGGCTCCACCAAACCCATCATACTGTGAAAACATCAAAGAACTAAAAAAAATGTTTCTTTGTAATGCCTCAACATCAGATGGAATAATGCTGACATGCATTAAAGATCGTATTAAAGATCTTTGGGAGGCTTTGCTGAATGAACGATTCGTGTTCAGTTTCAGAAATTCTCTGGAAATTGCTGCATATAGAAAACTGGAGACAGCATACAGCAAGTGGTCCTGGAGCCTTCGCAGTACCATGCTGGAAATAGAAAGTAAACTACACAACAGAATAGAAAATGAAGCCATCGATGAAGTTGAAGCAACTGATCTTCAAGGACAACTACAAGAGAAAAGTTCTAAAGTAAAACAATCAATGTCAGAGTTCTTTGAAAAAGACAAGGATAGAGATATCTTGATACAGTGGCAAGTATCATTTGAAATAAAAATCAAAGAGGTTGAAGAAAACATTGTGAGAGAAACCAAGAGGAAGTTGAATGATATTATTCAGCAGCGAGACCTGAAGAAAAAGATTGATTCTCATAAGACAAATCATGAAAACACTCTCTTTGAAAAGAGCAAAGAACTTGCGATAAAACTCAAAGATAAAGCAAATGATAAAGCAATCCTAAAACGAGAATTTGATTCCATTTGGAAAGAGTGTCTCAAGACGATAACCACAAATACTCCATCAATAAAAGACATTGACATATTGGGAGACATGAAACAACTCTACAACGACATCTATAAAAGTAGCCCTGTAGATGCCTGGAAAGAGGAAGGTAGAAACAAGAATATTTTCAATGTGCCGAGTTATTCAAACTATGTTCAGTTAAAGAAATCTACTGGAATTACAGAAAATGTTGTGAACACCTGTAAAGAAACATTTGTCTACTCTTTATCTAAAGAAGATGGAAACCAAATAAGAAATTTAATCAATGACATTGCAGATCATACAGAAAAAAAGATCATGTCATATAACATTCCAAAGATGGGATACAACAAAAGCTACATTCAAGAACTTGCAGATTACATAAAGGCAAGAGTAATACAGTATGAGGAATCTTGTGTGAAATACACGTTCAAAAATGAATTTTACTTAGATTTACTTCAGTCAATCTCCAAGACACAAAACAAGACATTCAGGGAGCAGCACAAAATGTTCAGAGAATCCCATGATCCAGTTTTCTATTTTGAAAAAAAGAGACAAGAGTACTACAGTATTTTCAAGAAATACTGTCAAGGTGCAACATCAGCTGCTATTTTTGGTGTGTTCATCTGTCAGAAACTGAAAGAGCCCATTGAGAAGAGTGTCTACAAAAACACTGCCAGATATTTGGCTAATGAAATGAAAACAAACTGTGAACCACTGAATGGAAACAGATCTAAATTAGAAAAACACATCCTGAAGAGGCTGGCAGAAAACGAGGACTTTGACAAATACATCGAGTACCTTTATGAACCCAAAAAACACTTTAAGAATTTCATCAATGAAGTAGTCGAGAAGTACATCAGTGCCAAGTTCAGGACCAGTATTTTTCCCAAGATGAAAGAGAACACTGAAGTCCTACAGCAGAACATTATGAAAGCAGCTCATAAAGCCACTGAAGTCAGTAAGAATATAGATGAGTGGTTGAAGCATTTCACACAGGAGCTCTCGGATGTGCTGATATTCTCCGTAAAGGACCTTAGTGGAGTGAGTCAGGATGGCATTGACGATTTCAATATCCTTGAAGATGTGATACGAAAAGAACTTCCTTCAATTACGACAATAATCAGCAACTGCAGTAGAGAAACATTCCCGGCAAAGCTGGAAAATAAGGACAGACCATATGAGATTTTGATTGAGCACCTCTGTCAGTGCTGTTGGGTTCAGTGCCCTTTCTGTGCTGCTATCTGCACCAACTCGATAGAAAACCATGATGAAGATCACAGCGTTCCGTTCCATCGGGTGGATGGACTTAATGGGTGCTGTTATGATTTTACAGAAGGTCTGGGTGCAGATTTTTGCACAACTTTAGTCACAACTAATAAGAAGTTTTATGTGGGACAGTGGACACCATGTAAAGAATACAGAATTGCAGGAGGTGTTTATGCAAAGTGGAGCATCACTCCTGACTTGTCAGAGCTGCCTTACTGGAAGTGGTTTGTGTGCAATTTTCAGGAACAGCTGGAAAATTATTATGAAAGAAAGTTCCACAGTTGGGAGATTTCATATGAATGGAAACAATATACAAAAGTGGATGCCATTAAGAGTTTAGATAAATACATCTAATGAAATACATTCAAACTAACTCAGACAACACATACCAACTTTGTGTCATATACCTGTTTGGATATTGCTCTAAAATCATACATATTTAAACAAATAAAAAGTGCAGCACTTCCACAAAAATAGAAAAGCAAGATGTAGTGATGGAGAGCAACAGTAGCCGGCAGAGTCTACGAAGTGAAGAATCTGTATATTGAACTGTATATCAGCTCAAATTAATATTAATGTCTTATTTTAAAGTAGTCATCATAACATTTGAGCCTTGTGATTTAAAAATGCTTCTGAAGTTATTTTATGTAGCCTATTTGAATAGCAAAAATCTGAGAGGCTGGTGAAATTCTGCAGCAATTCTGCGTGCAAGTACTCAAATATGATTTAAACAACAGCTGGGTTGTTTTTATTTCCCTTGTATTACTTTCTGAAATCATTCTTCTCACATAAATAATTTTGACTCAAACCAAAACTTCATCTCCATGTATTTTTTACAGTGCTGTCAATCAATTAAAAAAATAACAAATGACTTACACATTTTTGTAATTGTGTAAGTCTTAACATCAGTAGCGAACCCACACATGAGAAACCTAATCTATGGGGAAAAAATATTAATTAAAAGTGGTTTATTTGACCTTTTAGCAGTCTTCTCATGTGATACTGTGATGTCATACGATGATCAGTCTGCTTAGCATTGCTGCAGTCAGGAAGTCGAATGCGCTCTTTTAGCTCTGACTTTCATCAGATTACTTCTGAGGGACAGTAAAACTGAACAATCGTTTTTTAATGAACTTTTCGCTGTGTCAGCCTTGTGAAAATACTATGAAAAAAAGAAAAGGCTGATGAAGTTTGTTCAAAATAACAGGAGGATGGACTTGATTTTAAAGTAACTTGATCATCAAAATCATGCTATTTAGGAGAAGCGGGGGTCAGAGCAGTGCAGAGACAACTAACAAGTTGCCTTCATAGAATTAATACCATTGGGACTCCTACATTTTTTTATGATAAAATAATTTACTATTCAGATATGCATTTACATTATACAAGAGGGGCGAATAGTCGTCAGATCTCTTTACCCCTACCTAAATCTGACTCTATGAAGAGGACTGTGTTTTATAGCGCAATTGTGTTTTGGAACAATCTTCCAGTTGGGGTTCGTGAAATTAAGGGAAAAACTGGTTTTTAAAAAAGACTAAGACTGTATTTGTTGTTAACATCATAAGATTGTATTATGTGCTACTTATTTGATTTTACTTTATTTTTACTTTATTTATTTATTTTCTCTCGTGTGTATTTACATATGATATATTTGGGAGTAATTGTGATTGTAATTGTTGGATTTTTGTATGTATTGTTTGGACCCCAGGAAGACTAGCTGTCGTTTCGGCGTCAGCTAATGGGGATCCTTTTGAAATAAACAAATAAACAAATAAATAAAACGAGCTAATCCAAAAGACGCACGGACAATCAGTGCAATGAACTGCCAATGCACAACAACTGCACGTGGGTACATTTTTGCAATATTCACAGATAACGTAAATATTATTCATAAAAATTTAACACAGTCTGGAGAAATTTCGTGACAATGTCACAAACTGTAATTTATTAATTCGTTTCAAGGACACAAATTTCCGCTTTTTCATGTCACTCAGCTAAAAAAATCGTGTCACCCAACACGACTTTCGATCCAAATTATTTGAATATGCAATATCGTTCATATACTGTATAAATATATATTCATGTAATCTGATGGGAAGTCATACCTATTTTAGAAGGTGGGTCATTCGTGTGAATTCCTATTTCCTACAATATCATTAGCACGTTTGTTAGGATTTCCCTTTTCCCCTGTGAAGTTTAGGGGTGGGTTAGGGAAGCCATTTATCGTTGCTTTGCCACGTTGTGAAACTCGTGTTTTTAGCAAAGCCTTTGCGGCTGTGATTTAAGGGTTTGGGGTGAGATATGGCTGTTGGTTAGCCAACTCCTAAAATGTTTATGAATGGTTTATATCTTTTGATATCAGGTTATAAATATATAAATGCACATAATGTAGCATGATGTAGTAATGAAATTACGCCCTGGACGTGCCAGCTATGTTGCCAGCTTGGTAAGTAATGAAATGACCAAAATTTACCAATGTATTTCTTAACCAATAGGTCGTGTGTTAGCTGGGTTGAAACATATCTTTTTATATTTGTATGTAGTTGGTGACTGTTGTATAAAACCAATGAGGTACTCGCATAAACTGAAGTTCATCTGTAAGTAAGCACATGGCTTCAGCTGGACGCATCCACACAGAGGCTGTCATCAATGAATCTGTTCTTCTAATGAGTATCCTCATTATAATCCCTATGAAATAGACAAAAACTGGCTAATTGTAATTACTTTGAGTTGAGTCTATTTATTATCAAAGAATGTGTCAGTAAAACAGTTATTTTGAGGGGAAATGTGAATAATTGCATTGCGGGCTGATTGAAGGTGTGTCCCTAAATGTTATGCTTGCGCTACTAAAAATTGTATTTCTGAGGCTACAGTGAAACTAGCGAAAGTAGTGATGCGTAAGCTCACCATTGGCTAATATCTTAATATTTGATTATGAAAAATATGGGGTCCTTCCGTCTGAGGGACAATACTCTCGTAGCCCTTCCCAGAAAGCTTCACCCAGAGTTAGGAAACAAAGGGATTTCGCGGTGAAAACCTTGAAGCATCCTAATAGTGAGATCCCTTTCTTAATGGCACAATAATTACAAAACTAATTCAGGGCAGATTAGTTTTAGAATTAATTAGCCTACAATTGCTTCACATCAAAGTTTGATAACGCTGGACGGGCTGACCGTTAACTTTGTCCACGATCATCTCATGGAAATTTAAATCAAAAGAAAAATGAGGTATAAGAACATGGATTTCTAAAATACAAAGGGATGCAATTCAATAAAGTATATATTGTAAAGATGCAACGATGTTAAAATAATATAACTGGCTTTAAAACTCAACCAAGGACAAACGTGAATCAAAGAAAGTTTCATTGGCGTAACAAAAACTGATATTAAACACATATTTCATCATTTGCACCTAAATAAAACAGAAAATTGCACATATTATAAGAATCTTTAAAGGAAATGTTTACGATGCACTTTACAACATTAGCTAGACGTGTGTGGGTTTGTTAAGTCACAGACAGAAAACCATTAAAAAAATCATAACTGCTTCACGAATGCATATGTATGAATACATTTTACACTTTTAATTAATTTTGATATAAATCTGCAACTTCTAGATTGACGGTCTGTTTAGGTTACATCATACAGTATTAAGAATCAGGGGCGTCTAAACTTTTGCTTTGGGCTATTTTTAGAAATTCTCTTATTATTATTTAGTGTGAACTTTGTTAAAAAAAAATTGTGAAATAATTTGCTCAGGGCAGGACTAAATTAAAAATAAACCTTCATTTTCAAAAATCCTCTTATTTTTCCAAAAGTTTCAGTTTTTTACATATGCTGCAAGGGGTGTGTTTTCCGCCGTGGATTTATGTCACTATATAGTTCCCGCCTACGTTTAGTTAGGAGTCCCCGCGAAAACTTCACTTTTCTCCCCCAAACACTGTAACTCGTCCGCTATGAAGGCATTACAATGCCAAAAAGAAACGAGCGCACTGCTGATGATGGCTGCGCGCGGCGAACAACTTCCGCGAGAGGACAACCGATCTACACGCGAGGAAACGGGATCCCGCGAGCTCGTTTGAAACCTTCGCGCGCGCATTGCATCCAATGTGCGCGCAATACAAGCCCTCGCGCGCGCATGACATCTTCTGTGCGCGCAATTACAAGCACTCGCGCGCGAAGGACGCGAATATACAGACTTGCGCTCTCGCCTGCTGCTTTTGCTCGCGCGAACATTTTTATTTTTGGCAGTCGCGGGGCGGGACTTGCTGTTTGGTGTAACCTCAAACGTCATTGGTTACTTCCTGTTTTCCGGAAGTCACTTGTGATTGGAGCTCCATATCATCAATCTCAAGCTTGTAGACAGTCCCTTAAAAGAATATATTGTGCTCTGATAAGATCGGCCATTGATTATGTCAGTATGGTATATAGCTCTGTATGTAAAACACAACGTTTAAAAGTAAAGGCAATACAATCACAAGCAATGAAAATGTGTTGCGGAGCTCGTAGATCATCACCATTATCAGCAGTTCATGTAGAGATGAGGGAGATGCCTCAAGAAATCTGTAGGTTCAAGCTAAGGATCCAGTTAAAAATGGTGTTGAAGGACTGTTGGGAAAATGAGTATAAAAAGTTGACAAGCTTTGTGGGAAAGGCCAATGAGGAAGCACAGAAAATGGGTTTAACTGACAAACACATTGCCCCTACAGTGGCTAGGTCAACCATTCCTTGGCTCTTCCCAATGCACTTGAGTGATATCCAATTGCATAAAGGAAAACCGAACAATGAAACAAGTGTATTAAAAAGTTCATGAACTTCAGATCATATTTCTGTATTTACTGCAGAACGAATAGCTATTGTGTTGGCACTTCACTGGATAGAAGAAATACAGCCAACAAAGACAGTAATATGCACAGATTCTCTTTCAGCAATAAACAGTTTGTCAAGTGGAAAATCATTAGCAAGACAAGATATGATAAATGAAGTAATGCAAAGTCTTTTTATAATAAGAATGTATGGACTTCTAGTAAATTTTGTGTGGGTACCATCACATATGGGTGTGAAAGGAAATGAGGAGGCTGATCATGTGGCTGAACAGGCTTTAAATCATTCTCAAATAGACATTGAAGTGACATTATGTAAAACAGAAATAAAAGTTATAATAGCGAAAGAAGTACAAGAAATATGTCAAAAAGAATGGGAAGAAGGAAAAGAAGGTAGACATTTATATGGCATACAAGAGAAAGTTGGTTCAGAGAGATGAAGATTAGGAAACAGTAAAGAGGATGTATTAATAACAAGAAATCATATTGGACATGTTTATTAAATCAATGCTTGCTTAGAATAGGAAAACATGAGAATGGAAATTGTGACAAATGTGGGTTAACAGAAAATGTAGAACATGTATTGGTAAAATGTCAGGCTTATGAAATAAAACATTTCCAACTAAATCAAGCTTTAAGAAATAGGAAATCAATGATTTGTCAATCCAGGTTTTGTTAGGTGTTGTTTATTTAAAAGTAACAGGGTTGATTAATAGGATATAGGATACTGTTATTGTTTATTTTTTATATATGTATATATTTTTTTTGTAAAATAAGTAGCTTTTGTTTCTAAACTTCCTAGTCATTGGGCGCTTCCTACTCCAATCCAGTAAGTGGCGGGGATGCAGCTTTTAAGTTGGTTTGGAACCAATGACGTTTGAGGTTACACCAAACAGCAAGTCCCGCCCCGCGGCTGCCAAAAATAAAATTGTTCGCGCGAGCAAAAGCAGCAGGCGAGAGCGCAAGACTGTATATTCGCGTAATTGCGCGCACAGAAGGTGTCATGCGCGCGCGAGGGTTTCAATCGAGCTCGCGGGATCCCGTTTCCTCGCGAAGTTGTTCGCCGCGTGCAGCCATCATCAGCAGTGCGCTCGTTTCTTTTTGGCATTGTAATGCCTTCATAGTCCGCCACATTACGGTAGACCAATCACAGCAGACTAGACCATCTGACCAATCACATCAGACTAGGCTAGCGGAAAGGAGGGGATTAGGTTAATCATGAAACAAATCATTTGAGAGTCAGTCAAGAAGTAAGGTAAGAATAACTGCCTATTATTACAAAATAATAGTGGTTTTACACCTTATATGTACATAAACTTGTTGTTGGACACTCCATAAACCAAAATAGGACCCTAGTTATGTGCTCTTTAACAACCAAAAAGACAGGTTTAACGACAGGAAGGAGACACTTGAGGAGGTCAACTTCTGCAAGCTCATTACAAAACTCACCCTGCTGTCTAATTCGCCTACTTATATTTTGCCTATTAATAAGTACTGTTTTTGTGTTGGAATAGTAGGTACTTTTGAGTGCATGGAAAAATAAATTGCACAGACTAGGAAATATATGCATAGTGCATGTGTATGTAATTTGGGACACAGCTCAATTCTTTTTTCGAATACTTTTTGAACGGATAGTATGCTGGGCTGGGCTGCGTCCGAAATCACATACTGTGACAGTATATTGAGTTTGAATAAGTACTTATCTATCGCCCTCTAAAAAAATATTGGCACTTATAGGCTACATTAAAAACGGCCTCAACGTTTTTCGCTATATATTTGATTCACGATTGAAATCTATCCGTTGCTCAGTTCCCGTGGCATCATGTAGCGTCCATCCAATCCACATTCACGAATCTCGGCGGAAGTAGTTGACAATCGGGGTATTTCTCGTTCCTCTTGTTTTGCATAGAGAGGTTTCGGACATAGTATTCATGAATTCATACTCATGTTCGCCTTCTATTAGTATGGAATTAGGCGATTCCAGATCATAACCTTGAGATTTCAACCTCTCGTCCGCCCTGTGGCTGTTCCTCACCTGGAATAAGAACAGAAAAGATAAGTCGAGTCGGGCTATGTTTTGAACCCGCTACCATCGCTGTTTGTGATCTTTGACTAGTATATTGTGTTATGTCTTGTATTTCTTCTGTTAGTTTTGTTTGTTTTTATTTGTTAAGCATTTTAAGCTCTGTAAAAACGCTATAAATGAAAAGTATTAGTATTATTATTATTAAGTAATTCACTGCCTGAGATAGATGGCGCATAATGACTAACACAAATACCCCTGTACACATGGCCTTTTTTGATGATACCACAAGATGTCGCTCTCTTACCGACTGTAGTGCCCTGGATGGGCTGTTCCTCCCAGTATTTAATTTCTGATGAATTTAGGCTTGTTTTGCTATTTTAGTTCTATTGTAAAATTGCATGATAAAAGATTTAGTAGTCAATACAATGTACAGTCCATTGAAAAGTACTACATTGCAGACCAATGCTAAAGCATCCTGCTCTTGCAGCTCATTTCAATGTGTGTATTTTGAGAGACACACGGAATTTAGCAGATCTGAGTTCTTAGATATTATTTTTGTAATGGATCAACGAATCTATGGACAATATCTGACATTAGAGATGCATTCAGCCTGGGAAGCAATATGGGACTAACATTACACGCCAGCACTGTTATATTTTGTAATTTTTATTTTAGGGCAGTGGCAAAGAGGCAATTTAATTTATTTTATTGTCTGTTTGCAGCTTCGCCAGCTTTCAAAAGTTAAATGTGGAAACATGTCTTCCAAAGCAAAGATTTGACCAGGCTCACTTACTACCTTAAGGTTGTTCTTAGAAATTTGATTTGAACATTTCTTGAAGATGGTATAGTGCTGCTTTTTTGTTGCAGCACCAACTTCGTTACTCAGTCTGTAGAAATCCAAGTCATTTTTTACTGAAACTTTCTCATGGCAACCTAAAAAGCTGTAAATCTTGTGGCCCCTTGTTTGTGTCATTTATGCAATCCAATCGACTCATTTTAAAAGGTTACGGGACATCTACACGTTTCACATCTTCTTCCTGTCTCATAATTACTGACCAAGCATTGTCACAGGCTATGGACCTACGTTTAAACAATGTCAAACACTGGCACAAAAAAACCCCGGAAAACAATGATATCAGTAGCACTGACATTTATAATCGTTGTAACCATTTATTTTTGTGTTCCTACCACACCAATCTACAAAAGTGTTCCACAACAGGAAGTTGAGCTCACAGTCCATCTTCTGTTATACATAAAACATACACAGTATCAAAACAGAGACATAGAAACAGGAATTTAGTTTAAGCTGAAGCCTAAAAATGATGTTTCGCAAGTTACAAAGTTTCTGTTCTTTAAAATGCTGTTGATAAAAAAACATTCTTATTATTATGTTATAACCAATATTATCCCAATTATATTACATTATATTTTATACTGTATAAAAGCCTAGTAATTTTCCATTTATGACTAATTATCAACTTGGTTTCATATTTTGGCAATTAATTTCAAAAGTCTTCATGAAAACAGGCAACAGTTCCAAAAACCCTTGTCCTTGTCTGAAGTTTTGATCCCGCCAAGACAAAAAAAAACTGTTGATCATTTAAACAGATTGAAACAGGCCGAATCTCACATGATGAAGAGAAAACAGATTGCTCACTTGGACTAGTTCCTACCAGCCTGCCATAAACCACTAACAGAACCTTAAGTCACCGCACATACGTGGCTTCAGTGACAAACTCGTCTTTCTGGCTTATCTTCGTGCTTTTGATTGTAATTGTTAGGTAAGAAATCATTATTTTACATTGCCTGCAGTAACAATACCCTAACCATATCTGTAAAAACTAAAAGACTCTAAATGTTTTCCAAAATTGGTTCTTCTATCTATGTTATATAGGCTATATTCCAAGTACATACAATAGCTTTGTGTAGTAAAAAAAACACTAATAATCTTGTTGTTTCCTAGTTTCTCCTAAACACAAAAACTTACATTAAACTACATTTTGAATAAACTCTTCCATTTATGTTTAAAAGACAACAGATGAGCCCTGAAAAAACCTTGATTTTAATAAACACACTGAATAGTTTGAGTATCTGGTTTAAACTTCCTTTTGAATAAATATCTGCTTTGGAAAAAATCTCACTTGGTGAAACAATGTAAATGGGAAGTCTGTATCTTCGATGGGCTCATTTTTATTTTCATACATAACCAAAATACTGAAATATCCCCCTGATTAAACAATGACTAATTCTTTAGAAACAGCTTATTATAATTCTACCAAAATAGTTAACATTTCCTTCTTATTTAAGCCAAAGAGATGAATGAATTATTCTTCATAATTTTCTTTTTCAAACTATTTTTTTATTTTGTTGGACCGAGACACATCTGGAACACATCTGCTCCCTCAAACAGCAGGAGAAGTGTTTAAATGTGCCATGTCAAAGCATACTCCTCAAAACATGCTTTCCTTCCTCTGTACAAATTCGAATAAAGCCATGACTCTCACATACTGTGTAACTGACACAATGCATAATCTACAAGAAAGATTTTCATTTACACAATTTAAAAGTTCTCAAAAAGGCACATATGAAGGCAACAAATTTAAATACAAAAATGAAAATTTGTCATCATTTGCTCACCCTGTTGTCATTTCAAACCTGACTTTCTTTTACTACAGAACACAAAAGAAGATATTTTGAAGAATGTTGCTAACTGAGCGGTACCCATTGACCCATTGAGGTTTTGTGTCTGTACAGAATAATTGAATAAGTACCGCCTCCATTTTGGGGTGAACAATCAGTATATTGTGTTTATCTAATGTTCAAAAATCCTAAAATGCGTTGCTTTGCATTAAGCAAATGGCACCTGCAAGCACTTCGCGTATAATGGAAATGTCAGAACAGTTAGATCATACCACAGTTGAGTTTAATTGCGACACTATATAGAAGCATGTACACTAAACATCTTGACAACGCAACTATGACCACAGAAAAAAAGCTTATATGGACATTTATTAGGAAACCATTTATTTAAGCAGATTTTATTTATTGAACCATTTAAGGGACACATCAATGATGTGTTCCTCTTATAGAGGTGACTTCTCTGCAGTACAGTTTTCTGTTTCTGGAATTTTTTAAATAGATGCTGATAGACAGATGTTGCTTTCTGTAAGGTATGATAACCAACATTTATGTTGCTATCTGACCAAATTTGCTGTGTGAACTAAACACTTCTTGTATCACTTATCTGTAAACAATGCAATAAATGGAAACAATGCGGGTAATAGACTTATAATGAAAATACCTTTACTTGCATTGCTTCTCTCCCTAAAGGGTTGACTGTATCCGATTTCTTTTGTAACCTTAACTGCAAAAACCTATACAAAAACTGTTATAAAAACAACTAAATGGAATTTGGAAGTATGATGAAAGTACTGTAGTTCACTTACCATATTTCATGGTAATCCAGTGCACGCCCTAAGGTTTAAACAGCTGTGCATGGGACTAAATTACATTAAACGCATTATGTTCAATGACACAAAGTTCAACACAGCCTCTACTCTTATTCGCACAGACCTTGTGGGTTTTTCTAATCTCATTGAGCAAAGGCCTTAAGCAACACCACATACTGCTTCTGGTGTTTTTCTTGATCATGGAGCTTGTTAGATCTCTACATTGATGTTGGAGATCACAACAGAGAAATAGAGGTCTTCATCTACGACATATATCTGGTCTGATGGAAATTAGCCCTTGGGGTCCAGCTCTATAGTAACAGACTGTTTAGGAACAAAGATCAGAGGCAGCTCTACCAGACAAAAAACTTCTATAATGATACTGAATGTGATTTGAGAGCAGCATTTATTATTTTAAAGGCTTAAAGTGATATATATATATATATATATATATATATATATATATATATATATAAGTATATGACTCTTCTTTCTGTAACACAAAATAAGATATTTTAAGAAATGTGTCAGTGGTTTTGTGTCTATACAATAGAAGACACAATCAATGTTGGCCAATCAGGTCACTGTCCTGAACATGGGGTGGTGAGGACAAGGACAGAGGACCCAGACGCAGACAGCTGGTAGGCGGTTATCAAGACATTTAATAAAATATAACTACAAAAAAAACACCCATGAGGGGGAAACAAAACAAAACGTGGCAACGGGAACAAGGACTAACTAGACTGTACTAATAATAACACTTGACATTTAACTTCAATCAACTAGACTACACCAAACACAGGAACTGTGACACAAACAATGAACCAGCACAACACAAGAGACACGAGGTCAATATGTGGGACCAAAATCAAGAGGGGAATGAACTAATTAACAACCAATAATGAGACAAAAGGGCGAGAACAGAGATGAGACCTGGAGAGAGCATGTGGAATGGCAACTGGGAAAAAAATGCCTCTCTCCACATAAAACATGAGGTTATGTCATGATCCTGCCACAAGATCAAGAGAAACATGACAAGATGTTACAGAATCATGACAGGTCACATTATGATGATCTGATAACCATAAATGAAACTGTCTAAGAGATCATCAGAGCTCCAAGGTCAGAAGAAGGAGAAAGTGCCTCTAGTGATCTTCATTGGAGGACTACATTCATTTCAACATGTGTCACTGAAAATGCTAAGTCATATCATACCCAATCAAGAGCAAACTGATAAAACAGCGTGAGGTTATTTTAAGATGCAGCTTTTTTCAACTAGTTTGGGGAGAAGGTTTTTCATAAAGCAAGTTTCGGCAGTATAACACAAGTGTAAAGCATTGGGTGGAAGGTTGGAGATCTGTAGATGTTATGGGAAACCAACACAATCTCACGGCAATGGTGGTTAATTAGTATGGTTAATTGTAGTGGTTAATTCAAAATTCGAGAAAGTTTTATACGATTGGTTTATGTGCCAGTGACTGTTATGTTTAGGGGTGAGGTTAGGGGAGGGGCTTCAGTATGACTTTCGAACAATCATTTTTGTATGATCTACATCATACGAAATCATACGAATTAGCCACCTTGTAAAAAAGTTATGTATTCCCATGAGATGAGGGGAAAACCGAAGTAAAACTTTAAATCGAAGTGACATTCTGTTAACATTGCGAACAGTGAACATGCAGTAGCTTATTTCTGTAATGGAATGCCATTTTAAACATCCATCGTTTGCCATCTAAGATTGCAAAGATATATTTTATAAGAAAATGTTGTAAGAAAATTTTTGTCACATATCACTCCCATCCTTCATCAATTTCACTGGCTTCCTGTGGCAAATCGCATTCAGTAAAAAGTATTAATTTTAGTATTAATTTTAGTGTACAAGGCCTGTCATGGCCTTGCACATCAGCACCTTACTGAGTAATGGCCACCATATGCTCCTGCCAGGACTCTCAGATCTAGTAATGACATCTTGCCTAGTTACAGGCTCTCTACGGTGGGCGTTAGTTCCTATTCCCGGAATTATGCGAATCAAGAATCAAGAAGATGAACTTCCATTTTGCCCTCGGGCTGGAATTTAACAACAGTGAGAAAAACTGACAGAACGCCTATTCAAGTACTTATCCTAGTACCTTCGCTAACACACAAAAAAAAGAAAACCCGTACCTTCATAATCAAACAGGTACTATTTAACAAGAATTTGCATGTTATACTAGCCGTATTTGTGGCAGCTGTGCAAGGCGCTTGGTAAAGTCCATTTTGAGGCGCTACGGAAGTAACGCTACACTGCTTCGCGGCAGAACGTAAGATGCGTGATGCATGTGAAAAGGGCCTATACCACGGTTGAGGTGAGACCCTTGAGCAAGACACCGTTCCCCAAACTGCTCCCCGGGCGCCGCAGCAATGGCTGCTCAATGCTTGATATTTGTCTTAACCCTGTTTGTATGAATGTTACCTGTTTTTGTGATCTGTTGTTGTGAACTATCTGTAGCTATGATGACTTTATTATTTTTAAACTGTGTGAATGTTCCTTTTTGCGAAGCGTCCTTGGCTTCTTGAAAGACGCTATATAAATAAACATATTGTTATTATTATTATTAATAAATTGTTCCAATTAAAACAATAATAGTCATCAGATGATGAAGCGGTTAATGAAATCCTTGTAGTTGCTGTAAGTGTCTCTTACCATATGCTGTTGGTTTAGCTCTTTTCATTGTGCGTGTGTTTCATTTAAACTTCTGATAGGTATGAATGTCTCTAATTAACATTCCAGATGGTTACCATTAAGATGAAGCTGCTGAACACACTGTATGGAAACATTAACATCAGCAAGCACGAGAGTTTGTTTGTGTGGCGGTTTGGATAAATAGAGGATCAACGTGTTACCTAATTGAGATGTACAATTTGAAAGTTTTTCATGTCCCGAAGAGTGCAAAACAGACCAAGAATATAATATAATTGAAATAAAGTGCAAAAGGAAACATTTATTGAATAATAATTTCCTTTCATGAAAAGTGTCACTGACAACTTTGAGATAAGCAGTGGCTTTTGATAAAGACATATGTACATTAAATTATCACATGCTGACACATTCACACACACACAGAAACCCATAAAGCTATAAAAGAATAAAGTTCTGCATGCTTGATTGTATTACATTCTGCTTCTGCATAACTCAAATAATATAGTTGCAACTTCATATTCGGTGTTTATGTGAAAGAAATGTGTGCTTGATAGACAAATTATAAAGAATATGTATGTGACCCTAAAATCAAATCAAAGTGTGTGCCTACGAACAAATACGCTTATTTAATAACATGTATGAAATACTTTGACTTATATTTAAAATGTTGCATTACAGTAACCTTTACTTTATTACATTATTGAAGTTCAGTAATGAGAATTTACATGAGATTCAGGAGAAACACAATACAGTGCAAAAGTATTATCACTCCAAACAATTTTGCAGGTTTTCAAAGTCTATAGACATCTGCTAATTGTCATCATCTATATCCATATTATTATGGTAGGGTATCACGTAGATAGACTTGCTCTTCTTCTTGCGATCTTTGGAGTTTTCCGGCTGAGGTACCGATGTTAAAGACATGTAAGCAGCTATGCTGCTCCTCACCCCATAGCTCATCGTGTTATCTTTGTTGTCCATCAAATCCACTTCATTTGGGTTTAATAACTGTGACCTAGTCATAGCGAAACGTATTTTGTCGTTTAGTACCAAGGCTACACAAAATGAAGCTCTAATAAAGCCTCATAATAAAGCTGAAGAATATGATCAGCACAATTCTATAAGCGAACTTGGTAGGCCTACCTGTTTACTTTCTTCCAATCCAAGTTACGGCGCATAACTATGGGTGGGTCTTGGGTTGTGCTCGGGGGAGGGACCGATAAAGCCAGACATGGAGCGGTGAGAACACAACATATTCCGTCGGAAGAGTCTGAAGAGAAACGACATCAGCATTAATACATCACACGGCATGCGGAACTCATATCCACAAAAAGAATTTGAAAGGACTTCAGCATCCTGTCTCTTGGTGGCAAAGGTAACGTAGAGACATTAGTGAGACCAGGGGCCTCATTTATAAATTGCAGTCCTAAATTTGATCTTACGATCATTTCTAAAAGTGCATACATGTGATTCACAGAACGAAGGTATGGCATGCTCAGAAAACGTTCGTACGCCTCTCTTTCAGGTGTGAAATCGAAGAATCCCTAATGATGTTGAAGTTGTGCGCAGCTGAACCGTTTCAGATCTTCGTCTTGTAAAAAAATGACATCTGAGCACCTGTCAACATGCATAAACTTCACAAGAGGCAAGAGTCGCTTGTAGTGACCAAAACCTGCAGCATTCGGACAAAGTAGCCTAGGTAGTCAGAACCTGACGTGGCGCTTAGCACTTTCACCCATAAAATAAGTACATTATAAATATGAATGCTGCCTTGGATGTTTGCGTACGCACACTCTACGATGAAATCTATGTGTACGCACGTTTTAAAAATAAGGCTCCAGGACTAGTTGTCAGACTTTAATTTGGTGTTGTATTATTTATTTAAGTTCTATTTAAATTTTATATTTGAAAGTATATTCCTCGCATTTCGATCATTAAAGCACAAGAAATATGACATTTTGTAATAACATTGGGACATGTTGTCACTATATGGGGTACGATGGTGAAAAGAAATATGACAAATATAACAGCTTCGAATTGGCTTATTTTCAGCAAATTATGAAATGTAATGTAATAGCAAGGCCATGTTCAAAAGTATCAAACCATTGTCCAACAATTTATGATAAAAACTAAAAAAAAAAACACATTTAGTTCTCACCAGAGTAGTGATTGACCATGTCCTCTAGGCACTGGAATGTAAGACGTGGTGAGATATAAAACCAGCTGTTAGTCAGACGAAATATTTTATAGTGCTTGACGCTCCTGTGTCGCACTGACAGAGAGTACACACCTAGAGAAAATTTCAGCCATTAGCTTAGTTAAAAATAATGTTGATATCAAATGTTGAAGTAATTTATGCATACATTTATGCTGTGTGTGAGCGTGTCACATCCGCTATCATCTTCCTGTGCACAATACTAAATGTGCAAAGATTCAATGGAATGGTTTTAGTATAGGCATGCATACTAACCTTTCTCTCTCGGACTTTCTCTCATAAGAAAAGATCCAACACCATTACCAGGTAATGAGAGAAGCTCTTCTGCCTTCTGTCTCCCAACCCCCTCAAACAGCCATCTTTAGAAACATGACATACATGTGTCAAAGGGGAAATGCTGTTAACACTTTAAAATATGCTGTGAAGACATTCTCTTAAAGTGCAACACAATCTCTCTATTAGTGACACTGAACAGTTGCATTGTTATTGGAGAAATGCATGCATTTATCCCATTTTCTATACACCAAAAGTTGAGCATTTTGCATAAACTGACTTTATGAAGTCTATTTGCAGATAACAAATGCAAAATTACCCATGATATACTTTAGCAACATGATTATTTGGAATGTAGTTATCCGTTCCTGTTTGAGAAGAGCGGACTTTCCACCAGCAACCCTCTCTGTAAGGCAATAAGTAAATTAAGGATCAGTAAATATAAATGTACATACATATTTTCTGTATTTAAGTAAAGCATTTTACTATGTGATCATTTACATCAGTTTGCCGATTAATAACACAAACACATTATATTTGAATAATTGCTTTGAAATTGTGCTTACTGAGAAAGACCCTTGAGTCGTTCGCCAATTTTATAGATGGGCTCACTGATGTTCCGACAGGGATAGTCAGAGATCACCACAAGGTTGTCACAGTCTTAAAAAGATAAAAGTATTAAGGAAAAGTATTAAGTTACAAATACTCACAAACACATTAAATAGAGGGACCAAAGCTAGTTGTCACACAATGAATAGTTGTGGGTTGATTTTTGAAACGCAACTTCTGCTTTTCCTTATAATTATGGACAAGCCTGCACATTTATTAATGACCAAACTTTATTTTAAAACACAAAACTTGAACAAACAAAATGAGACCAGTTGTGACATCCAGAACACAGTTCACTATCTACTTTTATTCATTGAGTTGTTTCTTGCCTCACTGTTTGCATTGTGCTTTCTTACCCAAAGTACTTAATTTATTTTTTGCCATTGGTACTTTTCACATATTAAATATTTGTGTAGCTTAACGGAATAGTTCACTCCAAAAGAAAATTCCAAACTATAAATTTCTTTGTTTGGTTGAACACAAAGAAAGATATTTGGAAGAATGTTTGCAACTGAGAATTCACTATTGACTACCATTGTAAAAAAAAGACATTTTCGAATAATTTAGGACAACGAACAGTTTTGGGGCACCTTTGAAAACCATTTTTTTCCACTAAACGTTTTTCTTTGTGTTCAACAGGACAAAGACATTTATGCGGGAACAACTTGAGTAATTCCCTTGAACTATTGACTAAAAACTACTGAAATGCACATTTACCATGTGACAACAAGCATGGTCTACCACTGTAGGTATTCAAACCTGTTGAAAATGCATAGCTTACCATTAAACATTGTGTCCATGCTGCTGGTCTCTGCATCTTTCTTTTCCTGTCTTTTTACTGTGTTCCCCATGACGGCCGTTTAGAGCTCCCAGCCCTTTAGATGCTGGAAATATAAATTCATATTTTACATTCATACACCGCATGAGATCTAGTCTAGCAACTAATGCAATCGCTGTTAAATGTAGCAACTTCCCTTCAAAGTGTAAAACACACTAACTAGAACGGGGAAGCTGCGGGGAGCCTGTGTTTACCACTGTTTCCACTCGACTCCTTCCTGATTGTTTAAATATAGCTCGTAAACAGCATTATATTCACATTTACAAAGCTACATAAAATGTTCAAGTGTTTCATCAAAAACCCATTTGTATTATGAGTCATTCAACAGCCGTGTTTGTGATGAGAACATCACATACTGTAGAGCACCATCTACATGATGGTTAAGTCATGGTTAGAAAACTAAAAACAGATATAATCAAAACTTTGTGCAGCAAACTTTATTGCAGTGTCCACATAGCCAATACAAGATTGAAATTTTGATATTTGATTAAATATATTATATGTTCTTTGAAACCATACATGGTTAAAATATTAAACCCTCAGATATCACTTAACATTCTAAAGTGACTTTTTATTAAGAAAAACACAATAAATGTCAACGCAACATTTTTTGTTTTCCACTGAAAAGCAGAAATAAACCAGCACATAAAGTTTCTTTACCTCTCAGCGTAAGCAGTTACATATCTGTTATTCCTCCCAGAAGTCAGAGCTTCATTTCTGGTTGGCTGCTCATAATAAAGTTAAAGCTGGAGATTCAAAGTAAAGAAATACTGGCCAGGTCCAGCCCCGATGCCAGCGGTGTCACGTTCTGAGTGGCCTGCAACGTACTGCAAGCTTATCTGAATTAAACACTGGTCTGCAAATAACAGCACACAGCCACAGACTTCCTCTACTAAAATGAGGAAGACCTTCCTAACTGTGTTTCCTTCACTCCCACAATATGCACCAACAACAGAAATTATGGAATATGTATTTATGCAAATAAAAATTGGTTTAATAGTCTGTGATATTCATGTTTAATTTTAGATCTTTGTTTATTTTAATAAGTTGTTGTTGCCGCCCTGAGCGTCATTGAATATTGTGCAACTTCCTGTATGGCATTAGTGGGTAAGTGTCTTGGTCTTTGAGCTTCTATGTGAGATGCAAACATACTGCCAAGCATTACTGTGGTTTTCATGTCCAGTTGTAAAAAGAAAAGAAGCTTTTATTGTTATTTATGATTCTGCATTTGAAATAGAACTTACTGTATGTGTTAGACAGACCTGTTTTTTAAGTGTTCTTTTTTGCACTACAAAGTTCATGTTTTGTTATGATGTTCTTTTATTTCTAGCACAAAAATCAACCCACTCATGAATTGCTTATAAATAACACTCGCTTGGCAATATCGTGTAATACGTACGCCAAAGTTTGATTTTGAGTGCATACAATAAGCTTAATTATTATACAATAATTGCAATTAAAGCAAAATCACTGAACCAGTTTGCGTTTCGGTTTGCTGCCAGTAGTTTACTGTACATTTTACAGGATTTTTTACAGTGTAGTGAATAAAGAGGCCATTTGAAGGCCTTGTTTAAACTAAATACATTTAAAGAATATTTTTCTTGTAGATGTAATTGAACAACAATATGAATGTGTTTTCGTACCATTCAAGTGAGGTATAAATTACAATTACACTTTATGTTAAGAGTCTTCGTTAAAGTGTAATTACATATTTAAGTACTGAGTACTAACAATTAATTACATGTATTTATGGGTTAGGATTACGTTGAAGCTCAAGGGAACTTGGATGTAATTATTCTCAATTTATCAATAATAGTAAATACATGTAAAAAGGCACTGTAAAATAAAGGGTTAGGTCTACACCATTTCTAAACATTAAATAACATAAAATAATATTTTCACTTCATGATTATCATGGCCAAAAGAATTCACAGTAATGATATCATCACAATATCTATTTAAAAGTTTTAATGAACTAATAATACTGTTAGTCAAATTCATTTTTCATGTTTTCTCCTTTTTTGGCCAATAAATAAAAAAGTGAGTTTGTAACCATTGTGGCTTCTAACACCGTGTCTACACCGGACACGACTTGGCGCGACAAAAGACAATAGAACGCATTAGAACCAATTACAATAAAAAATGTTGTCCACCCTGGATGTCGTGTGGTGTAGACACTGTAAAGCAAAATTATTGGATTATTAAAAAAAATGTCATATGTGTGTAATTTAGATCTGATCGATAATCATGTTTTTTTAATATCACAGTTATACTGTCAATTCTGGTTTATTGTATTACCCCTAAGAAATACTAAAACTGTTATAGTGATGCTGCAAAATTACTTCCAAATACTTAACCACTGTTGGACACTTTCTTCCTTGCATGATCGTCTTTTTTTTCAGGTTGACATATGATGATTATTTGAGTGTGTGACTATGTGTGAAACATAAATAGCAAACCTTACTTAGCAGGAAATGTCACAATACCTTGCATCAACACATCCAAACACACTAAAGCATTATGTTTAGAGATAAATGTGTTATCAAGCATCTTGGGGCTTTCCAAGTTTATTTGCTTTTCCAAATATAAATATAAAAAGAGGGGTTGCAGATGTCGATACATTGATGTGCCATGTGCTTCCGTGGAAAATAGATCTTTAAACTCGATTGTGACCTTTCCAAATTATTTTACTAAAACATTATTATGGATAAACAGAAACAGAGGAGTACACTAAGATACCTTTATCACATGAAAGCAACATTTAATCTCTGCCTTTAATCACTTCATCCGCTCCATTACGTTTCGTTATTCTCATTATGATGATTCAACTACGATCATACTTTATCGGTTATGTCAAAGAATATCATTTTTAAAGGCTCAGTTGTGACTAAAATGTTTATGTCTTTTTCCATATAAATTGTTTCTTTTTTACATTTGGAGTTTTCTCTGCTTGTAAAGTCATCACTGTCTTGCTTCTAATCAACTACATTTTATTCTCTCGATTCTCAACTAAACTTGCCATGCCTCACCCAAAAATGAAAATTCTGTCATCATTTACTCATCATCGAGTTGTTCCAAATCTGTGTAAATTTCTTTGTTCTGAAGAACAGAGAGAAAGATATTTGGAAGAATGCAGATTTTTGCTCCCCATTGACTACCATAGTAGGAAAAAAACAATTGTAGTAAAAAGTGCCCCAGAACTGTTTCTACATTCTTCAAAATGTCTTCTTTTGTGTTCAACAGAACAAACTAAATGATAATTTGTATTTTTTCCTACTATGGGAGTCAACGGGGGGCAAGATCTGTATGGTTATAAGCATCCTTCCAAATATCTTTCTCTGTGTTCATCATAACAAAAAAAATATACAGATTTGGAACAACTCGATGGCGTAAATTAATTGTCATTTTTTGGTGAAGGACACTTTTAATATGACTCTCTGTTTAGTCACATCATAAACCAATTTTGTAGGATTTTTTTTTCAGTTGAACTTTGAAAAAAACAGTGTGATCTTTCTTACAATTAAAAATAGCCGAACATCAAACCTGCCAAGTAAATGTGTGCTATCTTCAGTCTGATGAAAAAATAGAAGAATAATTTAAGTCTGCTATAGACACCTCTATCTAAGTGCATTCTGATGTATTATTTTTATGTCCGGTGGGGTATAATGGGACTGATTAATAGGCGAAGAGACCACAGCCGTGACATGGGCCTCTCATTTGAACTGTGGCCACATATGCATGCAGTGTTCAGTGGAAACTCTCAGATAGAACAGAATGATACGTCACAGTGCAGATTAGGCATTGTGGGTAAAATATCCTGCTGAACAGTTAGATATAACTCATCAGACACCGCAACAGTGAAGCACAAACACGTGGCAGATTTCTGTTTTAGCCAGGTCTAATGACTCAAAGCTGTCTCACGGTGAGACACTATTGCCTCAGGCAAACAGAATTGAAGACATGCTCTGGTGAATGAGGCTGTTTTCAAAGAGACTCGTTCTTCAAATAACAGCCAATTTGGTTAAATATTTATTTGCGTGCAATAATGCTCTTTACTGTAATCTACAATTGAGTGTAATAAGTATACCTCACCAAAAATGGTTCCTCTATGGCAATGTTGTGAACAACTGGAGACATGTGAACTGTATTGCCAGTTTACTAAAGTCTTACTGTAACGTATATAACAAAATTCTTAAACAGTAAAAATGAAATTGACATGAGGGTGAGGAAATAATGTAAAAATATGTTTGCTTTGGGGTAACCTAAACCTATCTTTGTCTAAAAAGACACATTCAATATTTTAAATGTGTGCTGAGGAAAAAGCAAATACACAGGAGAAGCATGTTATTCTTTGGTTCGAATTTACTCATCCTCAAATTGTTACAAACCTGTATACATTTCTTTGTTTTGCTGAACACACAGAAAGGATTCAGAAGAACGTCAGATCTCTATAAAAACGTATAGGAAAATGCTAACATTTATGTATTAAAAGGTTTCTATGTATTGGAACCTGCTTTGAAATAATTTATTGTAAATTATCTAATTTAGTCTGATGAGACTTTCCAAGTCAAGAATTGAATCCAAGTTGATTTAAAAGTCAAATAAATTAACATTGTTTGTGCTTAAAATAACTTTTCCGAAATAATATTTGCTTTAACCAATCAAATGAAACATCTGCCCTTATTGCTATAACTGATTTGTTTGTTTGTGGAAATAAATCACTGGACAGACTGTCAACAAATATTTGGGCCTGATTTGCAGTGTGCTCTGTTCAATTTTGTTTTCGTTTGATAGAGACCTAGTTTTTCCTGCAAAAGAGATTATTATGTTACTATGTGGTCAGATCTGCACATCACAGCGGCGTATCTAAGGTTGCATGACATAAATTAGAACCATTAGAAATAAAATGTAGGCGTGATGGATGGGATAATGAGTCAAATAAATATACCATCTTTTGGCAGTTACAGGCCATTGAAAAACTGTAGGAATGCAAGAATGGATCCATTGCCCACATTCTTCTGAGCTTCTGTAATCTGAGGAATTCACTTTGTCACTCCATGTATGGTCAGATTCAGCCACATATCACTTTTCCAGCATTCACTATTCACTCCAGCCAAATGAGTGTGCGCTGTTTCAAGTCCTCTTCGTTGACATGATCTGACTCCTGGCAGCACAGTAATGCTTCTGTTTGGGTTTTTCTCTCTGTCTGATGCTCCTTAATCCAGATGCAGAGCAATATGTTTGGCTGCATCCAGACTGTGATTGCACAAGTGCGTATGTGGCACTGGCTCCCTAAAACTGAACAGAAGAGAGTTCAAGTCTTGCTGCTTATTTGCTCATTTTGAGGAAATCTCCACCTGATTAAACATAACTACCGTATGTCTTCAGAAGTGTATAAAGATCTTACACAATGAAGCGTTATGTTTTTCTTACCTTAGAATGAGCTATTTCTATCCCCACACACCACGGTCACCTTGCATCTTGTTTCCACAGTAAACAGGGCTTCTGTTCAGTGAGAGCTAGACTGCATTTATTAAAATATTTACTTATTAGATATTATTTGTAAGAATGATCTTGCTTATTCTATAAACACCATGCACTGGGCTGTATTTGACCTTTCTGTGATTTTATTATTTGCTCCTGTAAAGTTGCTTTGGAACAATGCAGATTGTAAAATCGCTATATAAATAAACTTGAATTGAATTGAATTAGCCTATATGAATCACCATTTTATTAAATAAAAATGTTTGTATATCATTACAGATCCCCAGATCTGAAATGATCAACATTGTATTAGCTTTAGTTTTCCAAGTTTTTTGTACATTACACACATTTAAACACAAGTCATAAACTTCAAATGATTCAGGCAACATATGTGCAAAAATAAGTCAAAAGTCAGCGGTACAAAGTTAAATGAAAAATATTAAGTTATGAAACTTAACTTTGCCCTCAGTCAAAAACGATTTAAAAAAACAAAGAATTTATTAAATCAAATATTGACCGTTAGATTTATGCCCCAAATTAATAATATTTCAAACTTAACTGCTAACGTTACAGATATCAGAGGCAGCGGAGGTTGCGTTGTATCCCGCCTAAGGCCCGATTCACATTTCGCGTCTTTTCCGCGCGCATATTCGTTATTTTTAATGTAGACGCGCATGCGATGCGACGCGCTCTTTTATTCAGGCGCGTCGGCGCAGCATCGAGATGAAAATATCTTACATTTTCAGAAAGGCGAAAGCGCACCGCAATATAGACAAGCTCAATGAAAATCGAGACACAGATGATCAATGCATAACTAAATCTAGTAGCAGAGTTATTGCAAGGGATTTCAGTGCATAATCATATATCCTTTGATATATACCTCCTCGTCTCAACGGCTATCGTGGCACATGGTTGCTTAGCGACGACAGAAGGAGAGAGCAAGGTCCAGGCGCTTTGGAAAAAAAGGAGAACGCAGTGCAGCTCGCGTTTTCCGCGCGGTTTTAGACGCGAAATGTGAATCGGGCCTTAGGCGGGATACATGAGCGCCGAGCACTCGGTGGTTCCCTGAAGCCCACGTCTCCGAAAACATCCAAGCTGTGTACGTTTTTGGAGGATTTATTGATAGAAATCCAATATAATTTTCACTACTATGTCTTCGCCATGTTCTGTCAGCCGCCGTAACGTTTCGAAAGGGAGGGGTTGCAATTCGCAACCATGCCGTTAGATTTCACTGACTGGAGCTTTAAACAGACGCTATCTTGCCGACTACAGATCTTAACTTTAAACACATACATTCTCGGCTAAATATCTCTTACATTTAGTGACCAAATAAAGGAAATAATATTGAGCTTTTCTGCCTATCGCTTTAACTTCCACCTCGAATTCAGACAGCTCGAGCTATATACGGCGCACTGAGTTGATTTGACCCAATGAGCTGGGTTAATGCATTTCTTTCGGGGGAGGGGGTGCATTAATTCAATTCTCAGCGAAAAATGACCCAGAGTATAACCCAGTGTTTGTGTTACACAGAACTACCAAAAACTACACAGGACTGACAAAATGACCAATAAAAATGACCCAAATGGCTCAACCCAGCATTTGGGTAGAAAAAATATCCCAGGATTTTTTAGAGTGTGGCCATTTGTGACCCTGCACACTAAGAATTGCTGGGTTAGAAAATAACCCAACCTTAACCCAGCTGCTGGGTAACTATGGGACAGAACACGCGCTGGGTTATTTTGACCCAAGTGCTGGGTTGAACCATTTGACCCAAAATGCTGGGTTGTTTATTTGACCCAACTAGTGGGTTGGGTTAACTGTGTTTCTGGGTTAACATAACCTAAACATTGGGTTATATGTTGTCTCATTGCCTTGCTACTTTTATATTTACCAATAAAAATAAATAATCTCAAGGGAATGTAAAATTATTATATTTTTTCAAATGCAATTGTAAATATGCATTTTTATTAATTTATTTCTTTACATTTATTGAATGGGTGCAATTGTCATACATTTCATCCAACACCTTCAGACACATAAAAACAAGTTTTTGTACATCGGTTTCTTTAAAAACACAAAACTGGGTGAATTAGGCACTGTAGACTCCTATTCTATATGTCAACATTGCAGCATTAGAACATTCAAAAATATATTATTGTCACATGAGAATCAGTCCAAACAGTGTGCCATTAAAACTAAGCCAAACAAAGACTCCAAACAACAGACAATACATGTGACAACTTAAAGCATGTTACAAGTGTCCAGAAAAAACTGATGTCCTCAAAAACTTCCCACATTAAGACTCATGTCCATCAATACGATAAACTGCATGCTGGAGAAATTCCTAAGTAGTTAGAGACTGCTTAGTTAACATCAAGCACAGAAAAGGACTTGAAACAGATCAACTGAGCAACAAATCAGTTTCAATGGCATGTCCCGAAACAATGGCGAAGGTCTGGGATGTCATTGCTGCCTCGTCCCCAAGGCACAAAATGTGCAGATTACATCACTGGTCTCTGCATTTTGCAAGTATTCCACCATGACAGTCCCCACCTGTTAAATATATGATAGTTAGTCTTAAAACATAACTAACATTTAAGTTAAAATGCATTAAATGAACATACACAGAGGCCTTATAAAAATCATAATTTTAGAGGAAAACTTCAAACTTCACTTTTGATATTTTACTTCATTCACTACATTCATACTGTATATCATTTACTTCTGAGGATATACATATATCACACAGTGATGGCCAAAATTATTAGAACACTAGTATTTTTACCAGCTGGAAAATGGAATAAAAGTCAGTTATTTCTATCGTTTGCTGTCGTGTGTCAGAAGGAAATTTCTGTTTAATTTTCCAAACATTATTTTTGTCATTAATTGTAATAATCAGAGAGATTAAGAGGCATAGCTTTTAGCTAATGCAGCTAACGGTAACGTTACCTGAGGGAAAAAAAGCGCGAAAATGCTAAATTTTAAATTATTGCTAGTTGGTTAGATCCGGCACGTCGCAGACACTTGAAAAAATGTCCCCTTAGATCAAGTTTTGTATGAAATTCTAATTCTGACTAAACGTTACAAAGCCATACAGTAGACAAACGGTAACCGAACTATACCATGTATTTCTGACTTAAGGCTAGTTCATACATTTCCATGAGGATTTAACGTGAAGGATAAAAACCTTTTAAAGTAAAAATATGCACACGTACACACATATATATAACATAACGATAAAGCGACTGTTAAGGCCTTTTTTGTAAAAAAAATAGCATGCTAAGCTGCTAAATAACTTAACGTTAATCAATCACAGAATAAAACACTTCCTCCGCACAGCGACCGATCAAATATTGCATTAAACAGTAAAATCTGTGTGCTCTTACCACAAGTTATCAAAAATAATCATATTATCATATTAATTTACCTCATAAAATCAGCTTGCTGTGATGTGCGTTGCCGTCTGACAATGAGACGCGTGAAGGATCCAGAAGGTTCGATGAAGTGGAAAAATGAACAAACCGGTTGGGTCAAAATAACCCAACCAAGCTGTTCAGTGGTGAAAGAACCCCTACAGTCCATTTGACCCAGCATGAGCAACCCAACTGTGTGTTTACAGTACCTCAAACAACCCAAAATTATGACCCAGCACAATTAACCCAAAAATGTGTTTACAGAAATAACCCAGCATTTTTTAGAGTGTGGATGACAAAACCAGTCTTATGGGTACATTTTTCAAAATTGAGATTTATACACCACATGAAAGCTGACTAAATACACTTTCTATTGATATATAGTTTGTTATGATAGGACACTATTTGGCTGAGATATAACCATTTAAAATTCTGGAATCTGAGAGTGGGAAAAATCTAAATATTGAGAAAATCGCCTTTAAAGTTTTCCAGAAGTAGTCCTTAGCAACGCATATTACTAATGATGGGAAATAAATGAAACTTACACCATTGATTAACCACAGCTTAAACTTTATACACACAAAATTTCATAAAATTAATTTTCCAGGAACATATACAATTTTACACCTGAATTTTACACTTGAGCTGGCAACGAATCATCAATAACAGAGGCAGACCAACATGCTAAGATGATGTTTTGTTTACATTTTATCAGAGCAAAATTGGCATAACTTTGACAAACAACTCATGAAAACCACTACTTTGTAAAGAAGGCATTTAAGAACGTATGTGACTGACTGACCTGAACTTTGAAGAATTTTCCCACTCAAGCGGGTCGAATTCTGAGTCTGCAGTGAACACTTTGTATTCCTTCATGGCACGGAGTCGAAGCGATGTAAACATTAATTGAATTCGTCGTCTTCCGGGGCATCCTCTTATGTCAAGCCGGTCTCTGGACATTCTGTATTATCTTCCCAATGATTTGCGAAACAATCATTTACTAGGTTCGTTAAATTATTGCTGTCATTAGCGTTTAGATTGAGCAAACGCGCTTCCATCAGAATCCATGTTTTGAAGCGCGATCATGACGGATTGTGTACGCTGCGCACGTGAGACGCTATAGCAGGCCGTTGCTAAGAGGAAACAGGTTTGTTTTAACACTCTCTATTGGCTTACCCTTGTAATGACATAGAAGAGAGTAGATTAACTTGAAGGCGGAATCTCTTAACTTTACATAGATACCAAACTTGAATGGGTAGTTATCATAGAGCGGAAAGAAGCGAGTTAAGTTTGTAGGCATGTTTCTGACCATTTTTTGTTCGCGATATTAAGGGATCGACTCACATAAATAAAGTTTTGATATATTTACGGTAGGAAATTTACAAAATATCTTCATGGAACATGATCTTTACTTAATATACTAACGATTTTTGGCATAAAATAAAAATTGATCATTTTGACCCTAACAATGTATTTTCGGCTTTTGTCAGAAATATACCCGTGCGACTTACGACTGGTTTTGTTGGCCAGGGTCGCATTTGTGGTTGCAATGGAGAACGCGCTGTTTTTGTGTGTGTCTCATTAAAGGCAAATGAGCTTCTGCTCCCCTCCCCGTATGAAAAATTGGAGGAAGAGCGCTTACACATGTGCTTTGGATGACATCAAGATAAGCAACATGGTGGAAAGCTCAATTATGTACATGTCATGTCCTATCCAACCAAAACTGTGCACTATCTGCAAAAATCTTCTTAATGCCATGTTCAACAATACGAATTAAATGGAAAAGACAAAAACATAGATAGAACAACATATGCTGACCATTTGCTGTATGAAATGTTGTCCATTGATGATTAATCATGTGCATGCATATCCAGACATAAACACGGATATAGGCAAAAACATGCACTCAGAGTACTTGTGTGTAAAGATCAGCAACCAGGTGATATTACGTTGTGAGTAGCAATTTCTGCGTAACCTCATTGTCTTACAAATGAAAATGGCTGACAATGTGTCTCTGGTGGAAGGTCGGAGCTACATGCTCATAAGGCGGAGTCTGTGAGCGGTCATGGGCATGCGTAAACGATGTGACATCAGATTGATTCGGGATCCCCAACAGCCTGTTTTGTGTCATTGTTGTGGTTCAAAGGAGATTACAAAAAGAAGAATAGATGGATTTGTATAATTGCAGGGTGTTTCTGCACACACGCTGACAACTCAATTTCTGGTAGATAAACATTTAAAAGTGCATTTTATGGGAAAGGGTGGCCCTTGAAAGCACATAAATAATCTTAATGGCCTCTACCTCACATAATCCTCACTTTGGCGTCATTACAATACCTGAAGGTTCTAAATGCTAAGACTCTGGCTGATGATTTTGGCTCAGTCTCTATGAAGCCTATTTGTTGCCAGTGTAACTGTAACTCAAAGTGTGTCCTGTGATGTGAGCCTACATTCGAAAGCAAAAAGAGAATAACAATTTAAGTAACAAATGAATACAGTACTTTTTCATTTATTTGCATTGATTGATCATTAGTGTATGAGAAGTGATTTCTTTTTGACAACAAGACAAAATAAACTGTGAATCCTGCCTTTTATTTTTATGATCAATGGAATGATTGGAATTAAAAAAGATTTTTGGTATTTAACTGTTGGACTACCTCACTGTAAGCCCGAACAGCGCTACTAGCTTATAAAGACTGAGGTCACTACAGTTAAAATCTCTTGCTGAGTTCATCCACCTTTAAACTATTAATGTCTATGAACAAATATGTATTTTTATGTTTGTGTGCCTCAGCATTTTTGACGGAACACCGCTGGTTCACTCACTATTTTTAAGTTTACCGTTGATCACGTGATATGACGTCATGACGTCCTGCGCTTACTGACGTTCCCAGAAAAATCTATCCAAGATGGCCACCCTCTCGAGTGACGTGGTATCAAGCATGAAGCAACTTGTAAGTAAACCAAAACACTTCAAAACTACTTTGCCTCTTGTAACATTGTAAGAGAATCATATTACACGTGATATTTGACTGCTAGACGAGGCTATTTTTAATATATAAGTTTCACGCGCATCTTCACGGCGCCGCGCATATTTTTTAGGCGCCGAAAGCGCAATTACCATCAGTCCGCCTGCTAGTGACAGATAATATGCCGTGTACTGTTAAGGTCGTGGCAAGACAATATTGTTAACGTTAGTTAATAACTATTTTCAGCAAGCGATAATCTTTCTGTTTTTGAGTGTGTTGCTGCTGTTTGTGTTAAGCGCCCTGCTCTGGTAAGTTCAATGTGATGTTATTCCTAACGTTACGTGCACCCAAATGAGCTAACTAGTGGCTAAGGTTACCTGTAACTTTTACTAAAACAAAGTTAAGGTCATGTACATAATAGTTACCAAATGAACTCTGCAAGTGTTTATTAAACCTTTACAAACGTCTTTTCATTATAGGTTTAAGTGGAAGAAGTGCAGTGAGCATCCCCCAAAACCAAGGTGACTCAAATGTTAATTTAGGCTGTAAACGATATTTCACCATTTATTTTATTTTCTAATTCCATTTCTAATTCATTAGCATATAAATCTAGCCTTACACTATCTCTTGAGCTAAAATTTTTGAATAACAAGTCTGCGGAAGCAGACACATTCTGTGTGATTTCATAATATCAAAGCATAAAGCAGATAATACCCCACCTGTATTTTGAAATCTGATAATATTGTTATTTGCACTCTTGTTCTAGATCAGTTATTTTAGGCAGTCAGCAGTGAATGCATGGACACTGAAGACTTTGATCGTTTTTTGCAAAGTGAGTTGTAATGGTATCTATAAAACCCAGTCGTTGCCAATTATTTTTGCTTTTCTTGAGTAAATCAATTCAACGTCTCTTAAAAAATTAATATCTGCTGTCTGTTTTGTGTGCATGTGCAGCAGACCTACATTGTCACCAGAGACCAACTTTATCGGTAAGTTACATTAACACTTGGAATTTTGTATCATTAATTTGTAAAGAGGTTGATTGCATAATTTGACTGGTTTCATATTGATTGTTTTATCTGTGCCCACAGGACCAACTTACTCCAAATATTGAACAAGTCTGACCATTCTATGATGAGTGATATCCCTAACTTGGCTGATGCATTTGCATTGTTGCTTGGGTTGATGTATGCATTGCATTTGGACTATCCCAAGAAACTCATTCACACTTTTACATTCATCCAGAAAATCCTAATGGGTCTTGATGATGGTAAACCACTTAAACCCTGCCTACTGAGTCACAAAAATGACCTGTTAATGAAATAGTAGGATAACTTAAGAGTTGTGTTTACAAGAAAATACACACTTGTCTGCATGTTGATGTGTTTTTGGGGTTCCCAGTATAGTAACTTTATAGTATGTTGTTGAACAACATGGTAGTCAAAGCATTTGAAACTGTTTACATTTGGCAGATTGTGTCTTGCCCACCAAATCTAACGTAGTTGCTGTTGTTTATACTTATTGGTTGTACACCAACTTGGTGCTCTGAATCCTAAAATGATGTGAGATGTGCCTTTTTTTATATTTTGTTTTTATAGGTTTTTACAAACAGGATAGATTTGATGTCTTGATTTTTTTTTTGATACATTATTACATTTTTTTTTAATTCCATTTGCACTTTGATGGTCATGGCTGTTACTAATGCTGCTTTAAGAAAGTTTTATATTAAGCACTTTAAGATGCTCAGTTCCTGATTGTCTTGTTCCTGTTTGATATGTAGAGATACATATGTACACAGACACACACACACACAAACGCACAATCATACACTAAATGAGTTTAACTAAATCTTAGTTATATTTGTAGCAAGAGCAGAGGTGTTTAATTTTGATGTCTATGTAAGTGTTCATTCCAACTAAATACTTCACCAGGTTATTTCACTGGTTTACACACTTACAGCTATTGGGTAGGTGGTGAAACCAGTATGTGACTTGAGTCACTTAGCGCATCATGGCACAGACGCCTCTGAACTAGAACAAAGTTTTACAAAAATGAATACTGTTGATGTTCTGACATGTTTGTATAAAAAATTTAAAGACTGAATAAAAGAAAAAAGAAAATGTACAGCTGAAGTATTTTTTTGTAGTTAACTTTAAATTTCATTAGCTTGTGGGTTATACACAAGTATATTTTTTGAGTTAGTAGATTTCTATTTAAATAAGTACCATTGGATCAAAATAATTAAGAATGGAGAAACTAAAAATGTGCGAGTGTTAAACAATATTATTAAGCACATTGCACTTAAATTATTTTAAGATAAAATTGTAATATTTAAGTTTGATTAGAGTGTAACTTTTAAAAAAATCAAACTTAAAAAAATTAAGTTAGTTACCTCAAAAGTTATGTACTCAGTTTCTGCAAAAGTTTTGAGTACTTTGAACTTATTGGGGTTTACAGTGCAAGTATATTTTTTGAGTTAGTAGATTTCCATTTAAATAAGTTCCATTGGATCAAAATAATTAAGTATGGAGAAACTAAAAATGTGCGAGTGTTAAACAATATTATTAAGCACATTGCACTTAATTTTTTTTAAGATAAAATTGTAATATTTAAGTTTGATTAGAGTGTAACTTTTAAAAAAATCTAACTTAAATAAATTAAGTTAGTTACCTCAAAAGTTATTATGTAATCAGTTTCTGCAAAACTTTTGAGTGCTATGAACTTATTGGGGTTTACAGTGCTCCAGGGTTGGGGGTTTGATTCCCGCTTCCGACTTGTGTGTGTGGAGTTTGCATGTTCTCTCCGTGCCTCGGGGGTTTCCTCCGGGTACTCCGGTTTCCTCCCCTGGTCCAAAGACATGCAGGTTGATTGGCATCTCTGGAAAAATTGTCCGTAGGGTGTGAGTGCGTGAGTGAATGAGTGAGTGTGTGTGCCCTGCGATGGGTTGGCACTCCATCCAGGGTGTATCCTGCCTTGATGCCCGATGACTCCTGAGATAGGCGAAGGCTCCCCGTGACCCGAGGTAGTTCGGATAAGCGGTAGAAAATGGAATGGAATGGAATGGAACTGTTGGACTTAGAGATTTTTCCATCATTATGGCAGCACTATCTCTTAGTGGTGCAATGGACTGTACATCTCTCCAATGCTCTGCTGCCTATCGCATGAAGCCTAGACTCTCTACCTCATCTGAGCCTGGCAATCCACTGCCAGCCAAGAATGAAAAAACTTTGGGAAAGGTTGGGTTTATGCAAGAAAATAACAATAGTCCTTTACTGTTGCTATTAGGTTGTTTGGAAATGTTATTTAGTAGATGCTTTTATGAAAAGTAAATATTGCAGATATTTGTAACACTCTCCGCCTGCACGTTCCTCACCGGACTCCAATTCCCACAATTCCCTGCACGCACACCTGACGTCATTGATTTCACCCGCACATGTTTCCCATTTCACTCATTATTTGGACACTGTTTAAGTTTCATCTATGTTTCTATTCATTTGTCGGTTCTACTGTTTATTTGATGGTTTATCTTGTATTTCGTTTGTTAACTAGAAGTTAGGATTTTCTCGTGCTTTCTGAATTTACGAAAAATATCATTTGTTCCTCTGGATAATCTACCCGAAAGAGGATTAAAAATTGTGTTTTTTGGCACTTTGCGTTTACGTCGTCTATCCTTTCATGATAACATTAAGTAACA
This sequence comes from Triplophysa bombifrons, assembly GCA_029783895.1. Taxonomy (NCBI): domain Eukaryota; kingdom Metazoa; phylum Chordata; class Actinopteri; order Cypriniformes; family Nemacheilidae; genus Triplophysa; species Triplophysa bombifrons. Next base: position 9,325,348 of record CM056469.1, read on the forward strand.
AGGATTAAGTACAAACCGCCCTTTTCAAGATTCAAACCTTGGAAATTTTGGTCGGTATTAAAAATGTGTTAATTATACGAATAAATATTTTGATGCTTATTAAACTGATATTACAAGTTATGATACGTAAACTTTTGTAAACTCATCAAACTGCATAGATTTTCTAAAAATATAAATCATTACGTTAGCTATCAATACAATGCAAGGAAGCTTCCATCATCTTAAAAGGACATTTGACTCGACCATTGTTTTCCATAATGTTTTTCCACAGTGATACTAAATAAGGATCGTATAGCAGCTATAGTGTACATCGGGGACTTGACAATGGCATTCCGCAAACTGTGCCAAAGTTTTAACTGATTCTCTTCTATTTCTTTAACTTTGTCCCTCCTTTTCGTAATTAAGTGCCTGAAAGACAGATTTTATTGGTTTTTGGTCTGTTGGGAAGAACACACAGTGGGTTTGTCCTTTGATGAAACTTAAGATCAGCGCGTGCATCAAAGCGATTGTGAGTGTCTTATTGTCACTGTACACAATGAATGGACACTGTATGCGCGCGGGCGATTATTGAAGCATCATCACATTTTGGATTCATGCATTTATCGCTCGGAATCAGCGATGACGTGGCTCTTGACTGGGGTTCTATTAGTCACTGGTGTACTCCAGGTAACTAAACATTTTGATTTTAAAGAATTTAATCGAACATCACATGCAGCCTAAATAACATAAACAAGGCTAAATTATCCAAATATGTGTAGAGAGACTGGATCCAAGCTTACAGTTTTATATTTTAAATGAACTTAATAATAGAATATAATTAATAAATTAAGAGGCTTAGTTTAATCAGCATTAGGGACGTAAAACTGAATTACTAGAAATTAATAATAATAATCGGGTCTACATGTGCATTGCAGTTTAATACGACGGTACACAGCCTACAATAACGTTTTAAAAACGATTAAAACTGTATTTTGTCCCATAAATAGATCAGTGCTAAAGACATTACAATTAAGATTTGGATTTTTTATAGGCTTTCCTCGGATCGACTATATTGCGCAAATAACAATGAATCAGCCTATAACATATGTGGGATTATTAATTTACTTTGCACAAGACACGAATAGCATTTACATTAGTGTATTATATTAATTCGACTATAAATGCCATAGCCTATATGTAATTGCATAATTACGTAGGCTTTAGCATATTATTAGACTTTTTTTAAGGAATGTCGTCATGTTACACGCATTTTAGGATACCGTGTAGTGACGTCACACATTGCGATACATGGTTTCTAATAGAATACTGACATCCTGTGGACGTCATTTACTCTTGAAAATGCACATGGGTAGTTGACAGACTAAAATGCAAATGTTTCATTTAAATAACAATTTAGAAAAAACAACAACAATGAAGATATATCTTTCTTATGCTGTTTTATATGATAAATATCTGCCTGTACTTGTGTCTTCCAGATTCAGCTGGCATTTGCCCAGGATTCCTCTAAGATGCTGTACTTAACAGAGTCCTACAACCGCACTCAGTACTGCCAATGGCCCTGCAAGTGCCCTAAAACTCCTTCCACCTGCCCACCGGGTGTCAGCCTGATCATGGACGGCTGTGAATGCTGCCGAGCTTGTGCCAAACAATTAGGGGAGATCTGCAATGAAAAAGACAACTGTGACCATCATCGTGGCCTTTACTGTGATTACAGCTCTGACAAGCCGAGGTACGAAAAAGGAGTTTGTGCATGTAAGTGTTCATGTTCTAACACATGGCCTCTAACAAAGCCTGCTAATCACTGTTTGACTTTAGCATAGCTTTTATAGAATACTACTAATTAAAATATAGCATATTTTTTGCCATTATTTCTGTATTATATAACCCATTAATGATTTGATACATTAATACACTCAACTGTTTCTTTAAAAATCAATAAATAAACCCTGATTCAACAAAAGTTTTACTCTTGTCACTGTTCAGATCTGCCAGGCACTGGTTGTCAATACAGTGGTGTAATCTATCGCAATGGGCAGATCTTCCAGCCCAATTGCAGATATCAGTGTCTTTGTGTAAATGGGGCGCTTGGCTGTGTTTCACTGTGTCATGAGTATCAGCCCCCCAGATTGTGGTGCCAGAACCCCCAACGGGTCAAAATCTCTGGTCGCTGCTGTGAACAGTGGATCTGTGATGACTCTGTGAGGGGGCGCAAGACTGCACCACGACACACAATAGCTGGTATGCTCATTGTCCTTTGAGATTTTTACAAAGTTTAACTGTAGTTTCAGAAACTAAAATTTCACACAAGGTTAGTAAGATAAAGCTGAAGTATAGATAAAACTAAAATATCAAACAGAAATATCATTTAAAACTAAAATATGTTTACAACTAAGGAAAGAAATAATAAAGTACCTAAACTCAGCTTTAAAATATTTCATAAACTGGAAATAGTCCGGTTAAAATGCAATCTTAATGTCACAAAATAAAAGAAATAAAAAAACGATTATTAAAAACTTTTTCTCAATTTCACAAATAAGAAGCACGTAATTTCATCTGTATCTTCTGATAGGTCTCTCTGGACGAAACGATGACTCGAATAAGAATTGTGTGACCCAGACCACCTCCTGGAGTCCCTGCTCAAAGACCTGTGGCCGTGGAGTGTCTGCACGCATTACAAACAAAAACAAGCAGTGTCAGATGGTGAAAGAGAGCAGACTCTGTAAAATACGGCCGTGCGAAGTGGACTTCACAAAGCACATTAGGGTAAGCAGTATTTTTTTGCCTTTATACTCTCATCTGAATGGACTTGAGCCAGTTTAAGATTAATATTAAAGGAACGATTCACCCTAAAATGACAAATTGGTCATTACTTATAGACCCTCATGTCATTCCATAGAAGATGAGAATGAGATTTTTGTGGCTGCTCTTTTTTTCATGAAATGCAGCTGAAAAGTGATTTAAACTGTTGTGAGGGTGAGTCAATGATGACAGATTTTCATTTTGGGGTGAAATATCCCTTTTATTTATGTGGTTGGTAAAGTAAGTAAATAATATATATTTATAGAAATATAAAACAATGTATAATATAACATTTATAACATGTGTATGGATATTTTTGACCACAACTATTTCTCTACAAGCCTGGAAAGAAGTGTTTGAACATCTTCAAGGAGAAGAGGCCACACAACTTCACTATCTCAGGCTGTACTAGTACAAAGTCTTACCAGCCCAAATACTGTGGAGTATGTACAGATGAGCGCTGCTGCATCCCTTATAAATCGAAGACTGTCGAGGTTGAGTTTCAGTGTCCTAACGGATCCAGCTTCACCTGGCACGTCATGTGGATAAATGCCTGTTTTTGCAACCTGAGCTGTAGGAACCCCAATGACATATTCACAGATCTCGAACAATACTATGAGACGCATGAGATTGGGAATTGAAAGTATTTATTTGAAATACTCATGGCATGGTTTTTGCTGAAAAATAATTGCATTTTTGTGGGCTTGAGATCCTTTAATTATTTTGGTAACACTTAATAATAAGGTTGTATTTGTTAGTAAATGCATTAGCTAACAACGAACAATTTCTTTTTCTCTTCAGCATTTATTAATCCTTGTTAATGTTCATACAGTTATTCATTTTAGTTCATGTTAGCTAATGCGTTAACTAATTGTTAACCAATGGAACCGTATTATAAAGTGTCACCTTTTTTATAATAAATAGGCCTTAGTTCCTAGAACAGCTATACCAGTGTGACAATCATCACTTAGTGCCGTTGACAATACCTGTTCCGTACACATATGAAATTATAATTTAGTGAATTCACTCCCGTATTTAAAAGCTATTGTCACTTCCGAAACTGCTGTGTGTGCATGGGGCACCAGGATGAAAGACAGCAGGGGACCTTTTCAATATGGTGGTTCAACCAACACCGAGTTAAAATGTGAACTCTGAGTTTTTTAAAACCGAGATGCGAAACTTTGAGTTTTGGGTTTCAGAACATCATATTTGAGTTAGTTCTATTAAATCTGTGTAGACTTACCTCGAGTTAAGTGCTTGCACCACAACTACGACAAGCCATGATCAATGGAGCTCCGAAATTACGATTTACCATGACAACGGCACCAAAAAAAATGGCGGCAGAAAGCGCTTGAGAGCGAGGCATACTTTCCGCTCTGCATACAGTTGATTTACTAATGTGCTTTAATGTGTAAATGCCTTAAGTTTAAATAGATAAAAGATAAATGTACCAATAAACAAACAATCAGTAAATGAATGTATGTCTGACTCTTGTGTCAAATTCAGTGTGATCATACTCCTGCTCGGAGTAGTTTTGGGTATGAATGGCTGCACGTCTAAATTAATTGTTTATTACCTTTATCAATGCATTTATCTGTATTTATTCATTTCTTTATTCATGCACTTTATTTGCATACTTTATTAAGTCATTTCTTATCCTCCATAGAAAACTAACAATTGTGAGAATATGTAAGGTAAAGAATGATGTAATACACGGCCACGATGGCTGATGTTATTGATGTAAGGATGGATGAGATATATTTTCATATGTCTTATTCACTGTAAAGAAAAATGTTACAGTTTTAATAAAAATGCACAGGGAAATGACAAAAGTCCCCTCGGGTCCTCAATTCCTCTCCTGAAATCAAAGAACATCCATATGAATTAATGCAGCCTCTTTACAGACAGGATCCTCTATAAAAGCACATATGACATTCTAGTCACTGAGATTGTCTCTGTGTGATCATGTGTGCCATGAATGACTGTATTAATGAATGAATGAATGAATGAATGAGGTACACCACTTGAGCAGTAAAAAGGGGGAGGAGATCGAGGGAAACTCTGGGTTTACCAAAGAAAACCTGCTCCAGACCATGTTAGGTTCACAGAGTAAGTTACTATGGTTACTGACTTTGAATATAAGTTACCTCTCTTTTAGAAACGGGCTTGACATACCCCGCTTTCTCTTATGTGCCATACCTCACATTCTGAAACGCAAAACTCAGAGTTTCCCTAAATTCAGGGTTGATATACTCAGAGTTTTCACTAAACCTCCTTTCTAAAACGGTCCCCAGGGCTGCGTTCTACCCCTACAAAACGGTTTTTAAACGGAAACGCTGTTGCGGTTGAACACCCTGTCGTGATGACGCAAGAGTTGAACTATGGCAGCTGAGATTGCCATGCTTTGTGTTCTTTTTGAAGAATTTTCGGAGTCTGATGAAATAGATATAAATACGTCTTGAATACTGCATAATAAATCTCTTCTAATATCTTCAATTGTTGCGTATACCGAGCAGCAGACACATTTTAACAACTTTACTTGGACCCTCTGTGCGAGCTGTCTCTTTAATACCATGTGGGTTATATACATGTTGCTGCTGATTTGGCTGACGTATCAAACCCTGTTGCACACTGTTGAAAACCGGTTCCAGCAAAACGTTGCGCACCGGTATGAGCTTGAACATGCCCAAGGTTTATTGGACTTGCACCAATGAACATTCAACCTAAGATTAAAATGAACAGCGAGGGGGTGCTTAAACACGTTGGAGGAGAGTAATCCTCTAACGACTACAGCAAGGTTTATCTTATATATATCTCTTATGAATGAATTAATTTTGTGACATTTCTTGAGTATTTCGTATTTGCGTGTGTGTGTGTGTGTGTGTGTGTGTGTGTGTGAGAGCTTTATATTGGGTGGGGGATTCTGTGTGTACCCTGAGATAAAACCATGTAAGTAGGCAAGAGATTTTATTATTTGATTTACCACCATGTTTGCTCTTTCTGTTACATTTGCGAAGTTTTAAATGAAATATTTAAAAACAATGTTGTCCTTTTTAACACAATTGTTCGCATTTTATCATCCAAGATAAATATCACTCACAAAGACAATCTCCCTTTGACAACTGAACTGTTTTTATGTTTAAAGATATGCAAGCAATGGTGTAAATATATACATGTAAAAAGACAAGCTCTTGTTGAGCTACAAACTTAAGATAAATGTATTCTGCTATTGATAATGTATACTGTTTTTGTAACATTTATACTCCTGAGTCATGCTGTAAATAAGACACTTCATTAGTTTGCAGAAAATATGGCATCTTTATGTTTTATGTCATTGTAATGGATAGCACACTTCTCATTTCATCAACTCACTGAAATTAACAGCCAAAAAGTAAAGTAACCAGCTTTTTATTTTCCTTTTTAAAATAAATACAAACTGTTATTCAGTTAAAAATGCAGTGCATTTGGTTGTTGTACATCTTTACAATGCAAGGTGACTTACAGAGCCTTCAAGCATTTGCTTTAGTGTGCATGGAAGAGTATGCAAGTTATTTATATTAGCTTTCTCTTTCCCAGCATCCCTTTGCTTTACTCTTTCAAAGCCTTGAGAAAAAAAGCATTCAGCCCAAGTAGAGGATTCAATGGCAAATTTTGTTCAGTTGTGCTTGATTGCATAGAAATCATGGTTGTGATACTTAAAACACAACAAAAATATCATGCTCAGTCATTTGTTTTGTATTCTTACATCTTATCTACAGATTGGTTGTGTTGAATTTTAACGAATAATAATCATTTTTAACATGTTAAAATGTTTACATTTGGTCCCATAAAAATCACATTTAAAAGGAAAGAAAATCACATTTAAGACCATAAATCACAGAGTTACAAATATATAATCCAATAGGACACCTCCAAAAAGGATAATGCTAATCAAGACATTACCAACTATGATACCTTTTTTACTTGGTAGTATAATGTCAATACCATCTTCTCGTCCATTCATTAATGTCCATTTCAACATATACAGAAAATGAATTATGCACTTGAACAAGCATGTACAAGTGGGATAATGTGACACAAAAAGAACAATTTACTGTTATTTGTTGAGTGACACTATAGTCAAGTATATGAATGTTAAGAAGAAAATAACCTGCGGTCTAAAGATCAACATAAATGTACAAACTCCATTTCCAGTGCTCAGCTTATTTGGATATTGAACATCACGACGTCTCTGTACTGCATTGCCTCTAACAACACCGGAAAAAGCTGTTGCGTCCATTCTATCCACCCCTTCCTCAGTGTTTCCCCAGGAAATACAGTCTTGATTTTTAGACACTTTGGCAAGCTCTCTGACTATTAAAACGGAGTAAGAGCCCTGAAGGAAACACTCGAGCTGGTGGCTTACAGTCCTATTGCGTGTGTAGTTAGTGGCAGCGCAGCACAGTCAGAACAGAGAAGTTAATGCATGAGTGATATCTGACCAGAGACACTGTCGGCGGTCTAACAGGACACTTCCGTGGACTTTGGGCCCTGGTCCACAGAACTGTCCATGGTGTCAGTGTGCGAGCGTCCGCGTTGGTTGTCGCCGGTGTGGGCTCGGCTGCGGCCCTCATTGGTGTGGGAGCGACTGCGGTTGCCCTCGTTTGTGTGCGACCTGCTGCGGTTTCCGTCGAATGAGGTGACGCTGGACCCAGACGCTGTGCGCGAACGAACCAGGCGGGTCATGCTGGCGGCAGGCACTGAGAGGAAGAGGAAGGCTGTGAGATATATACTTGGCCTATTTTGAACAATTCCTAGTCTATCATTGAGGCTAAAGTGTGTAATTCTATTTATTTTAAATGCTTTCTGCCATGTGGTGCAGTATGCAATGTTTAAAAAAATCCAAGCTGAGCTCATAGAAACAATTTATTTGATTGTTTAAATACCCCAAAGAGCCAGACAGCAATACAGTACTAACCAATGGCACAAATCTGTGATAGGACAAAACAATCTCTTGTGAAATTCCCTAACATACAATTGACACATTTTCTCTTTAAAAGATTAGGTCATCCTCAGTAGGTCAAGTTGTAATTTAATATCACACCACTTGAGAGCAGCAAAGCTCAGTCATACTGCTTTTCACAAAATTCCAGTAGGGGAGGGTTGCCAGATCTACAAAGATTCAGCGGAATTGGGTCACTTTTAAACTGCCGCCACAAGTTGCTTACAACGCCTTGGGTTTAAGGTAGATAGATTTCATGATAGATGTTCTCATTCTTAAGGTAAGAAAGAAAGGTGTTTTTGATTACAACTGTCTTGTGACTAAATTCTGTGTAATACATAACAGTGACTGCAAACTATATATTATTTTGGGCATGGAAGTGATATATTTTGAGTTCTGGGTATTTGGGGTGGGATCACTGTGATTGTGTCATGCTGGTTTTGATCGAACATTGAGCTGGTATTGTTATGGAGATTTGGCAACCCTGCCAAATGCATCATGGCCATTCTGTAAAGGGACAGTGCACCCAAAAATGAACATTTTATTATGAATTACTCAACCTCAAGTTGTTCCAAACCTGTATAAATGTCTTTGATTGGTTGAACACAAATAAAGATATTTGGAAGAATGTTAGCAACCGATATTTCTGAGGCACAGCACCATTGACTGGCATAGGAGAAATTATTATTTTAATATTTTTTGGTTCTGTATATATATTTACATTTAGTCATTTAGAAGCAATTAGGACAGCATAAGGACAACAAAAAGCATAAGTGGAATCAAGAAAAGAAGACTGGTCTCACATAACCTAACACAGTATACAGAGCTAAGTTAGAATTTTATTTTTATTAAAAAAATTTATAAAGAGTAGAGAAGAAATAGAAGTCAGAACTGATCAGTCAGTGTTGACGGAAGAGATGTGTTTTCAGACGATTCTTAAAGATGGCTACAGAATCTGCAGATCATTCCACATAGGTGGAACCGATCCGGAGAAGGTACGTGAGAGAGATTTTTTACCTTTTGGGATGTTACCACAAGATGTATATATATATATAAAGACGAATTTAGGATATTTAACTACAATTATTCCCACTATGGTAGTCAATGGTGGCTCAGAAATCTCAGTTGCTAACATTTTTCTAAATATCTTCCTCTGTGATTAACACAACAAAGAAACTAATGCAAGTTTGAAACAACTTGAGGTCAAGTAATTTATGACAAAATTGTCATTTTTGGGTTAATTGTCCCATTATATATAATGTTTCTTAACTTACTGTAACCCATTCCCTGGATGAAGTACTTGAAGGCCTCTGTGAGCTTTCCAGGCTAAAAAAACAATACATGCTAAAGTCAGTTTCACTAAATAAACAACAGTCACCAATAATTAGGTGGAAGTGGAAAACAGATTTTCTCTAAGTACATGTGGAGAAACAGGATTGTAACAGCTGGTAGTAGCAGGTGGTGAGCTGGGTATTACCACGAAAAACTGTGTGCCATCACTGTCAGTAATAAGATTAGTGCGCATTATCCTGCACCCCATTCAAACATATAAGAATCTAGTGGTCATAAACACTATCACAATACACACCTGGTCGACCTGAGGCAAGCCTCCACAATCTGCCATCTGAGGAAGAGATGCATAAATACAGTAGTTAACATGCACATGCGTCACAGTTTGCACCTCATTTATGTTCCTGCCATTCACACAGGTGTCTGAAACATTGAGTGCTCCGTTAACTGCACTGCCCTCGGTGATAAATAAGCCATTTCAGACACCATAAACTTTAATCTTTATCCACCTGAGGGCAGGCTATGGAAAATTAGGTCAACTGGGGTAGGATTCAGCCCTCTAGAGCTGTCCGGTGTAGATCACTTGTTCCCTACCTGGGTAAATTAGTCACTAGATAATGCTGAGCTGTTGGAATGCTATTTTGTGACCGACTTTTGCATGTGGGTCATAAATACCGGTCACTTACCTTAAGCAGTGTGGTTTTGGTCGGATCCAATTTAGTGTTGCACTCAACCTGTCCAAAACACAGACAATAAAAATAGGAATGATGGTATAATATGGCAAGGTATGGGTTTACATAGATTGACTTATACATACCACTGCATCCACTGCAGGAGAACTGTCACCAACCACCAACAGTGAAGGACATCTACAACAGAATGATATCATTGTTGTACACCCAACTATCAAGAATAAAATTTTCTGAAACAGTCAGAAGAACTTGTGTTTTTTATTCCTAGACTTACTTAAGGGTTCTGACATTGATGTGGCCTCCTGGCACAGGTCTTTCGATATCAAGGTCTGGTCGGCTGTGAGGTGGACAGAATAATTGGTTAAGTGAAGCGTCAATGCTAAAACAGCAGGAGTGCACTTTGTTTTTAAGCAGTAAAGTTTTTTTTGTCCTGTACTAACCTGTTGTAAGCCTTGACGAAGAGCTGCAGGTTAAACTGGTTCATGTCATTTATAATGTGGTGACGGTATTTGCCAATGAGGTCATGGTTCTGCTGGATTTCCTCCTGGGGGTAAAACATTTAAAAGTTGTCAATAAAATATTATAAGATTCAAGTAAAATTAGAAAAATCTAGACATGGTGTTGAATGTTAAACTTCTTCAACCTTTCCAAACAGATGACTGATGAGCATGTCGGGCATGGCGTGAGTCCATCCAGAGATCTGCAATGTTATGTTGAAAATAAGTACATTACACACCAAAAATTTCTAAATAAGAATCAATCATAGCTTAATTGTGGTAGTAAGGCGCTCAGCAATTACTTTGTGTGCTGCCCAGTCCATCCAGCCTTCAGCACAAGGGTTGATGTTTATTAGAACAAGGCCCTCAACCATGGCCGGGTAATCCAACTATAACAGAGAACAGAATTAATGTTAATATACTGTAAACCTTAACTAATTGACTATAGAGATCTCGAGTAAAGCAGAGACACATTTGCCAGCAGATAAACAACCAAGAATGAATGAACTCACAAAAGCACAAACTAATGAATCAAAGGGATGTTTAACTCACAGCAAATTTAGCAAGGATAAAAGCTCCTGCTCCATTAGCCAGACCGATGACACTCTTCAGTCTATGGGATTGAAACAGTTAAAGGCTTTAAAATATAGATTCCAATTAAATTTATCCTCGTATATTGATGAATAAATCTTACCCAAAATGTTTGAGGATTGATGGAAGAGTCTCAGACAGCTGATCCATGGAAGGGTACTCGTACCTACAAAACAAATTCAATTGTTACAATTGACCAAACGTTAAGACAGTATGATTGGAGTAGAATCGTGTTACTGCGCCCACAATTTGGTCTTTTTGTATGGGTTTAGGAAATGGAATCCTCATCCTCCAGGACACCTGGAATTAGTGTTACAAGTACCCTAGGCACATCGTTTTATAATTTCTGTAGCATAAAACACCATAAAACGGATGAGAGCTTCGAATCTTGCAATGATTCTCTATGGTGCTGTAACCTAAAGTTTAACAAGATCCGGTCCCCGTGCAACTCATATTCAACTGCCATTGGCTCATCTGCATTCAAGGGGTGGTGCTTACCTATTGGTCAATTTTGGACATCTGTCTATAAATGGTTTGATAGGACGCACATGCCTGGTATGAAGTTAAGTCTGTATTTGGTTGTAATATAACAATTTATTTTATATTTAAATTATATTAATATTAACATAGATTCATATTTTATTGTATCTTAATTGTATTAAATAAAAAATAAAGTTTTTGATTATTAGTGGAAGCCTCTCAGAAGGTAAGTTTGGGACACATAACGTTTGTTTATGTTGTTGCAGCTGAAACCATCAATACTTTAAAACAGAGTAAAACTGACCCAGTAGAGAAGGTGTTAGCTCCATCATGTTGTCCTGGTGCATTCACATGGCACACAGCAAAGTGCTGCATGATCTCCGCCATGTCTTCATGATTGAATAATGAGTCAAAGCAGGTTTTGTCTATTGGGGAGACAGACAAAAATGCTTGCAGATGCACCTCTGAATATCTTGGACAATGGTGTAAGTTAAAATCAAGCTGTTTTTGTTCAAATATTTTGTTCAAATGTAATTGCTTACGGTTCAGCCCAATATCATGGAAGGTGAGGATCACGGGTCGGTCACCCTTAGGAACTCCCTTCATGGTACAGTGGATTTTGCCATATGGGGTCTCCACCTCATGATCCTGTGTGCGACATGAAAAAATGACCATCAGATAAGCCAGCTGTTACTAGCATTCATTTCATCTGCTCTAACATTTACACTGACAACGTACAGTCCTGCAGCATGACAAGCCATATCACATCTAGAAAACTCTCTCAAACAACATTTTGCTTCTTCTTTTAGATTTATTACGATGTAGTTTATATGTATTGTACGATATATTTAAATTATTATTTTACTACTATTATTGTTATTATTATATTTAACATTTCATTTTTTATAATAAAATAAAATATTATAATAATTGAGATACTATATACTTCTCATATATAATACATAAAATGAACTAGTAATGCAAAAATGCAAATAATTTTTTAAGTAAAAATACAACCACAAACAGTTATAAGATGTACATATTCCATATGGCAGAAATATGAATTTAAATATAAATCTTCTTTAAAAAGTCCAACGACATATCATGCGTCAACCACCCTAAACTTTCAGTTTTAAGACCATAAAAATTTTGCTTTGATATTCAATGCAACATTTAACAAAAAGCGTGTTGCAAGCAAGTTGAAACCTTTGAAACTGTTAATCATATCTGCAAATGCACCACGGAGCAAAAGCAAATATTTCAACACTCTTTGCACTCAAAGTCTGCTTGTATGTGTCATCAGAAAGCTCACAGTCCATGACACTGTCTACCTGATTTCATAATATTCAACTGCATCTGCTTAGTTCACAAAGCCCAAATTACTCAGACAGGACCACCAACTCCTTTGTGAACTTGGTGACAATCACAATTTTACAGACATCTAAACATCCCTAGAACTGTAAAAAATGGTATTATAAAACTGTAAAACAACATACGCCTGTACTTACAGAGACTTCAATCTCAAATACTAATTCCATGTCCGAATCCTCCAAAACCATGACTGCAGGTGAAAATGAGTAGCTGCGATGAGAAGTGAATAGGTAAGATCCGATTGTAATCAAGCTCCTGTGTGCGCACGTCGCCCAATATCCTACGCGCAGAGTTTTATACTCCCGTAGCCATTACTCGAAATAAGCCCTATGCTCCCAGCATGCGTTGCATCAAGATCAAAACAAGCTAATTCTAGTTAGAGACATCCGTAAATTGGATAAGCCTGTGTCAGATGCGTAAGGTAGGCTGCTCTAGAGCATTGGAAACTTCAGGAGAGAGCCAAACAACAATGTGATGTAAACAGTGGCAAATAATTGTGTCATGGTCATAAAGTCAATCCGGAATAATAAAATGAGTCTATAGGGTTTAATAAAAACTATGACACTATGGTCTCCACATGGTTATGGCCATACGGTCTATTTCTTCCTTTCTAAAAAAAAACGGACTAAAAAGTCACTTTACTAAAATCTAGATTTAAGTATCCTTAATCCAACATTCAAAGTGAAAATGTATCACTAAAACCAGCAAATCACAAATCAACTCCAACAGATTAAAGTTTAACTTCCAATTAAACTTTTTTTGCAGTTCATTTAACATTGGTGATTTATCACAGACAAAACAGAACCCACTGCATCACAAGAATCTACAAGAAAAGTATCTGAGGGCAATGCCCTAGTCAAAGATCAACAAAGCTGACAGTGCAGAAACCAGTTTCAGCTGCCTTGAGTTGAGGAACAAGTTTTATTGTTGTGTACAGTCTTTTACACGGACTGAACACAAACATATGTCGTCTCCTCACTGGCTCTAATCTCTTTAAACGGGACGAGCCCTACGTGAGCTCTTCAGACAGATGGCTGATGCGTGTGTATCTCTGCAGCCCACGTCACTGGTCTAAACACTGAAGTCTTTTATTAAACACATGACCTGAAAAATTCAGGACTTTAATCCGTGCGAGGATCAGCACGTGAGATCTGTCGGCTCTGTTATTTTACATCGGTAGGTTTTGTCTTGCCTTTAGGAGGTTTGTGAGGCTGCTTAGGCCGGCACAATAAAGGGTCAAATGATGATCACGCTCAATTTTATTCACAATTAACAATCACCATTATTCTATCAGGTTATTTCTTTCACTTCAGTTTATTTATTACACTTAACACCCAATTAACACATGTTATAATCTAATTTTAGTGATGAAGCTTTGTGCTTGCTAGTAACGCATTAATATTGCGACAAAAAATCCTAAAATGATTGTGTGATCGCAATAAAAAAGCCCTACTGCTGTTCTTATGCTAGTAAGCCCAATGGCATACACCCTTATGGCAATATATAGTATATACTTTCACTCATTTTCTGCTCTAAAACAAATGTATTGCTTGTAATCTCTTGTAAACTCTCCTCACCTCTGGTTATTTACATAGAGGTTTTGGCTTTTGTTTGATGTACATAGTAAACAAGAAATCCATTTGCAGATGTATTCTGTTTTGTTTTTCAAGTTATGTTATGCATGTACCGTATATAAAAATAAATTATGATCATTAAATGTATTATTCTGCATGTTCAGTACAACCTATCATTGAGATTTTTTCCACAGGGATGTACAGTTGTAACAATATCTACAATATTTAAATTTGCATTTTGGTCAGGGGGTCTCTTCTAGTGGGTGGGCATTGGCCATAGTGATCAAGAGATGGTGACAACATTGGATTTGGGGAAGTTTTCCTGTTCTGTGCAATGTAAAGTGCATGACCACAAAAGTTGCAAAATCAGTAAAACCCTAAAAATGACTCAAAAAATGAAATGCTTGCCTTAATCACCAGCTTCTGGACTGCCTCCCTTAGCCCCTAGAAGAAGAAACACAACATGGTCACTAAAAACGTCAGTTCACTACATTTTCATGGCAAGTCTTGACAAGGATAACCGTGTTCCTCATACTTGTAAATCCTTATCCACAATTAGAGGCCTCGACTCAACAACTTGGATGTCATCCATTCTCAATGCTGAGGACACCTAGAGGTAGGAAAAAGATGACATAAACAACCGCATTCATGTAGGAATGTAACTATCAAATAACAACATAAGATCCCTCTTTTATGTTTTTAATTTACTTTTCTAATTTGCAAGGTTTGATTATGTTTGCTCCCTCAATTCAGCCTACTTCGTTTTGAGATGAGGATAGTGCAGATCATGGAAGGTTCGTTTGAATGTTGATGTAAATGGATCAGGGGCTTGAACGGTCTCTTTGTCTGCCGGAGGTTTCTAAAGGTCACATGTCAGGCTTTTCCTCTTTAATGGTTCTGGACGCAACACACAGGAAGCTACTGACACAGCTGCTTCCATGGCTCCCCGTGGTCCCCCCACCCAAAACACAGACAGTTTTTTTATCTGTGCTTCAAAGTAAGTATGAAACCCTTTGTGTCTTTTCTTCCTACAGGTTCAGTAAGGAGTGTTCATGTACTGAACCTCTTTATTTTCTGACTCACAGTGGAACTCTAGGAATCAGGCCAAGATGTTTATCAAAAGGAACTTCTGTGGTTCAGAAAATCATGATTGTGCAGTTCATCATATGCCGAGGCTTCTGCAGCCCCCTACACAAATTCCTATCCGGAATTATATGAGAATTGAAAGTCTTTGTGAATACCAGACCAAGTTTGAAGACGTTTTTTTCGACAAAAGCTATCGATGGGGCAGCTGCAGTTATCAAGCGACGGTTTGGTTAGCTGGCAAGTAGGTCACCTGCTTGTTTTTAAGCAGTATTTGCCTTATGGCCTCTCGTGTTTAATCTTTTACCTGGGAGGGGCAACATTGGTACCGTCTCAGCAGGATATAAAGGCAGTGTAACATGAGGACACAGTGTGTCTTTCTCAAACCACAGAAAACGTAACATTTAAAACACCCCATACACACATCACCACTTCTTGAAATCATAGATAATAATAAATAATGTGGAATAATAAACCAAAAAGTTTGTAAAATTAGCGTTAGTAATACATGTCTTAGGAACATAAAAAGTTTATAACAAACTACAAATAAATCAATAGCATCAGTCTTAGTAATGTTTATGTGGAGATTTAGTTGTTATGAAAGAGGGGAACCCAGCCACAGCTGCATAAACGCTACACTGCAAAAGAGGGAAATATTTATTTCACTTCCATTTTTATTCCTCCTTGTTGCAATAGCTCCTCTGGTAGTATTACATCCAAGAATTTAAATCTGAAAGATCTGCCGTGCTGTCATTGACATCATTCTAGTTTTACAAACCTCTGTAATATAATCCTCATCATTTGGTAATGTTGGTTAATGCAAAAAGAAAATGTAACCAGAATGTCAGAAGCACAATCATGAACTAAAGACATTAGAAATAAAGACAGCTTCCCTTAATCTTTTGGAATTAATTTATTCAGTAAATACAGGAAGCCTAAGCTTAGCCTGTGTAGAGCTAAACATTTTTAAATTGTGAGAAATATTCAACTAAACTCAAGGTATATCAGACAGATCATTGTAGGGGTTATGGTCTTTCCTGCTTGCTTTATACAGCGATGGCCCAACATTTCACTTTTTATTCAAATATATTGTTATAGATTTAATAAAAACTTTGTATTTATGTTGCATAGTTTTGCATGGAGTGAAAACTAAAGCTCAACTTTAGAAAGAATTTTAGTGGGCTTGGCCAACACGCACATGTGCAAAGCTTAATGAATCAATGCCCGCAGGAAAAATGAACAAAGTTACAAAACCCATAGTCAATATGCTTCCTTCCTATGAGATTTTTGTTTTTCTTAAGTTAGTAAACCCATATTCTCTGAAATACAGTAGTTTAACCAATAAACACCTTAAAAGTTTATCGTAATGTCCACATTTTGTACCCTACACTTCATAGTTTGATGTTTTTCTAACCTGAATACAATCATCTGCAATTGCCTCTATTTTGTACCATGCTTCAATATGTCTTGCAGAAATGTGGGTGTGTTTTATTTATGCATGTTATTTCCTGTCTTTGTTGTATGTTCGAAGTTCTTGAAGTGTTTTAGCGAGCGTAGATGTTGTCATGGCAACAAAGTATTACTTGTTTACATCGCGCCGCATCTAGATTTGTAAGTAGGCATCTATTTCGCATACAATAGGCCAATGCTTGTCTTATAGAACAAAAAATACTTAATTATAACGGGTGAACCATATTTTACATTATGTGCACTTAATGTTTACTTACGTAGACTTGAAACCGGTCTGCATTAAATGTGCTTACGGTATAACGACGCGTAACCTACTGATGCAAATTGCATTGTTACAATTATATGAATTTAATAAAGAAAAAGTTGGTTATAGTCTATTTACTGTATTTTTAGATACTGCTATTGTTTTGCCCACTAATAAAGTTCGTGGCTCTTGTTGACATGCACACGTGCAATAAATGGACACGCGCACGCAAACACACGCATGCAAAAATGACAACAACAAAAATACTATCGCCCTTCTGATATAAATTTCAGAATCATATTTAAATAAGATACATAAGTATGTTAAACTTATTCTAACGTTGAGAAAACGGATATCACAATAAATATTTATTGTGTTCAAAGTCTCTGGTCTGTGGTTTTATTCAAAACAAATACAAATAAGGAAAATCAATATAAAGATATGTTTATGACTTACCGGTTGATTGTCCAAAAATAAAAACTCCAACAAACAGGGTAAAAGAAGAAATAAGCTTGAGCGTGACGCTTCAAAGTTTAAACTGACTACGTGCTGCGCAAGACAGGTCGTCGCAGGCAAATTTATAAAGACGTTTAGTCAGTCCTCCCCACTTTCTATTGGGCAACATCAGTGAGTCAAGCCATCCTTTCACAGCATTGCATGAGATATGATGACATTGTGCACTTTGAGGAAACAGGGTTGACCATGATTTATCTTTCAGATTTTACTATAGTTGTTAACTCAATTCGAACATTAGGAGAAACGGATTAATAAATTATTAGTTTTATCATGTGTTCTCCGAATTGTAAACATTGAATTTTGGCATCCTACTTTAAAAGTATATGATGACAAAGTCAACTTTGCAACTTTGACATTCTTATAGTTTAAAGCAAAATACTCTGAAAAACGGTGTATTCTTTTGTATCAATAAAGTATTGTTCACACCACCCTTCATGCCTTTGTGTGTGTGTGTGTGTGTGTGTGTATGAGTGCGTGCGTGCGTGCGTGCATGTGTGTGTCCTCTCTATCCGCACAATACTACCACTGTGGTGATCTAATATGAGGTGGTGATAACAAGCACATCCACAATGGGGACATTTCACACGAACTGCTATTATGGCGATCGACTCTCAAGCACTATTTACACCACAAATCAAATTAGACCCCATGCTTTAAATTCCAATAGTATTAAATTTGACTTGTTAAACTGTGTTCAAATTGAGAGACTTTTTTAGAAATTGAAACTATAGCAGCAAGCTATTTTTAGGATGTTATTTTTGTGTGGGCAAGTTGGGCAATCAGTCAGTTTAAAATGTATTGTGGAAAAATACTGAAACCACTGTTAACCATACAAACTTTTATGATTTATTGGCAAATGGAAATCAAATCAAAGAATAGTTTTCTTGGGATTATAAACTAGGTTAAAGAGTATAATTACTGATAAGAAATGTGGACTTTTACCCAACAAGATATCTCTGTGTACTCACCCCATTTTTCTCATCGAGTCCTGTACTACACTCGCGTTTGCCACTAAAGCTAAATGCAATCATGTTAAATGAAATGTGACCCTGACCACAAAACCAGTCATAAGGGTAAATTGTATATAAGCTTTTCATTGAAGTTGGTTTGTTAGGAATAGGGCAATTTTTGACCAAGATGCAACTATTTGGAAAATCTTGAATCGAAGAGTGAAAAAAATCAAAATATTGAGAAAATCGCTTTTAAATTTCTTCATCAAAAGCGCTGTAGAAGGCCGTTTCTAAGAAGAAACAGGTTTGTTTTAAAGGCTGTCTATTGGCTTACCGCTGTAATGATGTTGTGGAGAGTAGATGATTCTAAACTTTATATAGATACCAAACTTGAGTGAGCAATTCCCAAAGAGTGGGCAGCACCGAGCAATGTTCCTTTCCGGCCATGTGTGATTTTGTTCTTTTGTTGGTATATTAAATTTACAAAGTATCTTCTTGGAATATGGTCTTTACTAAATATCCTTATGATTTTGACATGTAAAAGCACATGTCTTACAGCATGTCATTAAAGTTAGAACATTGTGGTTCAAACAAATGTCTACATTTCTCACATTTCTGTCAAGTTAGGTACGTGACATTGTGTTCGGTTTGTTTCCCTGTGCTTGACATACACAGCAAGTTTGCTTCTTAAATACCCAAAATCTGTTTGCACAACACAGACCTTGGATGTCTAAGAAATAAAATCTCACTTCTTGGGATCAGACAAATAAAATAAATAAACAGAGGTCCAAAACATTGATGTTTTTCTGCAGGTTCATTCAATAACAGGTCAGTTATGTTGTTGTTATTATTCCTACACAGACATAACCAGTTGGTAATCTAATTGAAAATTAATCAACTATCATACATGATTAAAGCATTACAAGCCTTCCATTCAGGTAATGAGGGGTCATTGTACAGCTTGTTTGAAGAGATGTTGACTAATAAGAGTGTAGTACATTCTTTTCCTTCAGATAGAGGTCATGACATCTTTCGCCTCCCTATATTTTGAGTAAGCATCTTGACATTCCATTTACAAGATAACACTAAAATGTCATTAGTTTTAACCTAATTCTGATTTAAGAATGTAAAATTCTTCATTATATTTTAACAATGTTACATGCAAAACAACAGTCAACACCACTGGGTAGTCACAATCAGCTTTAACTGCATTAGACCGCTTTAGTGCAGATGCATACAGTATGATGAAATCACCCTTGTCAGTTGTAGTATCATACTAAGTACTGACTCAGAAACACATGCCATGAGACAGCGTCCTGAATTGAGGGCTGTCTGCCTCACCTCTTTCACTTGTTCAATGTCACAAATTACTCATTTCCTAGGATGTAATGGGTAAGAGGATAATATGAAGTTATACAATGACAAAAATAGCTACTTATGGTGAATAATAGGACTGTTAAAGCTGTTAATGATCGTTTGTATTAGTATTAAGTCGACTTTTCATTATTTTTCAAAGACCTTTCCAGCAATGAAGTTCAGCAGCATTGTAAGAAATAGAAAAACATTATTGCAACTAGATGTTCAACAAAGGATGAACAAGATAATGGAGTGCCAACACGAACTCTTGCCAGCCAGGATCAAAGTGTTATGGATTATGTATTAACGTGTGCTGTGGAACAACACAAAATGAACTCAATGGACTTGAGTGTATACAAAAAATCATAAACAATCATGCAAAGAGGTGTTTGAGCAATTATATTATTTTTTACAAAAAAAAGAAACATTTTTGTCAATGTTCATAATTCATCGGCTGTGAGAAATGGTCAAAGATTATATTTTCTGCTGCTGTCCTTCTGAAACCTTTTATCTCCATATTTCATGATTTTTTGTTGTTGCCATAAATCATTATTATTAGTCACACTTAATGTTTATAACTGGGTTTTGTAAATATCTAAGCAATAAAATCTATTCATTTGTGTTTGTCAACTTTGACGACACAGTATGTGTTTTTTCCATGTCCTGAAAAACAGCAAATTTGGGACATATGAGGTTTCAGAAGAACAGTGATGATTTGCTATATATTTGATGGTTACATTTTGGGAGGTCAGTTCCGACCAGGCTGCTTTAGTATCTGATCTTCGGTCAGTTTATCTCCAATATCAGTCAATCGTCAATGGAGCCAAAATTGTAATATACTTTTATTGCTCATTTCACTTTGATGGTAAAGATAATAAAGTTACTGTGTAACTTTAGTCAGAACATGGCTCCTTAAAAAAACTATTTGAAACCTTGAATTGGTCAAGAGTCTAGACTCAAACTATCACTTGAAAATATATCCTTTAAATCATAACAACCACATAATCCTCTGTTTTGGCTCTTCAATTGTCAGGAAATGTGCTTGCACAGACAGGCCTATTACACAGCACAGTTGTTTTAGTTTCTAACAGCAATTTTATACAGACACAACCAAATAAAATCAAGCTTTCAGAAACATACAAGAATCTGTGTGAATTTTTCACAGGTTCATGCAATTGCAAACATTGAAAGTGGATTTAGTTCATATATTTGATAAGTCACTATATTTGTTATTATAAGCTACTATATTTGTTAAGATAAGATACTATATTTGTTAGGATAAAGGTTTAATAACAGAGCTGCTTTCTGTTGATGCATGTGATAGAATCACCTGCATTAAATCTCCTGCTCAGCCATGTACACTTTTACTCTGACCTGGCAATATGTTAGCATTCCTGTTACAGGTCATTGCTTCAGCTGATAAGACGCAACTAATTACTGATGTGGAAAATTGCTCTGACCTGACTAAGTTTTGTTTTCCATGAAAACAACCTTTAAAACAGAACCTAAACTCCTTCACTAACAACTTGCCATAGGAGATATACATGGTAACCAGTCACAATTTTCATTGAAGTTAATCTTTAGTTTTTAGATATTTGTGCAACATACACAACAAAAATAACCAGATATAATGTTATCACATGCATTAGACGGATGGCTTGTTATGACAGACACAGAGGACTGTGGGCAGGGCTACACCGCAGGAAGGCCGCATTTATTGATATTACTAGAAATAGGAAAACAAACTCACTGGAAAAATTGCTCAGATACACCTTCTGCCACAGCTGGATATTCTGGGTGTATAGCCCCAGATCTTTTGTCAAGTCTGAGAGTTTAGAAATCTGAGTATTCAACAAATCACACAACAAAAGTCAGAAAGACTTTAATTTTCCTGGATTGCAAGTTGAGCAAAAATGAACACCAAAACACATCTGAAACTATTCTCCCACAGTTTAGGCAAAAAAGCTGAGCCGCAAGCAGGTAATAATTTACTCCACCGCTGAGACAGATGGTGGAAGCTGCTGCCTTTTAACAAATCTCTCTGTTAATCATTTTATTCACATTTTGACCTCATAGCCAGTCATAAGACGTTGTGTTGACGCAACTTGCTCAAAGCATCCAAACAAAAGCACATGATTACATGTTCATAAACTAAAGGTTAACATAATTTTAACCCTCTGACTTTTACCCATAATTCTTACCATAGGCCATATAAATGTGCTTTCATTAAAACAACACAAGCCCAAGATCGGTGGAAGTGTTGATGGATCAAGTAGCTACCTGTGGAATGTTTACTATTTTTAACCTCTTATTGTTTAAACATTCAATATGTTTATCTTATCAACGAGTTTATATTAGGCTTATGTGAAAGTCAAGCATAACACACACCTTGGCCCACTGAAAATGCAAAGCCTGAATTTACTAAACACTCAAAGCCTAAATCACCTGAGTGTTGGGTGCCACTAGTGTGATGGACGTGGATTATTTCACGTCCTCGTGAAGACCTGGCCAACGTGTCTGTCTGGTGTGTCCGTGATGGGCGGGTCTTAGAGTGGGCGTATAAAACAAGGTTAATGACTTGTCAGTGGGTTACTTTATAATAAGACTATATTATATATTAAGACTATAAGAAAAGAGTAAAAAATTGTTTCGAAATAATGCTAATTCACTGCTTGCGAATGTGTAAATGTTTTTTTTAACCAAGCAGAAATGGAGGAAATTACAAAAACAACATTAATAGACATAACTGGCATATGTGTGTGTGGAGCATTTGTATGTCTGTCTTTGTGTTTTCACCTTTTTCTTCTTTTTACAGGTATATGACTTTAGTTGTTTTACTTGTAGTCAATATGTCTCATGTACAGCCGCTTTGTAACAAGGAAAATTTTAAAAGCGAGTTGAGTCGAGTTAATTTCGTTCCAATACAGTGAAAAATTTAGCACCTAAACATCGTAATCAATCAAATTGTATTCAAATGACTTTTTCGTGGTTTTTTTGCATGTTGATGTTTTCAATGATTATCAATTTCATGTATTATGCCTTATAGCCTATTACGTATTACAATACCCTGCAAAGCGCAATCGTAGTAAAACACTTAATAATTAAGCAGAATTCAAATTATCATAATGCCATCCCATATAACGTACTGATGTTCCGTGTCAAATGAAAAAGGATTTAAATGTTTAAAACAAAGTTATGGCATGCAGGAGCATTCTTGACTGAGGTGAATTATTACGTTCCATTACACACACATTGACGAGATCAATAAATGCTGACACTGTTTTTCTCACAACCTCAGGGCAATCACATAAGAGGGAAAAAGAGCATGCAGGCTAGATATCTATTTTAAGACATGTCAAACAGTTTTAGACCAACATGTGTATTTGGTGTCCTTGATCAGTGGTCAGTTTGAACGTGTGTTGGGACAGAAAAGTTCCCATATTTAAAAACAATAACTATGTCTCTGTGGATAATAAAAACACTAAATTGTTTGCATTAAACAACAGCATGTTAAAACATGGTCGGAACACGTTTGTTCAGTTGCGGAAACTTGGATGAAATGTTATCCATCTTTGTTTATTATTTTCTCAACTCATTTTGATGATTTTTTTTCATTCATAAGGCTACTTGGATCGGGGTGATTATCCGGTATTTATAGCTTGCTGCCACCCTGTGGCAAATGCGAAGTCCACCTTATATGCAGGCTACCTGATGTTGTGTAACTGGCTTATTTGCATACTATTCAAGTTGTTTTGTAAAGAACTGGCATCATCTTTATGTGCTGACATGCACATACCCTGATGGCTCGCATATATCTGACTGGCAGACATCTAGGCCTATTTGATCTCTGCATTTACATCTGCAAGACATGTTCATCTGCAATATAGACCCTATACGTATCGGAGACGTTTTGCTGCCAGATTGACATCTAGAAGTTTTTTATGATTTAGAACGGATGCAAAATTCCTCGAAGACGTTTAACAGATGTTTAACAAAGCAGATGTTTTCCAGCTCTTTAGCAGACGTACTGGGTATTGACTTGCTTTTATAGGCCACATTAAAGCAGGATACCTAGATCACGAATATCGGTTTATTATAAAAAAAAAAGAAAAAAAAGACAAATAGATGAACAAAAGAACTCCAGAAGTGCAACCTTTCCTTTGTAAGAAAAAATAAAGCCTAAATCTATTTTATCCTTTACCAGCCAGCATATCTTGTAGATGCATATATTTGAGGAGAGCTGCAATAGTTGCTGTGGAGAACACAGTCGTCAAACGCTTGTGAAGACACTGGGGGTCCACACCGAGACCCTGTGAACAGCCGTGAGCTTTGCACTGTGTCGAATTCACATCCTAAGGATTTTAAGGAATACAAATCTGTTGTGCCATAGCCACTGACGGGTTCTTGACTGTTCAGAACACAGTGTGCGTCTTGATATGGTAAACGGCCCTTCAAACACGTGCTTTGCATCACATTGAGGTCGCTCTTTAATATCGAGTCTATCGAAAAGGGGCCTGTAAACGTCACCTCACGTTTGTTTGCCGGAACATTGCAAATTGGAAGAATTGGCTGATGAACAACAGCATCTCCAAATGTTTCCCTCTGGAGTGTCTGATGGGATAGCCCCGGAAACATTTCGATTATGTCGTTGAAATGACGGCGAAGCATTTTTGGAGTAATACCGCTCTCGTCCACTTTCCAATAGTTCTTTTGGGGATTTGGATATTGTGGATCGACTGGTACCTATAAGGGAGAATCATAGGGTTTTAAGTTTATTGAATAATTGACACATTCACTGACTGTGGAAAATTCAATCTTAAAAACGCACCTTTGTGAAGCAGCTGTGTGATGACAGGCAGACTCTGATGTTGTTCTCAATGCGCTTTCGGTCTCCGAAAACAGACGGTTCCAGTTTTTTCATAATCTGTCCAGATTCGACAAATATGTCACCACTTGATACGATTTAAATTGTACTATTTATCAGATTTTGGTCTTTGGTTACCTGTTTAAATGGGAGCATCCTGTTCGGTGAATTTTGAATTACACATGCAACAAGCTTAACGTACGTTCCTGTAGCATAACATTTGTTTCTGCCTCTTTTACCGCCACTAGATGTCGGCAGATGTTTGTATCCTCCGTTCACCGCGTTAACCATCATGTGTGCTTGGATCTTCAGCGAGGAGTGAAAAAAGAACTTTTCTTCAGTTTATATTGAGCCTCTAACTTTCATTGAATCAGTAGGTGCAATTATCACACAATTAGGTGTTAATGTGGGCGTGGTTTCTTAATAGGCTGTCGCTTGACAATTAGCCTACGTTTAAATAAGTCCCAAACTATGTTCTTTTTGACAGGTAAACTGTTGTTACGTACTTGGTCATTTTTAAACGATAAGCACAAATTATTTTCTCGTCAATTTCTAATGCACAAATTATTAATAAGAAAAAATATTTCTCGAATATTTAGAAGCACAAAATATAGTTTCTGCAAAAATCATTAAAATAGCTTAAGTATTTCAGAAAACATAAGTGAAAACTTTTTGCATTACAGAGCCTACTTAACAAAGTAAAATCGTATATAACTGTCTAAAGTTGTTAAAGGGATACTTCACCCAATAATCGATCATTTACTCACCTTCGAGTTGTTCCAAATCTGTATAAATGTATTTGTTCAGATGAACACAGCTAAGATATTTGGAGGAAATACAATGGTAGTCAAAAGTGCCCCAGATTTGTTTGCTGTCCTACATTCTTCAAAATGTCTTCTTTTGTGTTTAACAGAACAAAATAATGATAAAAGTATTTTATCCTACTATGGGAGTCAATGGGGAAATCTGTCTAAGCAATCTTCCAAATATATTTCTCCGTGTTCAGATTATATTATGTCTCTGTGATCAGAACAAAGACATTTATACAGATTTGGAACAAAAGTCTCGAAGGTGAGTAAATGACAGAATTTTCATTTTTGGGTGAAGTATCCCTTTAAATCTATCTGCAAATCATTAAACACATTCTGCACGAGGATTTTTAACAGTCAAACAAGCTATCTGTGCGTTTGTTAATGTCGATTACATTTGCAATTCACATGAGGATCAGCGCTTCGTTGACACGTCGGAACGACAAACCTGCAAAAGTTCCTTACGGATGTAATAAAGTGTAACACCGTCTCGCAAGTTAAATCAGATTTTAAGTATTACATTACATCCTCCAATATTTTTATTTTCCCATGTCGTTATAATTAAAGGACGACATATTCTAACACAGAGGGAAAATGAATAAAGAAAGAACTTTGTCTGAATATGCAAGTATTACTCCATCTAGAAATGAATGTGTATACACCAGCTGTTACTGGTAAGTTTAATTATATTCACATTTTATTTGACTATATGAATTCATAAAGTGTTCTGTTTTAGTCTTCAGTGGATTTTTCATGCATGTATTTAGAGGCACTGACTTGATCGTGTCTTATAAACATGTCTGTTTTCAGTGAGGAGAATGTGTGGAAATTGTGCGAATATGTAAGAGATAAGAGGACTTGCTCTTTGGATGAAGTGTATGCAGTCTTTATATCAAATGAAAAAAAAATGGCGAGTATAACGTACTGTCTTTTATCACTGCACATTTTTTTACAT
Organism: Triplophysa bombifrons; assembly: GCA_029783895.1. NCBI lineage: Eukaryota > Metazoa > Chordata > Actinopteri > Cypriniformes > Nemacheilidae > Triplophysa > Triplophysa bombifrons. The sequence goes on from CM056469.1 coordinate 9,351,870, forward strand.
GCAGTTGTTATATATACGTTTTAAATGCAGATACCTATTTGGAAACAAAAATCCAGTCGAGAAGATCAACCAGTAATCTGGGTGAGTATTTTACTAGGAACATTCCTTTCATTAATTTAAAAATGACATCCATATTTTCCATAAATGCATGGATAGTCTAGACTTGTCTAATATGGGATTTTTTTTCAAATGCCTACTTTTAGGATTACCACGTTATTTTGCTACACAGAAGTAAACAAGGACAAAGCTTTATCTATGATCTAGACACAATTCTTCCCTTTCCTTGTTTATTTGATGTATATTCAAGGGAGGCCTTTAAATCTGATGAGCATTTGAAGCCAGATTTCTGGAGGCAAGTATCTTATCTGAAATGCATATTATTGAAGCCCAAGTTGCATGATCAACATTATATGTAGAAATTATGCTTACCTCTATGTATTTTAGGAAGCTTCGTGTCATACCAGCAAACATCTACCTACAAAAGTTTGCTTCTGATCGGTCACATATGAAGCATTCTGACAGCAGCTGGCGTATGCTACCTCCTGCATATCCTTGTATTGAGACATCTGGTATTACATCCCTAAAATATTTAATAAATATCCAGTTTGTTTTTCACTGTCTAACACTGTTTATCACACTCTCTTCACAGACTGTAAAATGAATCTTGAAGACTTTATATGCATGGATGTAAGAGTGGGCTATGGAGAAGTTTATGAACTTTCAGGATTAGTTCAACACTTTGGAGTAAAATAATATGGTTTTGTGAAATGTTAAAAATGTACATGACAAAGCGGGTCTTATCTTAGGAAAACCAGACAGACAGGTCATTCTTACAGAAATAAATGACATATGACAATGGGTAATAATTTGCAACCTTTTATAAAGAAGTCAGTTACACAGATGTACAAGTAGTAAAAAAAGTTACATTTAAACAACCAAACAAACCAAAATGACTCTCAACAGTTGTAGTGCTGTGGTTTTTAAGCAATTGCTGCCAGGTAATCCTTCACCTCACCAGGCGTGAGTCTGCGGAATCCTGCTTCATTGCAGATACCCACCTCTATATTGTCCTCGGTCATCTGACCTTCAAAACTTTCCTATGGGAATAGAACCAGTAAAAATACTAGTCTAAGCAATACAGCAATTGACACAATTCCAACTGTTTATTCTATTGAACCTTTACCAAATCAATTGAATCTTTATTGTTAATGGGGAAACTTGTGTGAGAAATTGTCAATAGAGAAACTCACTTTTAAAGTTAAGATGGCAGTGTGTATAGCATCCTCGAGTTCCAGATCTTCATTATATCTGTAATGGAATAGAACACAGCAAAACTTAAAAAACTTACTATCACTATAAAAAAACTGGCTCAAAACTTTGATTACTCTACATGAACACTAAATAGAATAGTTCTGCAACTTTTATAGAACACTATAGCACTGTTTTAGTCGATATGGTGATTGTAGTATCATTTTAATACCTTTTTTCAAGGAATGTCTTTCCATTGACATGGTTCTTTCCCATTGCTGTGGCTTTCCAGGCAAAATATGCTCCCTATGGGATGTGATTATTATTCATTAGTGTACAATAAATTGCTGTATGAAATGAAAAACACAAAAGAATGAACAAAACTTTGTTTGTGATTGTTTATTTTGTACCGATGGGTCTGATTGATATAAGAAGGGGCGATCCTCATCCCAACCAGCAATTAGAAGAGAGACTCCAAATGGGCGCACACCACTATAAAACATGATAAAAAAAAAGCTAAACTTAAAAAGTTCAGAATGATATTTTATATGAATTTATAACGTATATAAGTAGAATATAGGAATTTCAGATACTTGGATTAGAATTGACCATACCCTGACTGTGTGTATTCTTGCATAACTGAAGCCACTCTCTGTACCAGTTGGCCTGTGGGGATCGGCTCCTGGTATACCAGATAATACTGCTGGGCCAGTTTTCTTGCTCTTCTGACCAGCACCCTGTAAAATGAGAGCATATTCCGTTATTCAATCCTTACAGACCATCTATGCAATGTCAAATGGATATAAGCACCGCTGACAATGGCAACTCAAGGAAGTGTTGACCCGAGTGCGTTTACTTTCTTCATTCATTTTACTATCGGTTATATATATATTATATATATTCAACATTCTATAAAGTTTAATTTAAACATGTTATCATGTAGTATTTAAATACCTGTAATCGGGACCCATTCCACTGTACACTATGCCTATGTGTTTGGTTATAGGTTCAACTTTGTGTACGCTTTGTTCATCATACAATATAGATTTCTGTTTCTTTTCAGTTGCCAGAACAACTCCATTTGATGCTGCAAAAGAAGAAATTGAACAAATGCAATTCAGTTAGCACAGAAAGAAAACGATTATAATATGCCTATTATCACATTTAAACGAATATACCTTTTATCCCTACAGACGGAGCACCAGCTGCAACCGCGGCTAAGGCATATTCAATCTGCACCAGTTTGCCAGAGGGGCTAAAGTGTTGAAAAGTGACATTAGATTATTTAAAAAATATCTGAGAACGAAACTTGATGAAAGACACGACTAAACACAGGCACAAATAAAACAATGTGTTTTTATTAATGCAAATTATTTAAAATGATCGTCCTTAATATCTTCATTTTGATATTTAACAAATCATACATCAAATATTTATATCAGCAATCTTAATTTGCTAAATGTACAAGACGATCTCTGAATATATTTACGTTAACGTTACTAGCATCATGACAGTGCATCTCCGATGTTACACAGAACTTCGTCCAAGTAACGTTAACGTTAGTAGAAATTTTAAAGAAAAGATAAATAACTTTATTCAAACCATACCAAAAGAGATGTACAATTACATATTAAAGCCACACACTAATTAATAAATAACAAAAATTACCTAAATGTTGTGAGAGAGAAACTGTAACCACGGTCTGCCATTTTTGTCCTCTGCTCCGGAAATACACGCGAAACAATTCGTCAAAATAAAAGATGCCTTATACTCCGTGGACAATTAAAATAATAACCTCACAATAAACTGTAAATTAAATGCATTTTATTGATCTGTTTAAACATACCCTATTATTCTTATAGTTCACCAATAGTTGCGATGGTTAAATAAAAAGAATGTAAAAGCTTTAGAAAAATCATTTATGATCATATCACAGACCAAGTATATTTACAGATCAAATGTGTTATTTTTTTAAATATCACTCACACAAAGGTTTGAACTTTAAATTGTTGATTGTATTCGACTATTTTAATGTATATGCAGTTTGAAAAACCCTTATTTTGTAAGCGGCGTCGTTAGCGGACGTTAAAATTCGTCATTAGCGCTTCACTTCCTATAGTGTCGTAACGCGGAGGTATTGTCTTCTAATGTCGTTTATTTTGATATATTTTATCATTTAAATAATCGACTTTGTTGGTTTGAGGTCAGAATCGTTGTTCTCTATGTTAGGTTACTCTTCATATGATAATTACACGGTTTAGAGAGAGTTACAATAAAAGCATTATGTCGTCGGATAAGGAAGAGCTAACTTGGTCGTCGCGCTCTTTTAGTTTTTGTTTTTTGCCCATTCAATTCTTTTTATTGTGAAATAACTAAATATGTCTTATATGTTGCAGGTTAATCCAATTTAGCTGGAAACATTTAAAAGGGTCGCTACCGACTGCCTTAAATCTTCTTGCTGCGGACAGTTTCGATCTCACTTTGTTATAAACTCAATCCTACTACTATTATTATTCTGTTCGAAACGGTTGATTAAATCGAAAAGTATCCGTTTAGGCTTTATTGATTATAATTCAGATCTTTGTTATTCTGTCTGCTTGTCTGAATAGACACTGGCTGAGTTACTGCATTTGTTTCCGTATGTTGTTTAGAGAAGGCCATGGCTCGTGGGCAGCAGAAGAAACAGTCTCAACAAAAGAACGCAAAGAAAGCAGCCGAGAAGAAGAAATCTCAAGGAGCTGATCAGAAGACTGCAGCCAAAGCAGCACTTGTCCACTCATGTCCTGTCTGCAGGGTGAGACTGCCATGTGTCAGTCTTGTTTAAGCTTGAGATGCTCCTAGAAAGATGTGACTTCAGCGGTATTATAATACATTACTTTTAAAAGCAATGGGAGCTGAATTTAACATTTTCTTGAGCCACTGTTAACATTTTTTATTACCAATTTTATAGACACAGATGCCAGACCCAAAGACATTTAAACAGCATTTCGAAAGCAAACATCCAAAGTCTCCTATGCCTCCAGAACTGGAAGATGTGCAAGCTTAAAAGACACAAGAAACAAATATGGACCTAATACAGTGGTAAGTCCAATAGAATTGTGATTATCAAAAGTTAAAATTGTGGGAATTACAAGTATGCGTATCTCCTTGTTAATTTGATTAGATATTTCATAATGATGGTTTTATTTTTCAGACCCCGGGGTAACGGCATGACTTCAGCCAACTAACTCCACTGTATTCCACAAAAATTAACCCTGGACCCAGGTGTGGATACAATGAAAAGGAGATTTTTGGAAGGACTCACACCAGCACTCGCTCATTTTTTTATTTTTATATGTGCATAATGCTTCCACCTTTTCCAAGTGTGCTGTGTGGCCTTACAGTCTCATTGTCATGAGCTGTAACTCACCATATTTGTTCACCACTAAAGGCAAAACATATTTTCCCATGTTGATTCCGTCCCTCGCAATTTAGATTTTTTTTTTTAAATATGATTAGGCGCGTTCCACCATACTTTTGAGAAGTTATCAGAAAATGCCTCTATGCCCTTATCTTTTAACTGTGAGCCAAAATTAAGAGGTGCACCATTGTGTGTATTAATAATAGTAATGAGCTGGATTGGCATGAATTGTATTAATAAACATGCTAGAAATGATCGAAGATGTGATACAAATGTTCTTGTTCTAATAGATGGATGAGTCAGGACACACTTTTGTTACATTGTTTTCTAAAATTTTCAATAAATGTATATGCATATAGTCAGTATTTGTCATCAATTGTGTTTTGCATGAAGTGTTACATCACATTACCAGTGTGATAAAAGACAATTGCACACCGAAAAGACAAGAGTGTCTGCATGTGGAAGGCATAGCTATAATAGCTTCTTCTATAATATAATAAAATATAGCAGCTTCTGTTATGAAAAAGCAACATATTTTAATTCTAATTGGATAAATTGCATGTACACATCATAACTGTCATGCATACATAAATACACCTATATACCATAAGGACAGATTTAAAATAAGGGCACTTGAATGTGGCTAAAATGGTGCTGTAAAGATGTTTAGCTTGAATAAACAAGAGCAATACTGTACGGGAGTTATAAGCAACCACAGTGCTTTACTACCATATTTCGATGTTTTTTGAGAATGACGTTGTTGTTGTCATCATAGAAGAGCACAGATATAGGGCTGAGTTTGGTTGGAGCACAGCAGGCCTTAGGCACATCATTTGGCTTTAAAAGATGAACCTGCAAAGATAAGGAGTCAGTACATATGACCTATTATCAACCAATTCATTATAATATACGGGATTATTCATATTTTGGACAGATCTGAAAGTGTTTCTGGGTGTTTAATATAAATAGTCTAAGCACAAATTGTGTACCAGAGCCTGGATCGTGGCATGGTTTGTGGCATTCATGCAGGAACTCAAAGGATAGTCACATTCACCATCACAGTAATACGCCGAGTATCCTGTCGGGGCCAAAACCCAATCCTGAAAAAAGAAAACTTTTTAAATCTAGTCAAAAAGCAGTCTGCTTTAAATAGAAACAACGAAATTACTTTAGTGAATTCCTCAAATTCTTTCCTAAGCATTCAAATGCAACATCCCAAAATGACGGCGATACAAACGTCTATAACTTACCCTCCAACCAAGATCACTGAAGCTGACGTAGAGTTCGTGTTTTTTACAGGCCTGGCGTCCACTGCTGGCATGATTTTTGTCTGGAATGTGTAAGATCAGAGGCTAGATCATTTTATATGTTCCTTCAAAGCACAATATGCCATCGCAAACTTGTTATTGTGGCTTACCAAATATGCCGGGTCTGTTGGGGTGTGGCAGGTCATGCTTTGGCTTTTTCTTGCGAGGATTGTTGTGTCTCACAGCGCGAGGTGGGCGGCAGGGGGCTTGACTTGCTCTGAAAAACGTCACCATGAATGGCTGCTTAGAGCGTGGCCCTCGACGGCCAACAAGACCCACCCACCCGGCAGACAATGAGCGGTCTGTGAGAAAAGATTTAAACATTTGAGCTATTAGACACTATATTGCACCTCATTAAGTGAGACGATTTTGACAAATTTACACAAATTTACTTCTGTTGCTATGGTAACTGCTAAAATACCTTTAGAAATACTTTGAAGGGACAGCTCACCCAAATACAAAAATTCATTCTTTATTAATTCACCTTCAAGTTGTTCCAAATCTGTATCATTTCTTTGTTCTGATAAACACAAGGCAAGATATTTGTAAGAATGCTTGTAGCCAAATAGTTCTTTGGCATCATTGACTACCATAGTAGGAAAAATTACAATGGAAGTCAAAAGTGCCCCGGAACTTTTTGCCTTCCTACATTCTTCAAAATATATTTTCTGTTCTTCATAAAGAACTTTATAAAGCAATTTCTTTTGGCCTAGAACTGTTAACAAAGTGTAGTAAAACTATAGGTGGATGAGACCATCATGGTGAGTTTTTTTTCCTGGGAAACAATAAGCCAATACGAACGGGGCTGGATATCGAAATAGCTCACCTTCCTCGGTTTCCACATAAAGACGGATACCAAGGTTGCTTCGAGGATTGAGAAGCCAGCGATTGCTCGCAGAAGTCACATCAAATGCTAACCAGCCTTCCTGACCCGTCGGCACAGACTGCATGTCCAACAGTGCTAACTCGGGCTCCCTGTCAAAACCAACACCAAAAACATGTTTACAATTAAAACAAAATTCTTTAATCTCACCGCAACCCAAATCATTATCAAAGGGTTTACTGGTTACATTACTAATCGAGTAATCTTAAGAGGATTTTCTTACTATTAATATTTTAGTAATATTAGTCACAAGTAATATTTTTGTAATGACCTGTATCGTTTCTCTCTCTGAATTTCATAGACAGAGATATGAAGAGTGCGATTTGCACGCCACCCCACAGGAAGAGTTTTATAGATACGGAATTCAGCGGCAGTCACCGTCTCTCCCTGAGGAAGCGGAGTCAGATCGAAGCGGAAATCTTTCCAATAAGGACGAGGCTGGAGTAAATCCTTCTCCTGCTCCACTGTGGTCAGAGATGAAGACAGACATTAGAAGGTGAATCAGACAGAAAATGAGCGTGTGATGAAAATCCCCTTGAAATTTCGAACCTATGTGACTTTCTTTGTTCTGCAGAACACAAAAGGATAATTTAAACAATGTTAGTAACCGAACAACGCGGTACTGACTTGCATTGGTTTTTTGTCCATACAATAGAAGTAAACAGGTAACACCACTGTTTGATTACCAACATTCTTCAAAATATCTTCTTTTGTGTTCTGCGCAAGAAAGAAAGTCATAAATGTTTGGAATGAGAAGAGAGGAAAGGGGGATGACAGAATTTTCATTTGTGGGCGAACTATCCCTTTAAGATGATGCCTTTGAGGGTTGATTGACAGGAGAAGATGGAGGAACATAAAGAGGCCACAGTCATGGGTCTGCAGTGGAGTAATTACAGGCACTGCGACTCTGACTGCTTCTCCGCACGCAACCACTAATAACAGTCCAGCGTTGTATTTTTGGAGGAGTAGCCGATAGTATTTTCATCCACTTCATCTTATTTCTCTTGCCTTTCAGTGGGGCCTGTAATTCCACACAGCTGTGTGCCCACAACACAACATCACATGGTCTACGTGAGGCGGACCGGGCTTTGTAAATTCCCCAAAATCAGGATTCACATTTAGAACAAACCAGAGAATAGGAAAACACTAGTGTTTAAGACAATTGGCAGGAGTGGAGTATGTAAAACTACATGGTGGTAAAATCTGCCGATACATGGTGTTCAGGGTGGTTGCTAAGGTGTTCTAGGAGCTTTTTGTATATTGCTATACAGTTGCTAGGGTGCTGTGGTCTAGGCCGTGCTTAGGTTTTCTAGTTACTGTTGGGTTAGCCAGAAAACCCTATAGTGGCAATACACTTACACTTACAACCAGGCGTTTTCCAATGTCACAAGATTTCTTGAGCTATGGTCCGTGATATGGCTTATGTTTCTTTTTCAATTGACTAAAAAGTCTATTTATTATCGCAGGTCATGAATTTTCTCAACACTGCACATTTCAGCCCTTATTAAGTTTATTCAAGTGTGCTGTTCGTATAGTAACTAAAAAGGGAAAAATAAGTGTACTTTCAGCTTTTGTGTACTTATACACAGCTGTAAACTATGTACAGGATACTCAAAGTTTACTACTGTTATACAGTTTACACTTGAAAGTATTTTTTTAGTCCCAGGTATTAAAAAATACACTGTAAAACTCAGCAGGTTTGCCAGTAACTTACTGTAGATTCAATTTACAGTTTTGTTTTAAACGTAAAATTAACTATTTCTTATATTTTCATTCATATTTTCTTTCTTGAAAGTTATGCAAATGTACGTGATTTAAGAATTTTTAAATATTTTTATTAAAAAACAAAACAAAAATGCTTTTGAAGAATGTAATTTTTTTCAGTGTTGGTGTGCTAATTTCAGTTCCTTCTTGCTCATTTTAAGTCTCAAAATTCAAAGAATTTTGGTTAAAGTAAAGTTTAACCCAATTAAAAACAGTACTTATAGGACAGTAATTAAATCTACGGTAAGTTACTGGGAAACCTGCTGCAAAACTACAGCAAAGTTTTACACCGTGTCTACAATGGACGTGAAAGGTAGACGCAACCCGTGTCGACAAAATTTTAAATTATAACGGGTTCTAATATGTTTCTAATGTCTTTTGTCGCGTCACATCGAACCGGTCGTGTCTGGTGTAGACACTATATTATACTTACAAATAGATCTTACTACATAAAGTATTCTTAAAAATACAGGCCTAAACTTTGCTTAAAGGGATACTTCACCCCAAAATAAAATTCTGTCATCATTTACTCTCAAGTTGTTCCAAACCTGTATAAATGACTTTGTTCAGATGAACACAAAGAATGCTCGCAATTGACATTTCCTGGACATCATTGTCTATCATCACTACCATAGTAGGAACAATTATTGTATCATTTTATTTTGTTCTGTTGAACACAAAACAAGATATTTTGAAGAATGTAGGGAAGCAAACAGTTCTGTGGCACTTTAGACTACCATTGTCAATTTTCCTACTATGGTAGTCAATGATGTCCCAGTAATGTCAGTTGCTAACATTTTTCCAAATATCTTGTCAAATTTATACAGGTTTGAAACTACTTGGGGGGGTAATTCATGAAGTTGATGTATGCTTCAAGGGAGGTAACATTCATGTCCTTGTAGCCTTAGCTACCATTAGTTACATAAAAAAAGGGTTGATACTGACCAGGGCAGGAAATACATTGAGAAAGAAGCAATCATTTTAAATGGGATGTTTAACTGTTGTTTGTTTCGTAACAGATAAATATCATCTGTGTTTGGACTGAGAGGGAAGAGATGCTGGGTGATACCAGGTCTCAGTGTATCACTTTGTCAAAAGTGTTTACCACATACCCTGTCCATCTCTCTTATTATAACACTGTTCCAGAACAATTAGCAAATATTAAAGTTACTAAATGACATATGTGACCATGGACAACAAAACCAGTCTTAAGTAGCATTGTTTTAATAATTGCCAAAATTCAGGATATGGGTAAAATGACATTATGCCAAAAATCATTGGGGTATTAAGTAACGATCATGTTCCATGAAGATATTTTATAAATGTCATACCGTAAATGTATAAAAACTTTATTTTTGTGAGTGGATGGCCTGCTACAGTGCCTCACATTAACAACTTCAAAGGCGATTTTCTCAATATTTTGCACCCTCAGATTCCAGCTTTTTAAACAATTGTTGTTCCGCCAGATAGTGTCCTATCCTAACAAACCATATATCAATAGAATTGGCTTTCAGATGATGTAAAGATCTCAATTTCAAAAAATGTATCCTTAAGACTGGTTTTGTCGTCCAGGGTGACAAATAATATTTCAAACCTGAGGTACGTTCGAAACCTGTATGCACTCTTTCTTCTGTGAAACACAAAAGAAGATACGAGAGTATTGTCTCCGTGGTTTTGTGTCCAATTCAATGAGGTGTAATGTTGTTTAGTTACCAACACACTTCAAATATCTCCTTTTGTGTTCTGCAGAAGAAAGAAAGCCATACCGGTTTGAAATGACAAAAATAATGAAAGAACTGTCATCGTTTTAACATTTCTTCAACGTTTTAAAATGGTCTTCTCTTGTTACATTTGAAATTCAAACACACAACCTCTGTGCATTATTTAAGTGCCGTATACTTTTCAGGGCCACTGGATTGTTTGAATTTACATTTGTTGGTTTAAGTCATAGCGCTGCCAAAGTATATTAAACCCCGGCCAGCTGTCACTTACCCAAGTTGACAAAACTCATCACCGTATCTGCCTCACTGACCACCGTGCCAAGGGGCGGCGTGTGTGTGCTTAAGGTGGGCAGTGCGGCGTGGCTGACAACCTCTGGACTAAACCCCAAGCCTGGTCCATCATCATCCTCAGATGACACAGCATGGTAAAGGTCCAGCATAAAAAGTGGGGCCGAAGAAGGAGGGCGCAGGGGTGGGTGTGGTCTCGGTCGCCCGGGCAGTCCTAGAAGAGACAAAATCTCCTTCTGCATCTCCTTTCTTTCCCGACCGCTCAGCCTACGGAAGCTGGAATGTGCAACCCCTTCCACCTGACCCCAAATGCACAGCAGAGCGCAGAGAGGGAGGAAGACAGCCAGAGGGAAAAGCCGCTGTCGGCTTTGGATTCTGCCACCGTTGCCACAGTTCTCTTTCCTCCCTCTGCTGCGGTACGACGGTAAAAACTCAGTCTCATGTTTGTCCAGTGGTGTGGCACTGTGGTTTGAAGAGTTCTGTTCCATTGCTGCTGTCTTACCTTACTTTTTCTTCTATAAAGATCGGTTCAGTCCTTAAAGTTGTCTGCGCTTTATCGTTTTAAACAACGCTTGTCTAAAAATTTAACTTTGTGTCATTGTTTACTAGCAAGATCTTCTCTTGACATGCATTACTCATGATGTCACCAGCCAATCGTGTCTTTCTCTCATTATCTATAGACCGCTCATGAAGCACAACTTTTTCGAAACTTGAAGAGAAAACAAACAGGTGTCCTTGTAGTTTTACTTTGGTCATAGATGATCTCAGAGTTGAAAGACTAAGTAAATAGTAAATGTTAAATGAGCACTGTCAGAATGTGAAATTAAAGTCTTTAGTTACAATAAATACAAACCAAAGGCCTCACAGCCATCAGCCTTCAAAGGTTCAAGCTCTTCAAAGGGTTCCGGATAAAACACACCACCTGCTTTGGCTTGTTTTAAAAGATTTGACTCGAAACTCCGAGATGATTCAATCCTCTGTTTCAGTAGAACAAAAAGTTCAATTATATCCTTGCAGTAATCCATCAATATAAGGATTAAAAAATGATGTAATCCAACAAGTATAAATATCCAAGACTCCTAAATTTTGTTTAAATTTTGATTTCCCCAGCGTGTGTTCTGCATGCGTTAAATGTATAATCTGAGCACGGGTGATCTCAGTCTCTTCAAGATACACACCACAGAGAGGGAGTGTTTCAAAGTCTCCTCCCTCTTATCCCAGAGCCCTTCTCACCTCAGTCTCCATCTATACTATCAACCGTCTCATCTTGTACGCATACTTCACAAATTGCTGACAATTCTCATGTGGTTTGGAATAAAGATCCAAGATCCAGGTTGTGCACAGAATAGAACTGTGGTTTAAACTGTAGCCAAGAGGTAGATTAGAGTAGCCAAGATCATTATTGTTTTGCTGACTTGAGTCTTGAAGATTCTTGGGTGATGTATCCTTGTTGTGTTTTTTTTGTAAGTATTTTTTGGAGCCATGTTGTTTATGAGATTAAGGAGGAATATACAGACGAGATAGGGGGCGTGGGATTGGGACATATTGTTTTTTTGTATGATCTATTATTATATATACTTTCCCACTCTATATTTTGTGCTTTGTTTTTGATCTTGCAGTGCTTTACTTAATTTTATATAAATTTTACCCTTTTCTAATAAAATATTTTGTATACGGGATAGTTTATCAGTATAATAATTCTGTTAACGTGTGCTCACCACACCGTTTGACATCCTTCCTTCTGCAGAACACAGGAAAAGATGTTATGAAAAATGTTGGTAACCAGTAATAGAAGGTATCCATTCACTTCTATTGGATGTAGACAAAACCAATGCAAGTCAATGGGCACCATCAGTTGTCTTGTACAACATTCTTTCAAATATCTTCTTTTGTGTTCTACAAAAAAAAGTCTTACAGGTTTGAAATGACAAGTAGTTTTAGTTTTTGGGGGAACGATCACATTAAGTATTTAGGTTTTCATATTTTAAAAGGCTACAAAAAACATATGGAAAAAAAACTTTGCCAGCATAATTGAAGAAATCAGTAATATGTTATAAAAGGTCACAGCATCTCAAGATGCACATAATTCCTTATAAGCTATATACACAGTTTCAGTGTACCTTACTGTATTTCTGTAAACTACGACAAATATAAACAATGCTAAGAGACCTACAAAAACATTACATAGTTTACTAGTTTGTTTTAAATAAAATAAAACACACAAGCGTGTGCAAATATAAATATTGCTCTAATAGTTCATTAAAAAAACAGATAAAAGGAATGTAACATAAAAACACAGAAATTGTATAGCAGGAATGTGAGATGCCCGAAGTTCTTGGCTCGATGACGTGCATGGCGTTTGGTGGGAAAGGATGTGAGTGGGTTTAAATATTTGTATATAAACACAGACACACAGCTGCAGAAAGGAGATGATGGAACACCACCCTTCCCAAACCCCATCCGTTCCATCTAACCACCAAACATACACAATGACCAGTAAAAACACACACACTTTACACACTCGGAAGACCACAGGTGACTTACACAGACGGCAAAAACCAAAGGTGCTCCTGTGACGGCGCAAACCTTTTATATTACTTCTGAATGACGAGATATAAATCATAAGAGTTTAAAACTGCACACACACACACAAACAAAAGCCCACCCCCCTTTAAAGATTTAATGGGGTGTGTCATTATCTCTGCTGCTTGTAATTACGGTGTCATTTCCTGTTAGATGTGGCATCCCTGTGCACATACACGCACGCACAGACGCACGCACACACATACACACACACACACACACACACACACACACACACACACACACACCACTCAGCACAAAGACTGACATCATTAAAGAGACTTTTTGACTGCAAGCATTATTTTAATACAAAAGAGAACAAAAAACGTTTTTATAATCATAACCTCTGTACTTTTACACAATTGCACCCATATTTCTCTCAGTCATGTCAAAAAAGTAACAATCAAAGGTGGATCCTTTCACATCCCTTACCACCCCTTCCCCGCAGACACAATAAATAAATAAAAATACCTTTCATCAGGTTTCATATGCTTCAGCTTGCCAAAGGCAAGACAAAATTCAAAGCGCTGTTTAACAGGGGCTGCACTGGCGTCCCGTGATCCGTTACTCTGTATGCTTCTCTCATAAAAGAAGCCGGAAGTCACTTTTGACGTCATTTAAAGTGTGTAGTCGCTGGCGAAAAGGCCACCATTGAAATCATTAAGCTACCTGGTCAGTTAACATCAGAAAGAAATTCTTCATGTCGGGAGTAGATGTTTACCTATTAAAAAAAACATGATTCCGGTTTTATTAATACTAGTCAGAGTTGATACGATACTGCAATTCACAAATAAATACCGTTTCTTACTCTAGAAAAGAAACGAGGATTATAAATTAACCATGAAACAAACATTCACAAATGTTTTTGCATACTGAGGAAAAAGCTCTGTAACATGATGTCTGTAACAAACAAGCCGATCAGAAATAAAATATCACACAACTAGAAGTGTACGCAGGACTGCATGGGTTGTACACACTGGAGATGAGTCGATGCAAGCGTGTGAAACCTATCTGCTGTGCGCTTAAGGCCCGTGAAGACCCCTTCATTTCTTCTCCGTATCACCATGTTAACCATGAAAGAAACTACCACACGCTTGCATACACACAAAAGTGTCCAAAATATCCCAAGTGCAGCACTTCTGAATAGGATGTTTTCCATTTGATGCCCTCCTGTTTTAAGTGGCAGATTCAGTCAGGTGAGAGGCGGAGTACTTTGCGTACACATCTAGGGGGTGTTTCTCCAACCAAACAATCTCCAATGTGAAAACCACGATCATGCATGTCTGTGAAGGGTGGTTGCATAATCCTAGTGGTGAGAAAACCCCCAGTGCAAAATTGACAGCCGTCTGTCCTGTCCTCTAGTGTGCACTAAAGATATGTCAGTTCATGTCGAACTCCACCGCACATTTGAGAAAACCAGACGTCAGTCGAATTAAGGACGTGATGTATAACACAAATAAGGCAGCATTTATGGTACTGTTATTATTTATTGGGATGGCGGACAAACGGACTTGGTTTGGGTTCGAGTCTGGTGCTATCTCTTTCACCTCTAAAGGTAAGTATGAGGAGGGCGAGAGAAGGAAGGTGTTGTCTCTCTCCTGTTCGTTTATCGCCTCAGTCATGTAGATTTGTGTGGAGACTTCATTTCTTCCCCGCTGGTGTTTTGGGGCTTGGGGTCTTCTTGGAGATGGTGGGGATTTTGGAGGGTTTGGCCCCAGGCCGGCGAGGGGTGTCTGATGTATCGGAGCAAGCTGAGCGAGTCTCCATGAGTTCAGAAGTGTCAGAAGCGTCGCTTCCTCTTCGGCTGCTGGCTCGACTTCCAGCGCGGCTTCCCGCTCGGCTGGCCGAGCCGCTCGCAGAGGACGGAGTGCGTTTAGTGTCTGAAAAGGAAAAAAGTCATTAAAGCTAATGTATGATATTCATTAAACACAATGTGCACATTTTTAAGTGTGGAATAGGCAACCAAATTAAGTATTAAGAAATTAAACAATATATTTTTAGTTTATTCATTATTATTATTGTTGTTCTAAGGAGTTATTAAACAAATTAATAATAAGATAAACAATATATTTCCTTTGTATTTATTTATTTTGTCGCTAAATAAATAATGAATGAAACAAACAACACACCTTGTCTTTTTTTATTAGTACTAGTCACTAAATAAATTATTGATAAAACAAACAATGTATTTCTTCTTATTAATTATCACTAAAAGGAGTCACTAAATTACGACGGCGTTTTAGTGCCACGTTAAAAAAAATTTAAATCCAAGAATTCAAGAATAAAGTCGACTTTAGTCTCGAAACACTTCGACTTTAGTCTCGAAACACTTCGACTTTAGTCTCGAAACACTTCGACTTTAGTCTCGAAACACTTCGACTTTAGTCTCGAAACACTTCGACTTTAGTCTCGAAACACTTCGACTTTAGTCTCGAAACACTTCGACTTTAGTCTCGAAACACTTCGACTTTAATTCTCGCAACATTTCGACTTTATTCTCGAAATCTTATATTTTTTAATTTTTAACGTCGTAATAAATAAATGAATAATAAATAAACTAAATATTTCCTTTTCATAAATTAAAATGAATATAATGAGTCCCTAAGTACATTAATAATAAAAGAAACAATAGATTCCCTCTTTATGACTTATTGTTATTAGAATTACTAAATATATTATTGATAAAATTCACAATTTATTTCATTTTATTTAATAATTATTATTTTATTTACTGCTATCCAGAACTTCCAGGGTTGGCAAGTAATAACTGTAACAACATTTTGTTCTTCTGTTCAGCTGCAGTGTGTGGCCTGGAGGAAAGATTTCATACCGGAGCGTCCAGGTTTAGCAGTGGTAGGTGTGGCTCCACCGTTCTCACCAGTCAAGGAGCCACGGCTGGAATGGAAAGTTGGTCTCTTAAGCTTGGACGAGGAGCCTCCCTATAAAAGACCACAGAGAGTTTATTAAACTCAAACATCTACCAGTCGTTTATCTACAGATACGAACCAAGTACAGACAAGTCATCATTCAGTTTACAGCACTTTGTTTTGCATTTGTTGAACAAACAGAAGCTACACAAATCTTTATATTCTTTTTTTACATTCTACATCATGTAATATGGATGAATGAAAACTGTCGTAGCAATCTCTTCCTATATTTAGACCTCACTGGATTGAAACAGAGAATGGTGAGTCATCAGTTCCAGGATCAGTCTGTTTATCTGTTTGTGCCTGCCTGCGCTCTTTCTACTGTTAGTGTGTTAGGGCACGGGGAGAGGGCAGTGCGTTACCTCATGCCCAGGGGTCTGGTCGTGCTCTGGGCAGGACTGGCACTTGGTTGGTGTTGGAGTTTTACTGTGTGCCAGCCAGGGCTTGGCATAGCCACGAGATTGGGATTGGGAGGACTGGGAAACGGGGCAGCAAAAAGGACGAGGAAGAGCGCAAAAGCGAAGCGTTGGGAAAGAGCCAGGATAATAATCGGGAAAAGAGTAAAGTAAAAGGGAAGTAGCGCAGCATGGCAGAGCAAAGTGTTTTTACAGGTGGAGGAAGCCGCATTTTCCAGGCAAGGGAGGGAGAGGGACAAAAAGACAAAGAACAAATAAAAATCTTACAGATGGAATTACGATTCTGACATGCAGAGACCACAGCGATCCCATTTAATCCCACAACAACAAATAACGCAATCAGAGAAACCATCAACCAGAGACAAGACATGAAAAACAATGCTGATTTCATCACGCTTTGAAGACTAGCGACAGTCCTTAAGAAAAAATGTGTATGGGGTTTAACTTAAAACTGCGTTTCTGGAGTACCAGTGGATATTGACTCACCCTTGAAGATGCTGTGGGCGTGGCAGGGGCGGAGGGTAGCGAGGCGCAGCTGTGGGCACTGTGCGATGCTGATGAGGAAGAACGGGTGGGAGAGGCTGTGCGCGACGAAGGTTTGGAGCGTCGCCCACGGGACCGGAAGGCCGCCAAACCCTGCGTGGCTCCCTCTGGAAGAATGAACTTTTCCCGAAGCTCCAGGTTGGTACGTCCACGGGCTGCAGAAGAGGATAGAGGGACAAGATGAAAAACAACATTAGCGGATTGGTCAAAAGAGACACCAGTCAAGCGAGTCAACGCTTCCTCTGGTCCACCGCTATATCAAATTTGAAAGTGGTTGGTGCGTCGGACACAAAGCAGGGGGTTTAACGGTGGAGCGAGCTGAAGGTGCAAAGCATTTTTAAATAGTAATTCACTCAAAAAAAGCTCAGCGTCCTGTGTATAAACAAATGCACACGCATGATCAGCTTCGACAGAGACCTGGGGGTCATGCCTGAAAATGCTAGGCAAACATACATAATCAACACAAGCCTCCACAGAGCATTGACAATAACACATACTGAGTGCAGCAGCCCTTGCACAACATGTAGAGAGAGATAAAGAGAGACAGAGAGAGATAAAGAGAGACAGAGAGAGATAAAGAGAGACAGAGAGAGATAAAGAGAGACAGAGAGAGATAAAGAGAGACAGAGAGAGAGAGAGAGAGAGAGAGAGAGAGAGAGAGAGAGAGAGAGAGAGAGAGAGAGAGAGAGAGAGAATGAAAGAGAGAGAGAGAGAGAGAGAGAGAGAGAGAGAATGAAAGAGAGAGAGAGAGAGAGAAATAGAGAGATAAAGAGAGAGAGAGAGAGAGAGAGAGAGAGATATAAAGAGAGAGATAAAGAGAGACAGAGAGAGAGAGAGAGAGAGAGAGAGAGAGAGAGAGAGAGATAGAGAGATAAAGAGAGAGAGAGATAAAGTAGACAGAGAGAGAGAGAGAGAGAAAGGGAGAGATAAAGAGAGACAGAGAGAGAGAAAGAGAAAGAGAGAGATAAAGAGAGACAGAGAAAGAGAGAGCAAGCTGAGAGAGAGAGAGAGAGAGAGAGAGAGAGAGAGAGAGAGAGAGAGAGAGAGAGAGAGAGAGAGAGAGAGAGAGAGAGAGAGAGAGAGAGAGAGAGAGAGAGAGAGAGAGAGAGAGAGAGCAAGCTGTACGCATTAGCAGCAGTGGCTGGGGACAGAAGTTCTCTACAGAAATACAACACATTCCTCTTGTACTTCTTTTACATGTAGTTACATTACAAACTTGACTCATCAATTCATTTTGATTACTTTATTGGTCTGAAGCGGTTTCAAAAATAATTGAGTTAATCATTTCCTGGCACAGGAGTTTGTGTTGCATCATCTTTGTATCAAAATATTAGGTTAAATGCTATGGTTTCTCATGTTTTTGACACTGTAAGTTGTTTACTGTTGAAATGGTTTCCTTTGTTTGGTTAAAAATGAACAAAAATATGTTGTGGAACAGGTACATAAAAAGAAAAGTGTTTCAAATATAGTTTGGCTTCTCCTCATTCACAACTGTTAGATTATAATAATCATTTACGATTTAAGCTGTCAGGTAAGATTTTGTGGAAAATGTCAGTTTGACATCATTAGATTAAAAAAAAAAGTATATAAAGTAGCTTGCAATCTTATGTTTCAAACCGAGATGGCGATAGAGCGAGTTACTATTCTAGCACGGTTCCATCGTCCTGATGTCAAAAGGCTTTTTGAATAATTGTTTTTTTGTTAAACGAAATAAATAAAGTCTGTGGTTAACAAAAGCTCTAAATATAGCCACATTTTATTCTGCGACATAAAACACACTAGTACTACCTCACTCATTATTATTTACATGATTTACAGATTTAACATGTCTTAGAAATGCAAGTTACTAAATGCGACTACAGATGTTGTCCGGGAATTGAACAAAATGACACATAAAATAGTACAAATAATACAACATGGAAACAAATAAAAAAACGTAGATGGAGATTTATTCAGCGAGCAGCTCCTTTTAAGGGAATATATTATTAATATAGTCGAGTGACCATGATATAGTCTGTTTATATAGCCTCATGTTAGCATTTTTTTTCTGGATTTTTATTTCTTGTACTCAAACATCAATTTTCATAAATGCTGTGTTCTTTTATCAAACATAATGTGAATGTTTCGTAAGATTTTGCAATAACAGCAAAGCCTATGGAAAGATCCTATCGACTTTTTTTAGTAAAGGGAACCACTGTGAAAATAACTTTCGGGATTCGCCTACAAAAAGTCATCCATGTAGCACTAGAATATTTACACAATAATAATTTAAATAAATATAATAATATTGTATAAAGATAGTTAAACCTAATAAATAAACCTTAAAAAAGACATTTCAAGATATTTTCCCCTCAACTGTTTCAACATAGTTAGCTGCTTTAATTTTAAAAGTAGGATTTAAAGTAGCTTCCCAACACGGCAAGACACTTTTCCATCAGACCAAAGTACGTGACTGAAGTTGATAACTGCCAAACCATATAATTTCCTCCCCACAAGCCAAGCAGGGCCTGTAATTAAATTCTCCATGAGTAATTGCTCTTTAAGAGTTGCTTCAATCGATATTAGAAATGCAAAGCCTGGCCACACCCAGGTCCTGGATGCTTTTTAATTTACAATATTCATCCAGGGCACACATGAAAAGAAATTAAACCCAGGCTTGGCCAAGTCTGGTTTGAATGGTTAGCATGATGCTAGCTGACACATAGACCTCACATATAGTGGTCCTCACACCCTCATACACCCCACATATATAAAGACACGGCGATGATGGGATGGATCCAAAGCTGGAGGGTTTAGAGGCTGAGAATGAATCGGACAGACAGATGTCAAACAGGAAAGAGGGGAGGAGGGAAAGAAGAGCGAGGTACCTCTGCAGCAGAAATAGCCAGGAGTGACAGTCACTAAGAGACACAAGAGACAACATGAAAACACAAAGTCCAAGAGAAAACACACACACACACATGGATTCTGAAAGAAAGAGTTCACCCACTTGCATCAGGGCATCTATAAACACATATAAATATCAAAATACAGGAAGTGATGTAAACGGCCGAGCCGCAGTTCTCATTGTGCAATTGGTCTGTAGCGAGCTCCAGGCGTGAGGGTGGGGCCCGGTTAGTTTAGTGACACGGTCAGCAAAGCACAGCGAAGCAACGACGAACCAAACAGGGTGTGAGTGAAACGGAGAGAAAAAAAGAGAAACTAAACAAGTGGATGGAGAAGGAAATCTGAACGAGAAGGAGAGAGAAAAACCCAACCTATGCGAGATGATATGGAGCTGCTGGAGTCAGAGCGGAGGATTTTAAGTCCAGGATGTTGCACTGGGGAGAGAGAAAGAGAGATAGGGGGCGGGGCAGAGAAAGAGGGAGGGAGAAAACTAAAGAACATGCCTCATGCACTACAATTTAGATAAAATGATATGCCAAAGAGAGAGAGAGAGAGAGAGAGAGAGAGTGAGAGAGAACATGAGAGATAGGAGGGGCCAAATGTATAGGCCATGCATATGAAAATGGACCATCATGGGAATGAGTACAGGAAGTCATGGGGAATGATAAAAGATGATAGTGAACTGTTTTGGGTACCGAGAGGACACTTTAACTTGTTCCAAAACCTAGTGAGCTCTATCACAATTCTGTCACTATCTACTCATCCTAATTGTCCTATTGTGTGACACACCAAGCACACCTGTAGGTGTACCCATGACGTCTTAAAATACTGCATATGAAGGAAGCACATTAGGTTTCGGTACAGAGTCCTCACAGTATTGAAATGGTAAAATAGTGAAAGTGAATTCAAATAATGAAACAATGCTTGATTCTGAACGGTCTGTGAACGGTCATGTTGTCAAGTTTTTCCTAGTTCATTGTGTTGTTTCTCTCTGCAGCGAGACTGTGGGAGTTGTGTCAGCCTTACCTCTACATGGGTCATTCTTCACCAGGAACTCATCCAGCGCCATCCACCCACCTCCAACCCGCACCATAACCGTACTGCGTAGGATACGCACGAGACGCAGCTGCTGCGAATCTCCAAACTGAACAGAAACAAGAAGGACAGAATATTTATTTTTAAGTGAACTAAGCTGTTTAATTGACTCATTTGAGAAGGTAGTCAATTTATTCTAAAGCATCAGGCAGATCAAAACGAATCAAACTGCAACATGCTGCAAACCACACTTATTAAAACATGATTCATGTTAAATCTTGTCTGGCTGAAACCCATCTTTACAAAAAAAACATCACGCCACAGCAATTCTCGGAATGTTTGTCTTTAATGCTTCAAAGAATTGCTCAGGCTGAATGTTTATTATTGCCAAGTAAAGAAATCGAACGTTGGTTAGTTTTCCTCCACCAAAAGCCCAAAATGCCTAAAATATCCAATCTACAAAATCTGACCATTTCCTGATTAGAAATCATATCAAAAACATAAGAAAACAAGCATATCCCAAACCACAACACACAACCAAAACCTTTGAAATCTGCCCCGGAAGGCGTATATACATGCGTTTAATAATTTGGCGATAGTGCAGCAATTTCTGTCTCCCAGACAGGAAATGCCCACTAGGACTACAGGAAGGGACTGAAGAAATCCAGAAAGGAATGTGGCCTGTCCATAGAGAATTCTTAGCAAGCCCATGCAATGTCCGTCAGTACTGATTTACATCTCAGACATCAGCTGCCACAGCGGGAGCTCATGGGAACAGATTTCAGAGGAAACGTCACAAACACACCGGTCAACTTTACCTGATTCCCAAGGAAGAACTACAAGTCCAGCACACATGGGGGAAGGAAGAAAACAAGAAGGAACAAGAAAAACAAGTGAAAAACAAATACAGACATACACACATGTTTAATGTATAATCTCATTTGTGATCTGTTCAGTTGGGAACAGCTTTCCTAAAGGGCTAGTTTGGACATGGAGCGGGGATGAGTACTCGTTGCTGTTAGCAGAGTACCGTGATGAATAAACAGCTGTTTGAGAAACACAATGAGTGAAGTAGTAAAGCAGTGAGGAGATAGACAGACATACAGACAGACATTTGGAGAGTATGCAGCGTTAGCATCATGGATCCGTAGCCTGTGCAATGAAACAAGTTAGTTAACAGTCAAATATCATTAACCAATGGATAATGATGTTAAGGGTCACTCAGTGGGAATTATGGGTATCATTAGTTGGGTGGTGGGAAGCGCACACAACATGTAACTATGATGTTGATGTGAAGTGTTACTGTGGTTTTTGCATAACAATAAACAGACACAAAATGGCATGGTCTCACAGAATGTTTGTACAGAATGTAATGCTTGTTAGAGTTGTGATATTACAGTTGCAAGCTCAGGGATGATCTGGATGAGAGTATATGATGGTAAAGCAGTGATATGCAAATGTGACCTTGGACGACAAAACCAGTCATAAGTAGAACGGGTATATTTGTAGCAATAGCCAAAAATACATTGTATGGGTCAAAATTTGATTTTTCTTTTGTGCCAAAAATCATTATGATGCAAAGTAAAGATCCTTTCCTACCATAAATATATCAAAACTTTATTTTTGCGAGTACACCTAGCAAAATTACGAACAAAAATGGTTGGAAACATGCCTACAAACATCTCTTGCTGCTGCCCGCTTTTTGGGAATGAACCACTCAAGTTGGGTCTCTTTATAAAGTTTAGAATTTCAGCTTTTGGGTTCATCTGCTGTCCAAAATGTCACTACAGTGTTAAGCCAATAGTGAGCCTCAGCGCCTCTATTGGACCACTTTAAAGTCGATTTTCTCAATATATTTTTTCAAACAGTTGTATCTCAACCAAATATCCTACCCTTACTAACTATACATCTAGCTCATTTATATCAATTTCAAAAAATGTACCATTATGGCTGGTTTTCTGGTCCAGGGTTACATGTCATTTTATGAATGTCATATTACATCAAAATAATAAGAGCTTATATAAAAGCTTATAAAAACAAAATTCTTGACCGTTGTTCTTTGCATACACATATGTGTATTAAGCTCCAAATTCTCACCCTGTACTTGTTCTCTCCGATCTGCTCCACTTGAAACCTCTTGGCACACTTGCACTGGGCCACTTGTCTGGTGACCTGTGATATGAAAATGTTGATTTAATTTAAACGCATCAAAGAACAATAACTGCTATATTGTCTCGTTATTGTTTGTACCTCATCCTCGATCTTATCAGCATCTGTTGTGGGTCTGTAAGCATCTTTGTTGGGATGCAGAGCGGCCACAAACTCGTAATAATCGATGTAGCCGTCGCAATCACTGTCGAAGATATCAGCAACGGCTGTCATCTCTAGTCTACTGGTAGGAAACTCTGCAAAAAATGTAAAGAAGTGTTAAAAAAACTCGTTAAATGACTAAACGACAATTTTAGGTTCGGTCACATGGGTGTACTTGATGCCAAGATGCCGTCGATAAACTCCTGTCGGGTGATCTTTCCATCCTGGTCCTTGTCGATGCGTCTGAAGAAGTCCATGACGCGAGACTTCTTGTGGTTCATCCAGCGCATATATTTCTTCCTCCACACGTCAAAGTCAAAGTTGGCGAACTCTTTAAGCTGAAGAAATGTTTGTACTGTTTAGATAATGCCAATTAAAATTTGATTTCAGTACAATGCTTGAAAATAAATGCAATACCTCTTCTAGCCTGTCGAGGGCATCATTGAGCTTGCGTTGCCGATCGAGGGCAAGCAACCACACTTGTTGCCAGCGGGAGCAGAGCTGGGTGAGGCGAGGGTTGCCGCCGGTTACCTGAACGGAGTGCTGTTGTTGTTGTTGCTGCTGCTGGTGTTGTTTTCCTGGAAGAGGAGCATCAGATATATATTAATATCTATAATATATTAATTCTGGAATATTTTTTGTATTTTTTAAATAGTTCTGTGCATTAGGAATAAAGTTTCTTACGGGTTCCCCTCCTCTCCGACAGGCTGCTGGAATGTTCTGCTGGTTTCCTCTTGTACGTCTTTGTCACTTTGTCAACATCAGGTTGTTTCCGTGTCATCTCTTCCATAAACACCTAGCGGAAGAAATCCAAACCACTTAGAAATCTCTCGAATGAAAGTCACAAAAGACTATGACTGACCAATAACGGCTGACAAATGCAGGAGTCCCGCCCACCTGATGCTCTGTGATGAGTGTCTTCAGTTGAGGGATGTCCTGCGGAAGTGATTCAGTGTCACGCTGTACCAGTGTGGTCTCGGCCCACTGTAACCATGACAACAGCTCCTCCAATAGTGTAGAATTGTTGAGTAATTCAGTCAGAGCTGTCTCCAGCCGCTGCTCGTGCTGTTTGGCCCACGTCAGCACCTGTAGAACACGATGAATGTTACAATGTAATTAAATGACTTCATTTTAATACTCATTTAAAAAAGCATCTAAAGACATATATTTTATTTTTTTATAAATATATTTTAAGCATATACAATTATTTGATTAATAATGATTAATTATGAATAATTCCATTCTCTACGAATGTTACACATATTCATGTTTTATTTTTTTTATAAACAGTAAAAAATAAGTTTAATTGGCATTGGCAGTTTTGTGTTGCTTTTTATGTATAAAGATACGGAAACATTATTATTAGTTTATAATATTAAAAATATGAAAATAAAACGTATACTTATAATTAATAAACTTAATTGATAATAATAATTTATATTTTAACTAAACTAAAATTATTTTATAGAATGGTTTAAATACTAATGTAGACTCAAATAGATTCATGATTTAAACAATCAAGCTACATATTCCCAGTTTTAAATGTCTCTGTACCTCTTCAAAGCGTGCTCTGATGATGGTGATCCAGTGTTTGATGGTGGTGATGCAGTCGGGGTGACATACGGCCAATATGGCCTCACCCATGCCAGCAGCTTTATTGACATCCACCCTCTTCTCCTCAACCGCCTGCATGAAGTCCCGGTGCGTGAGCAGGAGCGACTGCAGGGTCTCTGCCTCCTCGGGCAAGACGCCGCGGAAACGCAGCGTCTGTTCTGCATCCGACAGCCACTCGAGCAACATCTGGACAGCTGTGCGGAACTCTTCTGCCTACAAAACAAACATATAGTGCAATTAAAAACATAAATGCTATGTTTTTACACTCATAATGTAAGAAGAGGTCAGATGTATGGTACCTGTTTGAGAGCCTCCTGAAGGCGGGTTTGTTTTGAGACTGATAGGGCACAGACTGTTTCCCAGCGATTACTGAGCTCCTGTAGCTGAACTTTGACCCAGGCGGTATCGTCCCGACCCGTCTCCATCAGTTCTCTCGCAGAACGCTTCAGAACCTGCACACTGCTGGTCCTCTTGCCTAGCTCTTTCTGGAAGGCCTGACGAATAAAAATAGAAATACATAGAATAAGTATCATTTTCAAATTGTTTAATTGTTTTCATTTATTTATGATCTACACTTCAGATACCTCTGTTTTTTAATTCAAACCTTTAAACATTCTTAAGTCAAGATAGATTTTCTCGAGAACCATAATGATCTAAAATGTTAAATATCTTCATTCTGGGAAATAAAATCTAGAATAATGTCCAAGTGAAGAAAAATTTACATAATTGAATCAAGAAATTTAAGCTAATTGTTCTTGTGTATATCATTGGCAGATATGTTTTCTTATTTTAAGCAAAGACTCAAAAATTTTATACTGTTTTTGAACAAACAAGATGTACTTAAGAAAATGATACAAGACGAAAAACGTAGTAAAACGAAAAACGAAAAACAAGAAAATAATTTTTTGCATCTTTTAGTCAAGGGCTAAAATATTAATATTAAGACTCTTCGTACTTTATGGGAGTCCATGAGGTTGGAGACCAGGTCCAGGTCTCCATGGACAGGCTGATCTTCTGCAAGCTGAGGTTCCACACGATACAACCAATCTACAAGAGCTTGGAGAGCCTCTGCAAACTGACCCGAGAACAACAGAGCTTCCTCCAACTTGTGTTGCCTGGATACAAAAAAATTATTGAAATAGATACAAGCAGGAAGGTCAAAACATTTTTTAATACCAAAATCACCATGACATTTCCAAACGCAACAAATGTTTAGACATTCCTCACCTCTCCACACTCTTTCCACACACGGTATCCCATTTGTCACGGACCTCGCCCAACAAGTGGTCCAGTTTTTGTGTGTCAGCGGGAAGCGTGGCCTTATCTCTCATGGCCTTCCCAGAGCGCACTGTGGTGTCATACACCGGCTGTTTGGACCCAAGAGCCTTCTGGAACTCCTGCAGTACCATGATGAACAGACAGAGGGCATAAGACACGAGTCTGAACATTTACAGCGTAACTGCAATTTGATAGAAGCCTACCTTATGTTTTGCAAGCTGTATTTTAATCTTGTCAGGCTCGTTGGAGATTTCCAACTCGGAGTCCAGTCTGCTCTCTGCTTCCTCCAACCAGTCTGTCAGCTTCCTCCAGGCCTCGTGAAACTGTTTAGCAGATGACAGAACATCAGAAAGAGAAATGAATGGACAGAGAAATATAGAAGGAGAGGTAAAAAGTACCTGTTTGGCCCTCTTGCGGGCTTCATCCAGGTGGCGTCCTCTGTCCAGGGACCTCTGAACCAGTTTATCCCACCGCGCCTGAACGCTAAGCAGCAGGTTTTTGATGAGAACCACGTCCTGTTTGAGACTAGCAAACCTCAGCTGAGATCCGGCCTTCTCCAGAGCCAGAACCTGCTCTCTGTGCGTGTTCACCTCATTCACAAACACCTACAACGTACAGCAATGCATATTGAATTATGTATCATGTATCACGATCTAGATTCTTATTTTAAGTAAAGCGCCTTCTCCAACCTTGTGCTCATCTATCTGGAAGAGTACTGTGTCTAGAATGAGGCTAGGTGACTGGGCCATGTTAAGCGTCTGTTCGGCTTGAGTCAGCCAGTTTATAGTGTCCTGCAGGGAGGTCTGGAACCCGGTCGCCAGCGAGACGGCTTCTTCCAGTTTAGCCTGCATAGAGGGAATGCTTTACAACAGGAAGGCATTGATAGTTCAAATACGCTTTTTAAAACTCCAAACATGATCAAAGACCTAGAAACAACTGGTTGGTTGTCTTACCCTCCTGTCGTCCATCTTAGCATTAAGACTGGCCCATTTGTTCTGCAGCAGAGCCAGATTCTGTTGGGTCTGGGTGGTACCAGGTCCAGCATCCTCCCCTCCTCTAGCCAGCAGAATTGACTCTCCCTTGTCCAGTAGTCGATGGTATTGCTCACCCCGTTGGATCAACTGAGCCTGGAGCTCCTACAACCATAATAAACAGCAACTGGGTTATTCAACATATGCTGTATTTATGTAATATGTTCTGCATTTCTTGTTTTGCCATTTATTCTTTATAAATGCAGATTTATTTATACTAAGGCCTCTTAAACTCTTAGGGCTGGTTTCCGTAAAGGGCTTATGACTTGTCCTAGAAAACATCTTGCACTGTCTTTAAAAATACATAAGTGTCATAGTTTTGTCACAAAAAGCCCACAGGCAATGTTTTTTTACCGTGAGGCATGTTTTGAATTTAACTAAGACCTAGTCCTTGCTTAAAGGAGTAGTTCACCCAAAGACACTTGTCATTTCAAAACTGTATGACTTTCTTTCTGCAGAACACAAAAGAAGTTATTTTGAAGAATGTTGTTAACAGCCTCTCATTCACTTGCATTGGTAACAATAGAAGTGAACGGGGGGCTGTGCTGTTCTGTTACCAACATTTTACAAAATATCTTCTTTTGTGTTTTGCAGAAAAAAGAAAGTCATACAGGTTTAATTGAAAAGAGGGCGTGTGAATGATGAAAGAATTTCCCTTTTAAAGGTGAACTACTCCTTTAATCTAATTCTTTTCCAACATTTTTTCCTTTGTAAATAAACGGAAACTTTAATTAGATTTTCTAAATATAAACAAAATACAGCATTCAAATGCAAAAATAACATATACTTATGCGAGATCTATGTAGGCTATGTACTGTATCTTGTAAAATAAAAGGATACATAAGACAAATAGCAACAAAACAAAGTTAATACTAATGTTAGAATAAAAGAGACGAGAGGCTTTTAGTATAAATGTTTAAGCCTTAATGATATCTATAATCTGGAATGCTTCAAAACACTGACAATATTCACATTTAAAAAATATAAGCAAACTGACAGTGTCCTAGACAAAATCTAAAAACATAATGACATCACATCACTGTTTTTTCTGTAGTAACAGTTTCATATTAAATGTGTAATCATATTAAAGGTCCAGTGTATGAAATTTCGATGCCATCAAGAGGTGAATTTGTGAATTGGTTTCATTGGTTTTGGTTTCAGAACACGAGGTATGTCAAACCCACGACCGCGGGGTAAGTCAAGCCCATTTCAGAAATCGAGGTATCTTATTAAGTGAGTAACCAGAGTAACATACTCCGTGAACCTTACCTGGTCGGGAGCAGGTTTTATTCCGCAACCCAGGGTTTCTTACAATCTCCACCCCTTTTCGAAGCGCGAGCGGTGTTGAAACTGCATACGCCATTTGTTTATTGATTCGTGTTCCTAATCGCGCTCTATTTAGTCACACAGACCTTAAAATGGCATGTCCGTTTATTCAGGAACCCGTAGATGAGGAAGTTGCATTAATTCGCAGAGAGTTACATTTATGTCGGTAGAGAATTGTGAGGCACGGTTTGGACGTTTTATCTTAACTTTTAAGGCCAGTTTAAGTAGTATTTTTAACATTTCCCAATCAGGCATCCTACTAGAAAGAGCATTTTATTTCTTTAAACTTTCCTGAATGAATGATGTTATTGTATTTCATATTCAGCTGCTGCCTAGATCTTTTCATTGCAGAAGGATTGCACCTACATGAGAGCGAGAGAGAGAATAATTTCCATTTTCACAGTTTCAACAAAATAAATTGAATGTGATTAAAGTGATTGACATATAAACTTGTGCATTAACACGTGAAGCAATTTTCTCCCACACTCCCTCTTTCTTTTGCTGCTGCGGCTGTCTTGCTCTTTATTCACTGTACGCTTGTAACATTAACTCCGATTCGTTTGACGAGAAATAAACAGAGCGCTTTTGTCACGTGCCGTTGCGATGGTGAATCATGCTATCTTCACTCAATTGATGATGTTTTTTATAGCCATGGTGCACACGCGTAACCTAGGGTGAACTTACTCAGAGTGGATTGAACTAACTCAAATCAGCTGGTCTGAAACTGAAAACTCAGAGTAGCGATTCTCTCAGTAAATCAACTCAGAGTTCAGATTTAAACTCGGTGTTGGTTGAACTTCCTTATTGAAACGGGTCCCAGTTGTTTCTTATTGCTGTTGTTTGTGAGAGAGGTTTGTTATGTGATGTCCAGGTGAACTGTGTTAATGTACCATGTGTTGCTGCAGCTGCTCTCTGGCGGTCTCAGGCAGGCCACCTGTGGGTTTGGCAGCAGACAGCTGACTCTCTGTGCGTCTGAGCCACTGCAGAAACTCTTCCAGCTCTCCATGGAAACCCTCCGCCTGACACACAAACCCCATGAGCCAGGGAGAAACAATGAGCTTATTGATCCAACACCTGTACTTCAATATTAAACTGCACAGAATCCCTCCCAACAACACTGTTTTTCTGCTGACTTCTTCATAAACAACATTCGTGTTTACTCATGCATGTTTTTTGATTGATGCATGTTTATATTTATATCTACAGCACCTGTTGCAGAGCAGCTTCCAGTAGTTTCTGCCTCTCATCAGACTTCAGCAGCAGGTTCTTCCAGCTGCGGTTCAGTTCGTCCAGCTGGTCTCTCAGGTGGTTGATCTCGTCTCCAGGGCTGGACTCCAGCAGCTCAGAGCCTGCTCTGTTCACAGCCTCCACCGTGGACCGGTGAGACAGCACGTCGTTTCTTAAGACCTACACACAGAGCTTGATTAAGCAGATTCCTCTACGAAGACAGAAAGAGAGAAGAGCAAACAAGGCCTGATTTACATACGTGATGCTTAGCCAGCTCAATTTCAATGGCCTTGGGGTCGGAGCTGATGGGTCGCTGGGTGTCCAGTGTGTCGTGAGTGTGACTGAGCCAAGACTGCAGTTCGGAGAGAGCATGCTGGAACTGACCTAGTGCCAACAGAGCCCCCTCCAGCTTGTGCTAAATGAGACAAAAAAAAAGAGAAAGAGAGAGAGAAAGGATGAATAGAAAGAACATGTCTGATTTTTCATAACAATTCCCTGAAAGAGTAACGGGATGCAAAAAAATTCAAGTGGGCTTATGGAGAAAAAAAGTGATGCTAAAATAACAACTAAATAAATAAATAAAGACTTTAAAGACCTATAACCTTGATTAGAAATATTTTTAAAACTATTTTTTATAAACTTTTATTTATTAATTTAAACTTTTTTGAGGATCTTTTGTTGAATACTGTGAATCCAGTCATACTGTGAGGAATTTAAATGCAAATCTGTCAGTCACTTAGTAAAAACTACCCTTAGAATTATTATTAATAATTATTATTATATATAAAATGTATACCATTTTATGTTTGTATAAGTTATTGATTTAATGTATTCATATTTATATAATTATTTTATAATAAATATGTATTATAGTTTCAAAGATTGACAAAACATTTCAAATTGTGGGACTGTATCAGGTGAAATCAAAGATTATTCGCGATTAATCGCATCCACAATAATAGCTTGTTTTAACATAATATATGTCTGTGTACTGTGCATACAAATATTGTATTTATAAACACATACACACATATTTTTAGGTAAAACATATCAGATTTATAAACAATTATATATAATTTCTATTACTGGAAAAATAAAAATAAATCCTAAATATAAATACACATGTATGAGCTTGTTTTTGTGTTTCTAAATACAAAACTAATACGCACTGTGCACAGACATATATTATGTAAACCCAAACTTTATTCTGGATACGATTCATTTCCTTTAATCGTTTGACACCCCTATTTAAAAAATAAACAGAATATAATGGATTGCAATGCAATGTTTGTAATGCATTGCAAAATAGTTCCTATTTTCTTACCTGTCTGATTGTGATCTTGTCCACCAGGTTATCCCACAGGTGGCGTAGCTCTATGAGCGGCTCTTGTATCATGTCTCGGTCTGTTTGATCTGTCACTTTCTTCAACAATAGCTCTCCTTGGTGGCAAAGCCTCTCCATGTCAATCTGCTGCTGGTAAACCTCCACTTTGTATTGCTATTAAATGCAAAACAAACCCAACGTTTAGCTTCTTAATTTGCCTTGAGAAATCAAAGCAAGGATGAACCGATTCAAACCTTGAGCTCCTCGATCTGTTGTTTGACAGTGCTGAGGTCTGTCCCCACAGCAGTCATGTCGCAAAGTTTGATGACAGCGTTGTCCAGGTAGTCAAACATTCCCTGGGAATGCATGAAAGAGAGACTGTGAACATACAGTTGGTGTGAACAAACAGTTTTGATTCACAGGTATCAATAGTGTAATAGACACCTGAAGAGCATCCTGGTACTGAACAGATGCAGTCATGGCCTCCCCCAGCCTCTCCATTCTCTCTCTCCACGTGCGGTTCAGGCCCTCCCATGCGGCATTCATCTGAATAAGAAACAACACAAGTTAGCAAAATTTCTTCTTTAAAATCTGTGTCAAATGGGGTGCATTCTGATCGGCTTACTTCGTCGATGGTCTTCTTGACCTCCGGTTTCTCCGTCTCTCCACAGGCAAAGATAAGATCAGCTCCTAGCGTGCGCACAATCTCCAGTTCTTCCCTCAGACCATCAGTCTCTGCTTTTATGGCCTGAATAGAGTAGAGATCACATTTCTGACTTTCCTATCTTCATTTAGTTCTGTTTTTTCTACTTGTTGAGAAGTGTTTAACTAAACTTGAACACACAATTTTCTATAAAACGATGAATGTGTTGCCATCTGTTGGTAAGGTCAGATTTTTTGTTTGGTTGAACTAACCTCGGCTGCTTCTATTTGCTGCTTTATGAGTGACGGATCCACCCCAGGATCCTCCAGGTCTTTCACAATGTCCTGAGAGTCACGGAGCGTGCTCAGCAGAGCAGCCATGTCGGCCCAGAACTTTCCGGCGAGATCCAGAACGTCCTGAAGTTTTCCTTCTCTTTCCTCCGCTCTCTGTCTGATTTCGTCCCACAAGGAACGCAGCCGCAGGAGTCGGGAACGCACCGCTGACGACGAGAACGCGACACGCATTTAGCAAAACATGTGCAAGGAATTTGATCTTTCCGTTCAACATAAGCAAATAGTCATTGAGCTTTACCCTGGGCGGCAGGATCGTCGTGAGGGGCGCGGCTGATGAGCTCTTCTCCGCGGGTGCACAGGGCACTGAAGGAAGGCAGGAGTTTGTCCAACTCGAGTCCAGTAGCCCGGTGCTCTGCCAGTTGCTCGCGGATCTTGTCCACCTCTGCCGCCACAGGAGGAGGCTGACGTAAACGCTGAACCGCCCCTTCTAGGGTCTCCAACAGCGGGTCCATCTTATCATGAAACTGATGGGAGAGAATGTGAAGGAAGATCAGAACAAATGCAGTACATCAGTATTTGGAGGAATAAAAAATAAGTAGGTTTGGAGAGGACAGATTTGCTTCAAACACATCTTAATGGGAGGAACAGAGAACAAATTTGTGGTGTTTTCACAAGGACTTTAAAGGATAACCAAGTCAACCCAAAAATAAAATTTCTGTCATCATTTACTCACCCTCGAGTTCCTGTTTGCTTGCCTACATTCTTTGAAATATCTTCTTTTGTGTTCAACAGAACAAAGACATTTATAAAAAAATTTACTATGGTAGTCAATGGTAGCCAAGAACAGTTTGGTTACAAACATTCTTCCAAATATATTCCTCCGTGTTCATCAGAACAAATACATTTATACAGATTTGGAACACCTTTGGGGCGAAGAAATGGAGACAGAATTTTCATTTTTGTAATAGAAAATGAAATAATAAAATGCATCTAATCAAATATTTTAATAATCTTTTTATCCTAAAAAAGTAACACTAAAGCATAAAAGGGTAACAGGATTCAAATACAGAGATCAGCTGAGTGCTGTGAAACCTTAAAAATGAATCATTATAATCAGGAATAAAGTTTGTAATTCCTAATTATTCCTGATACCCAATGCAACAAAGATGGTATTAGTGGGTGATGGAGTTCTTACCTCTACCAGCTGAGGGTGTTGTAGATCAATGGTGGAATGTATGGACACAGACAGCACATCCACAAACATGAGTGATGGACGCATGGATGGACCAAACGGACATGGGATGGGAGTGGGGGCGAGCAGGAAATTGCAGCAAGCGAGTGGGAATGGGGTAAGGTTGGTGGATACATGACAGGGGATGGTGAGGGTTACAAAATTGGTAAATGTGCAGGCAGGTGAAATCAAAAGCAGAGTTTGAAGGAATGGGGATGGAGAAACAATTAAATGAGTTAATTCAACAGCATGCCACAGTCCAGCAGGTTGCAACAATCACACAAACAATCTGACAAAATGCAACTGACAATGTCATCACTGAAACAATTACACTTTAAATGGTGCTTAAGGTATGTTGTCTTTAAATAACACAAAAAGCTTAAACACAACTGCCTTAATAATTCTCGGACTTGACAATGACAAGTTGTGTTAATATTGTGCTGTATAACACTGAAATGTAATATTGAACTATTCATAAACTGGGCGGCAGTTCAATATAAGCATTCTAACATATTGTAGCACCCACCTGCATGGACTGTGACACAGCTTCATCCAGGGCTGTGGCACGAGCTTTGACATCCTCCTTGATGGTGATGTAACGTTTCTCTGCATCTGTATATCGTTGTCTGATTGTTGTCCCTTCCTGGGCGCTCAGTTCAGCCAGCTGTGGGCCGATCTTTAACAGCTTGTCTATGTGCGGCTTGTGCTCTGCTATAGACTCCCGCAAAAGCTAGATAGAAATATAGGATATAATAAATACTAAATGATGAAATTTATAGTACCATATGACTTCTGACCGCCTCACACACCCTCATCTGTTCCTGCTGTTGTCTGAGTGTTTCTGTATCAATGGCAGGAGGGGGCAGCTGGCCATTCAGCGTCTCCGTCTCACCCAACCAGGGTTCGAGTTCCTCGTACGTCTCCCAGAACCGCGCCACCAGCACCTGAGCCTGCTCCAGAGCCGAGAACCGCTCAGCATGACTCTGATTCACCGCTTCATATCGAGCACTTAAAGAATCCGTCTTCACCTTCAGGAGGAGGAGGACAGGAATTTTAGGTCAACAAAATGAAAATGACAGACAAGGAGGATAAAACAAAAGATAGCACAGCTGTTGTTCCAACACAAGATACTAAAGTTCTACATAACTCAACAAAATCAAATCTCTGCCGGAAAATGCATGAGTCACAATTTGATTTTCCTTTTTGAATTGGTTTATCTCTCCCTCCCTCTCTTTGTCATCTGTTTTGTCTCTAACCTTGAGTGCATCTCTCTGATCTTCACTGCAGCTCTCCAGTATGTCCTCTTGCGTCTTTAGGAGTTGGTCAACGGTGTCTTTGTGACGGATGATGTCGATGTTAAAGGCTCTCTGCACTTGGAGCTGAGCCACAGTCACATCGGCCTCCAGACTGAGAGGACCCAGAGACCCCAGCTTCCTCTCTGTCTCTCTGACCCAGGCCAGCTCTGCATCCACTGCTTCCTCATACTGATGCAAAGATGCACAAATAAACATAAAAGCATCACAAATATGTACAGTTTCCTGGAATCCAGTGCTGTTAAAATGATTTATACAATATTTTACATATTGTCTCTGTCTTTCTGAAACCTTGGATGTCCAGTCACAGTTTTTTAGCAAATGGAAAGAACCTGTACTTTTTAAACAATTAAATACTGTGTTGTCAAAGTTGATAAACCCTTTTTAGTGGTTAGATATTTGCAAAACCCAGAAACAAAACTAAGGGGGACTAATAGGGGTTTTGCAGATATGCTCCTGTATGACGCTTATTGCTCCCTGAACTCTGTAAATCGCTTTGGATTAAAGCGTCCGCTAAATGACTAAATGTAATGTAAATGTAATAATGATGATTAAGGGCAAAAAAGAAACATCTCAAATTATGGAGATACAAGGTTTCAGACAGACAGAGGTGATATAGCTAGCTAAAACAATCTATATGATTAAAAAAAGCAACAAAAAAAACAAGAAAGCAATTAAAATATATTAATATAATAACACACAATAATAAATAATATTATAATCATTAATAATAGAACATAAAAACATGCAAATAATATATATATATATATATATACATATATATTAAAACAAGAAAAACTTAAAATGTTATAAAATACATGTAGATCAAATTACATTTGCCATTTAAAAAATAAAATACTAGTGGAAATATAACTAAAAGTAACTGCTAAATTAGAGCCACAACTGAATAAGTATTGAAGTCCAGTATTTGTTGCAGTACCTGCTGTGACCTTTGGATGGCAGCCTGCACTAACTGCACTCTCTGTGTGATGGTCTCATCAGCCTGGCGGTAGCGTTGATTAGCATCAGCGACGAGGCGGTCCAGACCCTCTCGAGCACGCCAGGGCACCAGATCAAGTAAGGCACTGCCCACCTCATTCACCGTGTCCAAAACCAGCCGCTTCTCAGCAGACACACACTTCAGTTCCTGAGACAAACACAGAACATCAAACAATCGATGTAATAGCAGAAGCAATTCATTTCATTTAGCAAAATAAGAATCTCCCTTACATGGAAAAAAAGTGGAATATAAGCACTTACTCTTTGCCTGTCTTGATAGGCTGGTGTAGTGTCCGACTCAATATTTGTAAGCTCCGCCTCCACCGCATCCAACCACTGGTTGATGTCATCGTGCGCGCTGGCGAACCGAGTGGCCAGTTGAAGGGCCTGTTCCAGAATACGAAGTGCTTTGCTACTGCCTCCTGTCATCTCAGCATATCGGCTTTTAATTCCGTCGAGCTTCTCCTGGATCAACAAGACCTCCTCACCTGTCACGGAAATCAGAGATGATCACATCTGAAGAAGCATATCAGAAATACAGTGAACACAGAGAGCAGATGGAAGAGTACCAGTGGTTTGTTTGAGCAGAGCCTGTCCGTTCTTAATGGCCTGATCGACTGTCTTCTTCCTGCTGATAATCTCTTCATTTAGAGCCTGTGGGGAGAAAAGAGATAATAAAAACTGTTGCTTTAAAAACTAAAATCTACAAAATCTTCATTGGGTTGACTTTTATACAAATATGTGATAGTTTGGTTACATTAACAGATAATTTATGCATCAATAAATTAATAGAAATTTAACAGCTTTTGGGCTGATTTAAAAAAAATTCTTCATTCGACTTCCTAAAACATTACTGCTAATCCTCGTCCGTTATCCCTGGCATACCCGTACCAGTGTGTGTTTGTGTTGCTGCTCTAGCAGCTCCGGCTGATAACTCTGCACTGACACCTCAGTCAGTCTCTGAGCCACCTCTGCTAGCCAGTTTAGGACCTCCACCTCTTCCTCTCCAAACAGCTGTGCATTGGCCAGGGCCTGCTCCAGCATGGCCGCTCTCCGATCGCACCTATCACGCAGCTCCGTGTGACCACTGCGCACTGCTGACACCCGTTCGCCCAGCCAATCGCGATCGGCCGCGCAGCTGAGCGGTGTCAGCGATTGGCTGAGAGTCTCGAGGTGGTCTACGTCTTTCTCCCGAGAGGACACGTCCTCTTGGTGAGCCTGGGATTATAGCCCAGGGTACAAAAAAAGAGAGGGGGGTGATGGGATGAGAAAAAGGAGAAACATAAAGAAAACGCAAACAAACATAAATGCAGGGTAGTGAATAATGAGTGTGTTTACATGATGGATTTGACGCCGGTTGTGCTTAATAACTGACAATGAAAGTGTATGTGGATGTCCTAAACTGTGCTTTGCATTTAGGTGAATGGTTATAAATGATAAAACCCGACAAAAGCTGTTTTTTTACCAATTTGCACCTAAATTTGTCCATGCATGTGAGCACCTTTAAACTATTTTGCAGGCTGTACTATTTTTGTTGACATCAAAATCTCACAAGATATTGAAATCTAAAAACCCAAATTTAGATTTTTTTTAAAGGGCCAGTTCACCCAAAACTTTTATTCGATTTTAATGATTTCTGTGTTCTGTTGAACACAAAAGAAGATATTTTGAAGAATGTAGGAAAACTAACAGTTCTGGGGCACTTTTACCACCATTGAAATGTTTCTTACCATGTTAGTCAATGGTGGCCAAGAAATGTTTGGTTACAAGCATTCATCCAAATATCTTTCTCTGTGCACATCAGAAAAAATAAATGTATACAGATTTGGAATAATTTTCACTTTTGGGTGAACTGTCCCTTTAAATGAGCCTTTAACTGAAAGTTATCAGTGTTTATTGTCCATGTAAACACACTCAATACCCTAAATCATAATTCCTTGATATGAATGAAAAATTAAATATGTTTCAACACAAAATGAGATGAAACCACAAACAATACATTTCAAAACTTATGATGAAATCAATCTCCTTGCAAAATGGAAAAGATGTTGGCAGGGTCACCAGAGCAGAGGCCTACATGTCTTGATATTCACACTTCTGCCAAAACCGTGAAGACTGTTTGACTGTCTGTTCTTTCCTTGACATCTCTAGTCATGACTGTTTTCTAAAATAAAAAAAAGTGGCCCCCTCCTTAAACTTCCTGGTCACTTTCAGGTGCCTCATACCTTGTGCCTCACAATCTGCTGTGTGATTTTGGAGGTCTGCGTTCCCATTGGCTCTGCGGATGTCATGCGTCTCTCTGTGGCGCTCAGCCATTCGCCGAGCGGCTCCACGGCTTCATGGAACTGCTGCGCCAACACCTGCAACTCCTCCAGTTGCCGTTGCCTTAGGAGGTCAGATGGGAGGAAATCAGTTATATTTTTATGACCGCGCTGTATTTATAGCCTTGTAAAACAAGCAAGTGATTGAGTTCTAAGGAAGAGATTGGATTAAGCAGTTTTATGGTCGCAACTGGGTGTCCATATTGATCTGATTATGGAGTTTACCTGGCGCTGGCCTTTTCCAGCAGGTTTGTCCATCTCTCTCCGAGACTCTTTAGCTGTCTCTGGATTTTGTCTCTGTCATGGGTCTCAGCCGTGGCGGCGATACGCTCTCCTTCTGCTCTGATCATTTCAACCGTCCCACGGCGGTCATCCAGCAAGCGTTGCAGAAGCTGAGAATATAAAACATATGCCGTTTTAGTCGGATTATACAGATTATAATATACTTTATGTTTCATGTTTAATTTAATTAAGTTTATTTTGGTTGTCTTTATGTCTTGTATTTTGTTTTTGATGTTAAAATAAAACCAAATCAATATAGTACGAAAAAAATAAATGAATGTTGTATAATACCGTAAATCTACTTGATAAAAAAATATAATTTCAGATGTCTTTAAATTAAAAAAAATTGGTAAACGGCATTCGTTGTTTAAAAAAATATTTAGGAAGAGGTAGTTTCATTATCTCAAATTTTAAGTTAAATCAATATATAATGTAAACATGACTCATGACAAAAAATAACATGCATAGCCATGTGATTCAAGCGTCGTAAAATAAAATGCAACATTCGTTAAGTTAAAAACTATTAAAAGTCAATGTTTACCTTCTGCTCTTGAATTTGCGCCTTCACCACACGGTACTCAGCAGACGGCGGCTTCTGATTGGCTATGAGCTCTTCAGTGTCACTCAGCCAGCTCAAGAGGGGCTCCAGTGCATCTTGAAATTTCCCACAATGCAACAGGGCCTCCTGCAGCTGTGCGATTCGTTCTGCGACCTGTGAAACATTTATCATATGAATGCATTTCTTTCAGACCCGTAAAAGAAAAACCAAGTGAAGAGATGTAAAGCCTACCCTCTTGTTGAGAGAGTTCCAGCACAGGTTGGTGGTCTCCAGGTCATGTTCCAGACCCTGAGTGTCTGTGTGTTTGGCTGCACTCTGGATGAGACCTTGACCCACGGCGTTAACATGCTGAAGTTTAGGTTGAATGCTGTCTACCTGTTCCCTTTCCACACCCTTAAAGTAAACAAACAAACAAATAGAAGACAAACAGCTTGAGAAGTGTATAACCGTTGCACTTGTTATGCAACCGGACAAAACAATAAGATCATTTTGGTGTTCCCACACACGGCTTAATCCTTCACTTTTTCATTATTTTACATGGAAATCAAGTCAATATGACAGTACAAAGTTTGTGCAACTTTTTCTTGGGGCTTCACTCCAGCATTAAACAGGATGTCTGTCGGCCTCAAAAACAATGAACGACGGCCCGACCCGCTCCACCCTCTGACCGACAGCATATGTGACTGTGAGAGCGTACGCGTCTGCACAACGGGGAGAGTGTTTAGTCGCCTTTTGTCTATCTATATCCTGAATCCATCATCTAGGCCTCCTCCTCCATCCCCTCAGTGTGTCCTTTGGAGCCGTTTTCCATTTTATACTCCCGATCATTCATCACATGTGGCACTTTTCACCCACCGGCACAGAAATAACTTCATTCATCTGTGTCTGTGGTAAATCCTCGACATGCCATTGCTAAACTTAAATTATAAACATATGTTTACACATTACACTTCAAAGTACAAAGCACATTTCATCAAGGCTTAAATCGTCTTGTTTTGTCATCTTACTGAGCTAACTTGACGATGAATGTATTTTACTTCACTTTCAGTGTGTAAATAAATTTGGCCAAATCACATTTGGTCACCCCAACACTAGATCTTTGCCCTAAAGCAATGACTTTAATCAAAGCATTTTATTTTAAAGCCTCACTAGATGAAATCGACTTCAGACAATGATTAACTTCTACTGAATTTAAAGTTGAAACAAGTTGCTGGGTATTACAAGGTCTAGAGAACTGAGAAAACTAAATAAAAAGGTTAATTTTATCCATGTTTTGCTAAGCCTAAAATAACTTGATGTATAAAAACAACTTTTAACTTGGACTTCGTTTACACAGTAACTGCACTTTAACTTAAATAATTACTTGACATTTTCCATACACACTGTAAATGTTTGTTTTGTGACTTCACAACCAGACAAGCACATGTCCGCATGTACAGTATGTGTAAATAAGTCTATACATATCCACACAACAACAGAAACAGCAAACTATTGAAGAACAATCTCTCTTTTCCTTTCTCTTTGAGTGTTCGACTCTTGCAGTGGCCTGGAAAATATTTAGCATGCCTTTCATTCCACTCAAACGTTCCCGAACAATCTGGCCAGCACGCAAGTCTCTCTCACACACGACTGCTTCACACTTTTCCCTCCAGCACCCTCCGTTTCTTTTCCCACCAAACTTTAAACTCTTTTGTTTCTCACACGAGCCCCCACACATCACTTTTCTCTTCTGGCAGCTGTCCATCATAGCGCCAACCCACATCAACACAGCCTTTGGAGTCTTTTGTTTATTTATTTTCAGTCTAAACCACAGAGCCACACTGCATAACCGACTGCCTACATTTCAGTATGGGAATAATGACAATTGCTAGCTAGAAGTTTACTCCTCTATCCAACACATTAAAGCGACAGTTCACCCAACTATATAAATTCTGTCATCATTTACCCACCCTTGAGTTGTTCCAAATCAAATTTCTTTGTTCTGATGAACACAAAAGAAGATATTTTGAAGAATGTAGGATAGTAAACAGTTCTTGGCCACCACTGACTAGCATAGTAGGAAAAATTACAATGTTAGTCAAAAGTGCACAAGAACTGTTTGCTTTACTACATTCTTCATAATATCTTCTTTTGTGATCAAAGATCAAAGAAATTTATAAAGTAATTTTTTACTTCTATGGTAATCAATGGTGCCATGAACTGGTTGTTTACAAGCATAAAATATTCGAAAGATCAGATTTGTTTGACATTTGGTCACTGTGTGCGTATTTCCATGTTCTTCGTCTGTGTTACATTTCATTGTTTTCATGACTTCATAATAACTATTTTCCACGTTTGAAATGCATCCAAATGTCTGACTGGTACTGTATTTTGTGGTCCTCAGAAAAGAAATATGGACAAGCATGTAAGTCTATACATAATCACATAAGAATTGAGAAAAAACAAGCCCCCAAAACAAATGACATTATGCTTTACTGAAAACCTCTCGGATTCCAGTAGAACTCAATCAGTGATACATTCAGATCAATGTAAACATGGCTTTCAACTCAGTATGCCTTCCAAACTCTTCAAAATTCCTACTCTTCCTGTCTTTGCTTTCACCTCCTGCTTTCTTCCTGTTCCTTTCCGCATCAGCATCACGACTTCCTACGCAGTGGCCCTTGGATGACAACATTTTATCTGGCCTAAATGTTCTAACAAGGAAACTATTTGTTCCATTAAGAAACACGGATCAAATGAGGTTAATGCCACAATTAATAAGTTTACGTCATATATGACTGTTTTGTTATGTCTCTCGCTCTTCTTTGTTTCCAATGATCTTTTATCACGGATGTTTCCCACACACCACCTTTCACTGCCATCATTATCTAAACAATCCAACATGGCCGCTGTTACCGTACGTCATAACATCCATTCTCACCCTATCCTTGAATGCCTTTCCCACTGTGAATATCAACAAGTGTGTCTGTTTACCTGACTGTCCCTTCCGACATTTACTTTGAGTATTACCAGGTATTCTGCCATAGAGACTCATTGACCATTCATGTGTTAGTTATTTCACAATTTTGTCCCTTAAAATTAGACTCAATAGATCAATGATACGCAGAGAGAGCTTCTCCAATAGATCATAAGAGATCTTTCCTGAGGTCTGTGCTCTACTCCCTTTGCTCCGTGCATCACAGGGCTGCAACCCTGGTCCTGGGCTGATATCACTGACAAGTCCTTATCATCTGTTTATATTTCAAACAACTTTCTACAGTGTTTATGCGGTTACTGAGCATGATGTTCATTTCTCACTTCCTTATATCAATTGCGGCACAATCTGATAAAAAAAGAGGGGGTGAACTGAATTGGGAGGAATGGGGGTGGAGATTGCCATTGGACGTCAGCCCCAAATCAGTCAGTTTGTTCTGCCTTTTTAATTCCTCTACAGAATTTAAAGATCATTTGCTAGCTGATCCTGTTCAGTCTCTCAGTCACTATAATCCTCTCCACCCAAATCCAGTCTGACAGAGTTCTGCTTCTGATTACATTTGCTGTCCCTGGGTTTTTATAAGTGGTACTGACCATGCAGAAAGGCAGATTTGGGCCAGGCTATGGGACAAATAATATACGGATGACCTGGCTAATAGACATTAATGTATTAACAATCCAAACAGCATTAGGACTAACAGGCAGTCTCTCGACCACCCGCTCGCAGTCACTGTGAAACAAAGCAGACACAGGCCGTGTCACGGCTGCCAGAGAGCCTGTCAAAGTCACATTCAAAATGATGTCCAGAATTCTTACATGTATTTATAAAAATACATTCCAGGCCCATTTTGACTCCTAAATCTCTTTCTGAAATAAACACAAAGTGATCTCATAGAAAAGGCAGTGCACAATCGGGAAGCAAAAGCAAACACATGCAAATGTGTCGAGAAAGTTATTTGCCTGTAACCAAACACACAAACGTTCACAGGGCTCTACTGCTTTACAGCGAGCATGCTTTCTAAACTAAATAAGCAGATCTGTGAACATAAATAATCTCAGATCTGCTCCTCGCCAGTAATGATTATACCGACCACATTAGGGTTAAACAAAAGGATAAAAATGTTGTGTTTAGGTCTCCATTAATGTCAACACATGCATTACTTCTAATAAAGCTTATTCCAAAAAAAGACTGTGTAAAGATTGTTTCATTCCTTGTCTGAGTACTTTGATAAGGCAGATTACACCATATCATATTGTGCTCAATTACATTATACAACTAGCACAGCGTTTACTGCAGTGTTAAACTAGGTCATTTCTCTGACAGAACATAACAGCAAAGCTGAGAAAAACCTTTAAGTTAAACAGTAGTAGAATGCACAAGCATATAAAAAGTTTGGGGGGATTGCTTTTATGTACTGATCACCTTAATTTTTTTTTATTTAAAGAAGTGCAATTACCTTTGTCTCCAAAGCAAGGTCATGTTTTTGTGGCAAAATTTCCTCCTCAGAACTTTTTGGTTCAAAAGTTGACTCGCAGTCATTGTCACATGATCCTACATTCTCCTGAGAGCTCACCTCAGCCTGGCCCTCATTAAAAAGTCCCTGCAAAACGCCTGGCTCCAGCTTCTCCCACTGTTCTTTTTGTGGGTGCACAAAGTCGGAGCCATCCGAGTCCCATTCACTATCACCAGTCATTGATCCGAGAACAAAGTCAACACCTGATCGGCACTCCTCAGACTCCGAGTCCAAATCCTGACAGTCCTCACAAGCAGAACCCCCATCGGACACAAGCCGCTCAGGGGCTGCCAGGTAAACAAAACTATCAGAAGAGAAAAATGCCCCATCCTCTGGATCAAGGCAGGATTTTGGGAGGGGGCTTGGAGGGGAAGAGTCTACTGATGGAGATGGTGGACAGTCCTGAGAATAGTGGGTTGGCACAGCTACAGCTAAATAAACAAAACTGTCTGTTGCGACAAAAGCATCTGTATCTTTGCTGTCAATTCCAGCTGTTCTTGACTCATGTTTGGCTGACAAGGGTAGAGGCGAGGGGGGAGCAGACATTGTAATGATATCCAATGAGTCTAATTGGGGATATGAGGTGTCTGATTTTGGCGTACTTGTAATTCCCTGATAAATCTCTGTTTCCTCCCACTCATGTGAAGACACTTTTTCTTCAGCAGCAACTTCCATGGAGACTGAAAACTCTTCTTCTTTCTCT
Source organism: Triplophysa bombifrons (assembly GCA_029783895.1). NCBI lineage: Eukaryota > Metazoa > Chordata > Actinopteri > Cypriniformes > Nemacheilidae > Triplophysa > Triplophysa bombifrons. The sequence goes on from CM056469.1 coordinate 9,395,812, forward strand.
GACCTTGAAGATGCACCCTTCTGGTGAGAGGTCATTTCCATAGCAACATGAATAGGCTCAGAGGAAACTGCATCCTCACGAGAGACAGTCTCACAGTCACTGTTTCTAACTTCCCTTTCTGTCCCATCTTCCAAGACGGATGACTGTGGGGACTGTTGCATACTGTCCTTGATTTTCACTTCAAAATCAGTTAAGATCTCAAGATCCACATTACATTCAGCTTCTGCATGCAAACTCTCTGAGGGGGAAAGGCCATGTTGTAATGACATGTGAATGTCAGATGTCTCAGCTTGTTCCGTTATCTCCTCATCCTCTTGCTGTTCATGATCTGATGAAGAGCCGCTGCCTAAATCTGAATCGCTTTCCGGTCCGCCAATGCCTACACGGACAGCATCTAACGGCACAGACCCATCTTGGTGTGAGATTTGAATCCCACTGGATTCAGAATCTAAAACATCTGCATCAACATAGTATGAAAAATAATCATCTTGATCATGGTTAGAATCCTTACAACTAAAATTAAGACATTTCGGCAATTGCTCCACACTTTGGTCAATGTCTTGATCAGCAGAGCAGCTCTGCATACTTTCATTCTCCACACAGGTTGCATTTTGATTGATCTGCAATACACATGGCTCAGCTTGATATGTGTGGTCTATATGTTCTGGTACATCAAGTGTTGAAGTCACAGCATGCCCGATTTCCTCTTTGACGTCAGATTCACATGTAGCATCATCATCTTGATCTTTTTCCACTCCATGATATGGGTTACAGGTTTCAGATTGCTCAAAATTATGAAAAATTTCAACTGTGTCCGTTTCAAAACACTGTCTTTCCAGCTCAAGAAATAGCTCATCTGAGCCTGCTTCTGAGCTGGGGCAGGGGGAGGCACTGGGGGCCTCCGAGCCTCCAAATCCTACAGGTGGTGTCAGAAGGGGCCAGTGTCCTGAAGAAGCAAGCTGTTGTGACTCCCAGTCCTGTAACTGAGATTCCTCTGTGTTAAACTCCCAAGATATACAGCTCGTTTCAGTGCTCTCCAATTTCAACACCACCTGCCAGTTTCTCTCCTCCATCTCCAGTCTTTCTTTTTCTTCATTATTTTCCTGCTCCTTCTCAGTCTCGTCCTCCTCCTCTAATTCCTCTAAGATTCTACGTTCATCTTCCTCAAAGCAAAGTTCTGAGGCAGTCTTCTCTCGTAGGCCTACAGAAGGGGGCCAGCCTAACAAACCCTCCTCACCACCTTCTTGACTAATACAGGGGGACAAGGGCAACCCCCCATAGATGAGTCCCTCTCCTTCCTGCAGGAAAGGTGAAGGAGGATCCAACAGGTAAAAAGATTCCTCATCCAGATCACTATCTTCACCAAGAACGGGAGGCAGTGGTGGTAGGACAGGAAAGTTTTGAAATACTCTACCACGCCCCAGTGATCTTTTACTACCCCGTACACTACGAGGCCAGGTACGGGATTTAGTAGGGGGACAAAATACAGGTTTTGGAGGTATAAGGGGAGCTGTGTCTTGGTCTTGTTCCAGCAGTGGCGAGTCCCGCTCAGTATCAGAGGTTTTGGTTGCAGTGGTATCCCAGTTTTGTGGTTGTTCTTCTGAGGCACTTCTAACATAGACTGGGGCCATAATCATTTTGCTGTTCTTAGCTCTCTTCTTTCCGGCCTGCTGAGAAGTACTTACACTAGGTTCTTGTGAATTATCAGGTGCAGAAGTAGTAGTCTGTGAGGTTGTTTTTTCTTTAGAAGGGGATGGTATTGCAATAGCACGTTTGTTAGAATGCATCTGAAGGGGCTGTTTTTGTTTGAGCAGATGAGACAGATGTGGGGGTGTTGGGCTAACACAGGGGGTAAAAGATGGAGAGCTGGAGACGGGAGGAGTTTGAGGACCTCCAGACGTGACAGGTGAAGGCAAAAAAGTTGCCAGAGGATGTGAAGATGTAGATGAGTGTACCAAAGAATGTATAGGATGGAGAGGAGAAACTGGGACTCCAGCCACAGATAGACGCTTCTCTAGATTATCTGTAGATGAAAGCTCTAAGCGTTCTGCAAACTCAGGGTAAGTAGGTGGCATAAAAGCTTTCCAAGAACGTCGATTTGAATTGTCTTTCTTATCTCCACCCTGGTGCCGCCTTTTGGTCACAACAGCTGCCCCAACAGCAGCTGAATTCGATGCAGGAATTACCACTGAAGAGCCAACTCCTCCAATCGGTGACATATTCTGTGGGTCACCTGTGAGTTTCAGAGCATCAAAAATAACTCTTTCATCCAGTTTTTTCACACTTGCATCTGCAGGCCCTCCTCGTGCAACAAATACTCCACCTATGTCAGCTCCCAATGTTCCATTGCTGGACAGTGTACTTCCCTCACCGCCCCCCGAGCCCAGAGTACTGCGAGAGGGTTGACTGATCTTCGTACCTTGATCAATCTGCTCGTTGATGCGCATGGTGTCGTAAATGGAGCGCTGTGGTACATAGCAGTCTTCAATGTATGCTTCCTCATCATCCCCTTTTCCAAGGCACCTGGGGTTCTGCCGCAAGCAGTCCGGGCGGCTTAGTGGCTTTCCCATCCCAAACTACAGCGAGATGGGATGGTTACTATTCCACCAACAAAGCGTGCAGTAAGTATAAGTGAGCTGCTAAAACTATGCAGACACCTTACCCATCAGTCTAGTTGTAATGACTGTGCATGCAGTCATGCACTAAAGTCTCTGTTCACAATGTGTTATGACGCAGAATATCCTGAGTTAGTATCCAGGAAAGAAAAAGCAGGAAATCTTATTCAAAGCTACATGGTGGTATCTGTACTTCGCGTTGGTGAAACACCTAAGATATGTCTCTGATGCGCAGATGAATCTTTGTAGCATCATAACAAAAATTCTAAAAACAGTTAAAAAATGTCCATTAACAGGAGGATAAAATATTCACTTAGAGTCCTTTAAAAACAGAATCGATCCGAAATCCTATTTCCTTCTTGTGCTCTACCCCATTCAGTCTCTTTCCTCTCAGTGCCACAACAGGAAATCATAGAGGGGCTTCAGCTACTTTCACCATCTCCGACAGCAGGCAGCCAAAGCTGCATGTGGCTCCTTTTAAGGTGAGAACTCCACGCTGTTATATAAAACAGCGTTTGGAAAGAAGAGCAAAAAGTGCCATTTAGGAGATTTTGTCTCTCATCTTTCTTTTCTTCAGTATATTATTTAAAAATCATAATTCCATATTCACTGAAAAAAATCCAGCTTGACAAAAGAGCTGCACTCTTAAAACGTAACTGATAACTTTACAGACCAATTTTCTTTTTTTAAGAGAATACAGTATAAAACTGTAGCAGACTCTTTGAGTGTCCTACCAGTGTTCTTGCAGTGTATCAATGTCTTCCTCCTCTTTTTAATCCCATAATGAAGCGTTAATAGAGCATGTCAGGAAGAGAAGCCATCTGTGCTTGAAATACCTCATCCTCCTCTTTTATCTAGTCCTCTTTAGCAGCGGAGCTCGAAGGTCTTTGTGATATGTTCATTTCACACCATGAGCCAAAAAAAACAAAGGAAACCTAGACACAAACGTAAAAATCTGTTTTTGCAACCTCCTTATCCAGTGCTTTAAGGAAAATCCAAGGTGTCTGTGTCCAGGAGGGTTGAGGGAATGTATGAATATCCAGTGTACACTTGAGTCCGGTGTAGCAAGGGAGAAAGTGGAGAGTCAAGGGACTATATCCAGAAGGCAGAGACCCAGACAGAGCTTCATTCCAAACGCACTTCAGGCACTGTGATTTCCAGACAATCCCCGGACACGCTCTCTCTTTCAGTATTCCAAACACAAGAGATCAGCTAGTCTCCACGCAAGCTCCGTGGTCTTTTCCCTTTAGTGTTCTTCTCAAGCAGACTTCGCTTCTCATCGCTTCTCAGGTTCTCTCTGTGTCTGTTCTAAGGCCACTACACAGCTGAAATGGTTTGCAGCTGCTAAAAAAAATCTCCCACTTTTCCTCTCTCGCTCACTCCCCCTTCGCTCTCCGTATCTCACTCGCTCTCTCTCTCTCTCTCTCTCTCTCTCTCTTTCTCACACACACTCTCGCCTCATTTTTTTCCTCTTACGCTCGCTCTCTCTCCCCCCTCTTCTCTCTCTCTGTTTTTGTTTGAATCCAGCTCCGTGTGTTCTGTTTCCTGCTATGGTATTAAAAGGCAGGAAGTGGTCCAATCATGCCGGTTTCCTTTTCCAAAAAAACACACGAGGCAAGGCTAGAGGAGCGAGCCTGAGATAAAGTCAGTGGAAGGAGGGACCGTGGAGTCAGTGGGAGTGACCAATCCGGGGATTTGTCGTGCTTCCGAAGAATCAATGGATAACAGGAGAAGCTTTTTGCATACTAAGCACAAATAAGCCACTTTTGTCAATTAAATCTGCATTATTCATTAAGAATGGCAATAGGTTCTTCCTTAAGCATGTATAAAGTCATCAAACGGCTCGAATCATACAAAGTTTTTAGCTTGGGTTTGTTACATTCATCACATTGCTGTAATCCAAACCCATATCAGCTGGGGATATACCCTCCCACTCAAAAGACAGCAAACGCCTCAGGCAAAAGCAAAAAGACAAAGACAAATACACAGGAAAAGTGTAAAAACGATTTAAACAAAGGGGGAGTGTTCTTACACAAAGAGGGGGAGCTTCTGACAGGGAAACAAAAAATAACGGCTGCTCTTTTCCTCCTTCAAATAAACTACCATACGTGGAAGCAAAAATTCCCTTCCACTGTTCTGTCCCTCCCATTCAGGCTGTTCAAAACAATACAGACGGACACAAAAAAGTCTGCCATATTCACACAGCCCACTTGTGCATTCCCGTCTGCTACTCTTCTGTAACACAATCCTGTCAGGAAAGTGTGTTTGGGGGGCTGGGGGCTCGGACAAAGGGCTTCAGGGTAACATCAAATGAAAATGAATGAACATTCCACCTAGAGGTGTCCACACACCCAGACCAGCATGAAATGTGAATCCAATAAAGGTTAGCTTTTAATTTTTGCCTAGGCAAGTGTTTTACTGCACAAACCACAACTCTTGGCTTCACAGTTTAGAAGAGTTCTGGCAGAGAGGAGAAATTGAACACATGCCTGCCTATTCTTCATGACACCCCGTCCAAAATGCACAAATGTGCACTGTACCAAAACTTAGAGAGCTGCTTAAGAAGGCAGTATTTTCATTCATACCTATTGTCAAAGAAAGCGTTACGTTCTTCACTAAAAAGCACTAAAAACTCATTGGACAGAAAATGGAAAGAATGTCGAAGGGTTCAACGAAAAATTAAAAAAATCCATCATCATAAATTCAATCTTCATTTTGCGCATGTTTGACTTTCTTTCATCTGTGGAACACAAAAGAAAATATTTTAAGAAATGCTTCAGTGGTTTTGTGTTCATACAATGGAAGTCAATGGGGTCTAGTGTTGTTTGGCTACCAACATCATTTAAAATATCTTCTTTTTTGTTGGAGAGAAAATAAAGTCATACTGGTTTGAAATGACAAATAAAAATAAACAACGGGGAGGGTGTTTTTCTTCTTCAGTGGTCTTGCTGTTGCTCCGAACCGCCACGCTCCCCGTGGCCTGCATGTCAAGCAAGCTAAATACTCTGTCTTTCTTATAAACTCTGCCCTCGTCGTCAGCTGGGTTGCAGCTGTCATGCCTGCTTCCAACACAAACCACCCTACAGAAACAAAAGAGGTTTGTTGTCCATTTTGCTGGTGTTTGTGGTTTCTCCCTTGACCCACATCAAACTCAGACTCAATGACCGTTACTACTCAGCTAATATCAAATGGGAAACACGCATGTCACAAATGCAACTGGAGGATAAAATTACTAGATAAATTTATATGTGACCAAAATAAACAAGTGTAAACAGATTTTGTCTGTGAAACCCGTGTAAACTTCATTAAACTTCCTGATCGCCATTTAATTCATGACCACTTGGCTAATGCATCCCCCAAACTATTTCTCTTCCTTCCTCATTCTTTCAGGGATTGGTCATTTGGTCAGTCGCGCTTGGTTTAAGTGTGTTAGTCTAGACTAAGACAGGAAGAAGGAGGGCTTTAAACCCAGAAAGCCCCTAAACAGACTCTTTGATTGGAGCTGAACTGACTGGCATAGGTAAAAGGCTACTACGAGGGATTTGTTTATTGCTGTTCGGCTCTAAATGAAAGACAGGCGCTCACTCAGCAAAACAAGCACGTGGCCTGACAACATTATTGACATTAGAGAGCAATTTGTTTGCTTGAGGTGAGCACCTGTTGATATTGTTTTGTCTTTGTCTGCTTTTACTCTTACCCACTCTCTCTCTCTCTCTCTCTCTCTCTCTCTCTCTCTCTCTCTCTCTCTCTCTCTCTCTCTCTCTCTCTCTCTCTCTCTCTCTCTCTCTCTCTCTCTCTCTCTCTCTCTCTCTCTCTCTCTCTCTCTCTCTCTCACTGCACTAAAAAATGAAAAGGTACTGAAAGCCTCATCGGTTTGTTTCGGTTGTTCATCTACCCCCCCCCTCCGCTCCCGTTCCCTTTGGCACACTGGTTACTAGGTAGCCTGGATCTGGTTTTCTTTATCTCAGCAGTAGATTTATAATTAACCATCAGGCATTACCTGAGCGACTCAATGTGTGCATTGTGCATGTGGTGGCAAAAAAAGAACAAAGACACACAGAGCAAAGTCAAGAAAACAAAGACACCTCCTTAAATTGAGAGGGAAGTGTGGTCCTTTCTCAAAATGCAATAAAAATGTTTCAAATTTATGATTCGATGAATTTACATTTGAGTTAACGGTTTAGTTTACAACAGTACACTGTGAAGTCAATAAAACTAGCTTTACAAAACATTTAAACTTGTATTGAATTCTAAAATGTTCGATGTCATAATAAGCAATTTTCATAACAAGCTATTTTACCAGATTTTTTTATATAAATTGTCAGCATACCAGTCAGCAAAACGTAAAATACACTGATGTGACTTGTAAAGCCAATTTGATTGTAAAATGTTTTTGCCTTTTTAAATTTTGCAACGGTAGAGACATGTCAACTGGTAGAAATTATGGGCTACTTTGGTGTTTGTAGCACATGAAAAGCAATAAGGTTAAAGGGTTGGTTCACCCAAAAATGAAAATTCTGTCATTATTTAATCACCCTCTTGTCATTTGTCATGTGCTTCTTTCTTCTGCAGAACACAAAAGAAGATATTTTGAAGAATGTTGGTAACCGAAAAATAGCAATACCCATTGACTTGCATTGGTTTTGTGTCCGTACAACAGAAGTGAATGGGTACCGCCGCTGTTTGGTCACCAACTTTTATCACAATAACTATTTTTTAGTTCCGCAGAAGAACATCATACAGGGTTGAAATGACAAGAGGGTGAGTAAATGATGACAGAATTGTCCTTTTTTGGATGAACTATCCCATTAATAAAGTATATACAGTTAAATATAGATTCGGACTTGTCCAAATTGTGTCTAAGATGAACTCGCTAAGAGGTGTAATGAAGATAACTATAAAATTGTAGGGCAATATTACAACTAGCTGCATTCATATCAAATTATTTTACCACAGCTTCAAACACGCCTCGTGCAACCTGATTTTCAAGTTTTTTTTGGCATCCACCAAGTTCAGGTGAGGGGGAAAAGGCTGGTTTACCAAACATTACATATATTATTATCTCAGCAATTATTTCCAGACATCAATAGATCAACAATATTTACATAAAGCCCCTATTTATTTCTGTAGGTGAGTTGTTCAGGACTAAATGGAGGGAAAGTAGGCTATTCTATGGAATGCTACAGCAATACAGAACAGCTGAAATAATATCAGGCGATGAGAACAGCTACAGAGAGAATGAGATAACACACACATACTCACACATCAACGGCAGTGATGTATAGGATGGGGTCAATCTGGAGAAATTAGGTCATCGTATTATTCTAAACAGTAATCCTAATTTAATAAAGTCCTTAGTGGAAAAATAAACTCTGAATATGAGCAGATGGAAACAAATTTTACATTTGAAGCAGTTGTACTAGCATCAGATGTGGCAGATGCTTCAGTAAAACAGGAAAAGACTGAAAATTACACCAGCATGACATCAGGAATCACAGACAAACCGCACAAAAAACCCACAAAAACAAGACTAACAACATCTGCATAACTAAAAGTCTTTTTGAGGTTTCCCACTACATGAATCATTATATTTCTGAAAAAAAATCCTATTGTTTAAATGTGTTATTTACAGTATACAAAATACAAATATAAGCATACTATATAATAAGAAAAAACCTAAATGGTCTTTAAAACAGGCTTTATTTTCCTTACGAATCCTTCCCTCCCTTTGCATTTTGGCTCAATATGACTTAGATAACAACACTATGGGACATTTCTCGGTTAATTCACTTTCTTGACTCACTACAAAAAGTAAAAAACACTCTCTCAGTTAAAATCAGTACTAAACTACTCCATGTGACTGTAAGACCACGGGATCGAAGGGAAACCCCTAAGGTTTGGGTGGGGGCAGGGCGGGTAATGACACAGTTCTCCGCTGTTGTTCTAGGTTGCGATCAGAAACTGCGCAAAAAGAGCGAGACAAAAATAATTCGACAGCCAGTCGTGAGGGAGGATTGGAAAGTGTAAAGGGAGTGAAGATATAAGCAGCGAGGGTGAGGACAGCACGGACGGCGTGATGTGATTTAAAAGCCATTGCCTCATCCCGACAGCCCTGCAAAGGAATTCCCAGTTGGACGAGGGGCCTTCGTTTTACTCCAGTCTGGGACTTTGTTCCACCCTGCCGGCTAAGGGATCAGCTGCTGTGGGACAGGGTGACATGGGAGCACACTAGGAACTGGAATTTTGGGGAGAGGGGGCAACCACACCCTGCTTATGTGTGAGCAGAGTCGAGGGTGGGGGAACAGCTGGGATGCCGGACGCTCCAAACAGACTGGAATTAGAAACATTCCCACACATGGACCTGTGGACACACTCCCATCGCATACAAACACACTTTCTGTATCTACAAATCACCTCAGAGCACATGTCAACCCAGTGCTAAATATTAGAATATATTTAGACAGGAAACACTCACAAACTGTAAAACATAGGCGAGACATTTCACAAGGGCTGACAAATGGTTCAGTAAAAAAAAGGAAAGAAAGAGAGTCATGTTCCAATACTTAACAATAAATAAACAAAATAATAATATTTGCTCGTAAATGTCTACATTTATTTAAAAACTGAACATACATTATGATACGAGTGAAAAAGTATATTATCTTGAAATGTTTTTATGCGATAAAAAATATATTTAAATTAATATAAAAAATAGAATTTATAGTGAGAAATACTTACTTCTCACATACTACAAGAACACTAGCGGAATTGTTTATCTGAACCATTGTGGCCTGGGAATCGGAAGCGTTAAATTCCTTACAATTCCCATCCCTTCACTTCACATTGAAGCCGCAAGTGTGAATGGTCTCTTCCCTGCCTTCCACGAAACAGATTTCAACAACATCTCAATAAGATCATTGTTGAAAATCCAAACAATGAGGCGAACTAATCTGACACCTTCTCTTAATACCCCATGCCCCCCGCAGCCGCCCCGATGGAGCTTACACAACAAGAAAATCTCTCAGACACACATACACACACACAGGGTTGCCCTCTCAATCTTCCCCCTTCAAGAGATGACATCATTTTGGTTTCCGTGGCTTTGAAATGGAGTCTGGCTTGCGTGGAAATGAGAGCACACAGAATCTCATGGCACACGGATGAACAAGCTGTGTGCGAATTGGTGTTTAAATGTTTAAGTGTAAAGTGGTACAAAAACGGGACAGAGGATGGAAAAATTAAATGTTGTGGAAGCCAAATTGAATAAATCTAAAGAAATTCTTGACTAAGACATTTTATGCTATCCTCTCTTCCTAATATTGAATTGAAGCTCTTATAAAAATACAGCAAGGCTAAGTATTTTTTAGAAAATGCTTCTACTCTGCTTTTTTCCAATTTTATGTTTTTTAATTTTTAATTCTTTTGTTAGATTTGGTATAACCCTTTAACTCTCCAAAAAGCATCATGTGTTTAGTAAAGGAAGGAAGGAAGATATGCACAAGGCATTTAATATCACAATGTATTTTGATTAGTATAATTTAATGCATTTTACAGCATAATCTTTATTTGCAGGTTAAAATTATATCCTAATTTTTAGATTTAAAGCGGACCTAACACACACGTTTTTTCCAATCTCAAATTAATACTGAGAACCTATAGAGTAGTTTTGCATACTTCGTATCTTCGAAGAGTTTTTAGTTTGATCACATTTATAAGAGATTGATACAGATATATCTTTTTTCCTCAGTATGATTTTTTACGAAATCCTGCGGGTGGGAGGGGTAGGCTGAACTAAAGCACATTGCCGACAAAACACAGACATCAGTTTCACTCACAGCATGCGGTTCATGTCCGGCATCTTTTAGCGCTGAGACGGCTCCATAAATCAATTTCAAACGATCTCCAAATCCAGCGTTATATCCACAGTTTATATAGCATTCATGACCCAAATGCAGTGAACAAACAAACATCTGAACTTCGCGAACATATGCTCTCTCTCTATCTCTCCTGCACACAAGTGAAAGGGATGTCGGTGCATGCTCCTTCCCCTGCTCTCCTTGCTGAGGCGTCAGTGTGCCACTTGCTTTTCCGGGAGAATTGTCCGATAAGGGACTAAGAATAATCATAACGAAACAGTTTCGTAAACCTGTACGACCTGTATCGAGCACATAAATACTATGTAATGCGCCCAACTTGTTTTTTGACAAGTTGACCATGTTAAGCATGAGAAGGCAGCACGTCTAACATTGTAAAGGAGTCAGAATGCATGAAACACCGTTGCAGCACCCCTTTAATGTGAAATGTTGATCCCTATTGTACTTTCTATACTATGCTGACTTAGACTTGACTCTTAAACCCCACTTCACCCCTGTATTGATCAGTCGTCCACATGAGCTCTTACACCCCCTTCTTATTCTGTGAGGGCCTCTTTCTATTCTCTATTCATATGAACACAATCTTCCCTCGTCTGTCCCTCACGCTGTCGGTGCTCAGAAGCATCTATCCAACCTGCTTTCATTTAACACTCTTGAAAAAATTAAAGAAAAATTAAAAAACAGAAACAGGGAGGATGGCATGTATTCAGTAGAACACTTTGTTAAAGATTTGAGAGGCAGATTTACTAGGTAGCTCGACCAGAGATGAGATGAGATGAGGTAGGAGTGAAGTTATGAGGAAAGCAAGTGGGTTGACAGGGAGCAGTAAAACTGAATGTATAAAAGTGTAATAAAAAAGGAAATATATTTTAGATTTGCTATTTAAGCTAATTTGATGTGGATTTCACACATCAGTTGTGCCGTGTCCATCACCATGGTGAGATCTTAAATAAGCTCTGTGTTCACAGTATGATACAAGACCAAACAACAGGAGGCCTGGGCAATTCCAGCGTTATGGACGTGACATTTTGTGTTAAGGACATGACATAAAAATGCTCTGAGAAGGAATTTGTTACGATTATATTGAACCATCTGTTTATATTTTACTGAACTCTTGTTGATAGAGTCTAAACATCAAAAAATTCAGTCTATGAAAAATTTTTTTTTAAAGGGAAATAAACATGTTTTATGGATGTGACAAAAAAGGACGCATTTTTTAGGAGACGATAAACTTATTAGGATTTCTGTAAAATCAAATACACAACCATTAAGCAATAATACCCGAAGAAAGGAGAAGGGACGCCTCTTTATAGAACATGATGTAGTTATTTTGTTTTAATTTTCATGGGTCCATTTATGAGAAATATGTAGCGTTATGGATGTGACAATCCTGAAAAATGGCACTTACCTGACTATAAAAAATCATGCACTAAAAATAAAATAAATGCTTTACAAATTTGAAGAGAGATCTCACATGGGTATTTGAACCACCAAATGTTAAAATCTGTGCTGTTACCATAGTAAAAACCACTGGTAAAAACTTTATTTTTTCTTGGTAAGTTTGACATTTTAGCGGAATTGGCCACCTACAGTATTTCACCGCAAAAGAACACAATATGACTCCTTTATACAGCAGACATTCTTAAAGATACCCATATTACACAATCATTTTACTTTCATTCCAAACAGTATCAAAATGTTCCATGTGAATGTCAGCATTTTTACCTCAATACCACCGCATTTCCTTTTGTTGCTGAGCAATCAAAGATGGCCAAAAAAGCAATGATTCATTGACACCAAAGTCTAGATTGTACAAAAGCACTGATTCATTCTCCTGCTCCTGTAGGTCTCACACGCCCACCACATGTGTCATTTCATCAGCTTTCAAGCCCACTTCCACCTACACGTCTTTGCTTTCACACTTTTCTTTCTTTCACCACCCTCAAGAGGCATGAGTAAGAGATATACGGCCGCTTCATTAGACGCTAAGGGGAGGGGAGGTCAAGAAGCTCACTGTGAGAAGAGCTGAGATATCTCTTCTTCTTCCCTCACCCCATCATAGGAAGTCACGAGGACCGAAAACTGCCAGAACATGCTGTGCGAAGAGACTTAATAAAGACGAGAGATTTCATCTAGCTGTAATATAAATATTGAAAATAATACGCAGATTTGAACACATTTTCTTATCTTTGTCTCCTGAGCACATAATCAGGAGACAGGACCTCAGAGAATGTGTAATTGCATTCAGATTTCTTTAACGATAGCTAATTTCAATGGAAATAAATTCACCTGAAGGTAAATGGAGTGGGGCCAGACGAACATTAGAGGTTTACTCAATTAGGACTAGTTTTATATCAACATACTTTGCCAGTTCTGGAGGATTATCGTATCACCCAAATATTGATTAATTCCCTGATAAAAAGTGTAGTTAGGCTTTAAAGCTATAGTTAAAGGTTCAATGTGTTATCTTTTTGGAGTATCTATCGACAGAAGTGCAACTCAGAATCAAAATTTCCAAACAATTATCCAAAAACAAAAGCACCAATCATCTGGTCCTACCTTGAATTCCTGAAGTTGCTGTTTAATGACCTCCACCTCGGTCCCCACCACAGCCTGTGTGTTCAGCACCTCTTCAGCCCGTCCCAGCAACCCCTGCAGCTCAGCCAGACGTGCGTAGAACTCCTTCACACGGTCTTCTGCTGCTTCTATGAGACCAAGACGGTTCTGGCCCCTCTCAGCCAGCTTGCCCGCTTGTCTGCTCAGTGCCTCAGTCTCTCTCCTGAGAGCTAGAAGATCAGGGGAGCTGCCCTCTCTACGGAGCATAGTGGTGCAGTCTCCACCATGACCCTCGAGCTCAGAGCGGAGGGCATTGAGTCGGCCCAGAAAACCTCTGACAGCATCAGCTTGTGAGGCCAAGGAGTCAGCATCTCGTCCAACAGGGCTAAGACTGTCCAGCTCATCGTCCAAGTCAGCCAGACGGGAGAACACGTCACGCACACATGACTGGACCTCTCCAACACCTTGTAAACGGGACTCTAGCAACGAGCAGCATTGCTCGGTCTGTGAAAGATATAGAGTGGAGACATATTTATTTGAAGCATAGAAATTAGAGATGGACCAATACAGTACATCGGCCAATAGTTGGTCGATAAATGTTTAGTATCTGTAATAGTATCTATAAAAGCATCTGTAATGGCATCTAACAGTAATGTATTGGTGTATACTAATGTTGTTTCCTAAAATAATAAATTCTTGTTTATCTGAAATTGTTACACTTGATTACAAAACCATGAGGACACACTCTTTGGAATCTGTAAGCCAAATCGGGACCTCCATCCAGAATAAGATTCTGTCTTACTTCGGCAAACACGTACATGCACAGACATAAACTTCGGATGAGGTTATATATAACATCCCGTCTACAGACTCACTCCTGACACATACCAGAGACTACTGATCATGTGCAGATTCTCTCACCTTCTCTGTAACTTCTTCAAACTCCTTTTCCGTATCAAGTGCCTGCTGCAACAGCCGCTGACCGCCATCTTCGGCACCGGAGATCTTCGGCGCATCCTGCAGCAACCCCTGAGCCAAATTCCGCAGGTAAACCACCTGCGGCTGCACTGAGTTTAGTAACTCCTGCTGGCTACGCAGACGCTCCAGGCTTTTATTACTACAAGCTTGCGGTCCCAGTGCCTCCTGTACCTCGATCTGATGTTTGGCTGTCTCGAGTCGTCTTTCCACAGCCTGTCTTCCATCTTCAAACTCCTTCAGCCTGCATCCCAACTCCTCCAGCTGGGCCGTGCTTTCCTGGAGTCGCTCGGATAGTCCGTCCACTCTGCGGTTAAACTGGGCTTTCTCGTCCCGCACGGTCTCTTCGCCAGCACAGCCCTGCTCAAGCAGCTGATCAGCTGCGGTGTTCAGCGAATCCAAGAGAGGGCGACGACGATCCAAGTCGAGGTTCAACTGTCTAGCTTTTTGCAAAGCCTCATCTAAGGCAGTGGGGTCCAGTGACAGGTGGATTTCTGCTTCCCTCCGCTCATATTCCGTCACTAAGGGTACAAGTTCATCGCGATGTTGCTGGTAGAGCTCGGCACGGGATAGTGTCTCCTTTATTTGAGTGTGTTTCTCCGTGGTTTGTTGGTTCAAGCTATCCCAATCGTGGCGTAGGGTGTTTAGACGAGTCTGTAAGGTGGATCGTTCATCTCCAGTAGGAAGGGACGCTAGAAGAGATGATCCTTCAGCCTGGATGAGCTCATAGGACCCACGTTGCTGTGCAATGTTTTTTTGGAGGTCCTCCTGTTGGGCGAGAAGGGTCTTCAGGGCGTCGGGTTGGCAAGGGAGGGGTTCGGAAATAGCAGCTTTGTGATTCCCAGCCTGCCCGTCCAACCAGCCATGAAGCTCATCGAACATCTGTTGAAATTGTTGGGTGCTGGACAAGGCGGCTTGAAGCTGAGACAAACCATCAGCTGAAAGACAACAGTGAAAGGCATGCTTGTTATATTATAATATAAACCATAAACGGCAACTGGTCCATAACGGACTCTACTCACCGGCTCTTTCTTCTAAACTCTTTAAAGGACCGCTTACGCTCTCCAGTCTCTTGTGCAACTCTTCTCTAAGATACGGTTCGGCCACAATCGAGCTGAGCTCAGCACACAGCTGCTCAGCTTGCATCAGCTGACCCCGTCTTTGTTCCAGCTCAGCGCGGATCTCCCCGGTTTCCTGAAGCCTCCGGCGCAGCGCCTCGGGCTGAGCACTTAGAGACGCCTGCGCGTCCAGCCTTTCGCCCAGATCGGCCACGCTCTGAGACAGTTCCCTGAGGAGAGCCTGAAAACTCTCGCTGGTCCCCTGCGCCTGCTCGATTTGCCGGGAGCGGCCTGTGAGACGAGAGGTGAGGTCTTCCCACTGCTGTGAAATGTCTGCCAGCTCCTTTTTCACCTCCTCAAGGTCTTTGCCATCTCCAGAACTTTCATCTGGAGATGGGGAGAGGATTCCCTCCGCTGACTGTGTCAGCTGGTCAAACTGGGGTTGCCGGGTCTCAAACTCACGTAGCATGAACTGAGGAGGAGTAAAAAGAAGTTAAACAGTTTGTATACTGAAAAAATGATTCTACTTCATAATTTCTTTAACAAATTATGTTTGATGTATTGTTTATTTCTAAACATCAATATTTTTTTCTAAACCACTTTACCTGCACTTGCTGTTTCTGCGTGTTAAGCATGTTAGGGTCGATACTCAGCGGGCCCAGGACACTCATCATCAGCTCCTTCTCTCGCAGCCACGGGCCAAGCTGACCTGCTGCTATTGCAAAACTACCCAGCCTATCAGCACACGCCTCCAATTCACTTTGCCTTTGTGCCGCCGTCTCATTGGCTTTCTTCCACCGAGAGTCTAGAGGGAAAGCAGCGGGCTTGTTTATAAGATATCTTAGAAACCAGTATGGATGCTTCTGTGAAACCATAGTAACATTACTTCACTGGTAACCATGGCAACACTAAAATTCTAGGGTACCATGATTGATCGTGAATCATTACTTTAATCCTTAATAAAGTTATGATACAGGACACATAGCAATTTGGTATAGAAAATATATTTTTTGTTGGCATACAGAGACAGATATGTGGAAAATATTGTTGTCTCATTCGGAGGACAACTCAAGTGTGCCACTGCATGCTTTTTAAAATAAAGCATTCTGATTAGACAAAACATTATTGGTCCTTTTGGTCTTTGAAAGCAACAAAATGGCTTTAAAATGTAATTAACAGAATTTGAGGATATTTGACCTGTAATATTGAAGGCAAGGCCTTTTCTTGGAGCTTAAGTAACTTTATTGCTTCCTGTATTCAACCCATGACCAACAAATGAATATTAATGCATTGTTATGTGTAGTGTGTCATTAAACACTTACAAAGTAATTGCTGTGGGGATAAAGTCCATTAAACTGAAGTACTATATTTATGCAGGCACACTGTATTTAAAAAACTACGCAGTCACTTTGTTAACTGACCTATGTCTTCAAGCTGACGTTTCCACGTCTCTGCTTCAGGAGAGTCTGGATTTTCTGTAATGAGCTGCTTTAGAGTGTTCTTGAGATCCTCCACTTTCCCAGAATGATCAGTGAGCTCGGAGATTAAAGCCTGGACAAAGATATCCGCCTGTCATCTTACTGACGATACAATGACATACTGTAGAATGATAGCCACACTCAAATCTGAGAAAATTACAGGGATTGCCCATACTTGTTTTCTGGGTTTTCATCTACTGTCGCATATTTTCTCAGTTTGAAAAAGTACCGTAAAACTTTTCACTGAAAATAAATTACCTTTGTCTCTTGGGCCTGCGCACGCACCACATCTGGGCGCGAGGGTGATGCAGTTTGCCCTTGTATCAGACTGTGTTCACGAGGGCCCAGCCACTGGACGAGAGCCTCAGCGCCCTTACTGGCTTTCTGTCGCAGGTCGAGCGAGGCTTCTTGTTTACTCTTCCTCTCCTTTAAGTCGCTGCCCAGCTGTTCATACTTGCCGTTCACATCGGCCACTGCAACTTGGATCTCTGTCAAGTCTAGAGGGTTTGAGGGAAGAAACGCTGATGTAAGTACAGTCAGAGCAGGCCAATAAGCAAATACTTATTCAACTGCATCATGTTTTTGCCATTTTTCACAAATAGGTGTCCTACAATATATTAATAGGATGCAAAAATCTGTTGTTTTGTTGTAAACTATTAAACATTTTAAACAGGCAGTTTAAAAGGTGTACAACCTTTATTGCTTGTTTAATTAATGCAATACCATTTTTTTCTCATTTTTGGCAAGCATTATGGATACACTGTGTGAAAAGTGCCTTATGCTTTTCATATAATGAGATTAAAGCTGAAGATTCAGCATTTAAAAGCAATTCAGCAAAAAAATTACAGCCCAAACTGCCTGTACGCACAAAGACAGATGACAACAACCTGCACATACTCGAAAAGCAAACAAACATTATAGGACAGAAGCAATGGCTAATATTACAGGGAGTGTGACTAACAGAGAATAAGAGAGAGAGAAAAAGAAAGAAAGAAAGAAAGAGAGCAAAGAGAGTGGAGGAATTTCAATGAAAGGTGAATGCAAGTGGAAGTTGTTTAAGCCCGATTTTTTGTTCTGCGTAGGACCTTCGCCGTAGCCTCTACGCCGTAGCTGTAGCCTATATGTTGGATTTCATTTACACGTCGTTGTCCGCGTCGAAAGGCAATGACCAATAGGCATCAGTGTCCATGCGCGTGTTGCTTCTTCAACCAAGACAAGAGCTGAAGAAGAAGCAGCTCGTTTGAGAAGCATTAGCATTGTTAGCGGCAGTCACTTTTGTAGCGGATTTTAGATGTTTAATACAGAAATATATATATATATATATATATATATATAATATTTTACATAGATAATTCATTCGGAAATGCGTTTGAGTAAACATGACTATCGCAGAGTTTTTATACATGAGTGAGGGGTTCAAACAGACCAATCCCAGCGCTTGCGATGCATGTAGGGTCCGAGTTGAGTTGGCGCGTTGTTAAATTTTTTTGAAGAGGTGCGCGTCAGGGTACGACGTAACTTACGTGGCTCTGCTTAAGCTACGCCGTAGGTTATTTCGTAGGTCCTACGCATGACTATAATTTACACTTTAGGAGTTAAATGAGGATAAAAAGAGAAAAGCCTTCAGTGATGTAACGGTTTGGAGGACGCTCACCTTTACAGGTGTGAATGCCATTAACACTGCTGGGACTGGAACCATTAAGCTGGGGAACACCTGGGAGATACACACACAAACACACACGCTCAGACGCTTGCACAATAATTCAAAGACATCCCAGAGGAGTACAAACAAACACATAAAGCTACAAAAAAATAAAAACACAGCTTAGACATAATGACACCAGTTTTGTTAGTAAGAACCCTTAATGCTCAGTTACAGGCATATACGTGACCATTGTTTTCTTTAATATATGTTTCTGGTGCTATATAACTAAATAAAATTCAATTTATATTGCATTTTTTCATTGCATGTTCATTATTAGCATGTTGACTTTCGTGGTTAACAAGTTCAAAAACTTTCGTTTACGTCAACCAACATACAAACAAACTCTGGCTGGATATTGGTACAGGCCATTGAAGTAGTCATTTGGGTACCAAAAACTTTCTTTGACATGGCAAAATCACTAACAAACAACATCACAACAAAAAAACACAGCATCGGCTCCATGGCTCCACATTATTGCTGTTCTCACCAGCTTTGTGCTTTGGTGCTGTGATGCTAATGATCTGACTCTCCAGTTGTGAACTGGTCTTGTTCAACTCCTGAACTTGGCTTTCTTGGGTCTCCCATTCTGTTAGCAGATCCTGTGAGGAGGACGAGACATGTTAAATAAAGCTTGCTGACTAAAAACAGTCGCTGGTGTCTAATCCCTGTGAATAGTGAGAAGTGCAGTCGTACTTTGAGCTGCTGTGCTCGTCTCTGCAGGCTTTCTGTGGTGAGGTTGGGTTCTTTGGAAGGCAGCTGCTCTTGCACTGCCTGCAGCCACCTGAGGAGGGAGCCAGAGCGCGAGCGGAACTGAGCCAGATGCTGGCCGCAGCTTTGAATGGAGTTGAATCTTTGAAGGACACAAAATAAGTAAGATGATTGTATACCGCTTTAAAAAAAATAGTTTTTTAACACATTAGGAGGCACAAACTATATGTTTATTTACAATACAAATTTTAATGAATTATTATCCAACACAATGAACCTATGATAAACGCACTGAAAGTCCGTATCCACTTCCCTGTCATTTCTAAACTTATTAGGATTTCTGTAAAATCAAATACACAATCATTAAGCAATAATACCCGAATAAAGGAGAAAGGACGCCTCTTTATAGAACATGATGTAGACATTGAAGTTTCTTCATAATTTATTATTATTTTTCTATTAGTAATATTAAATAGGACTGTAATAGCAATATATAACTAATATAACTATAATTATAAGTTATATTAACTATTTTTGGTTTAGTTAATAGTTTACAAATTATTTAAAATGTCAAGTAAAACAAAAAATGAAATGTATTGTATCACAATTACTTCCAAATACTTTTTTTATTTTGCCCCTTTGTCTGTTGACTCTCCTTTAAAAACAAATACTTATAGAAAATAAGGTGAAAATTAGAGTTTGTTTACAGCTGAAATCTATTGTAAACATAACCACACGTTTGGCAAACGATCCTTTCTATGAATAAGTCAACACAAGAGGTGACTATTTTAAGTCTATGTTGATAGATGTGGAGTCTGTGTGAGATGTTAAACAGAGCCAGACTCCACTCCAGACTCTTGTGTGGGCAGCACGCCTCCACTAATGTTAGCAGTAGTTGGGGTCGAAGGTCATGTCCTAACATGCTATTATTTACGTATAGTTTATATAACAATAATCCCACTTCCCACTAACAAGTATTCAAGGAGACATGTGTAGTCAGATTTTAAAAACACGTAAACTGAATGATGTATGATTTCTCTCTGGGGCATCTGAAATGATCCGTTTTGAGAAGTAATGTGGCAGAATGCTTTCCATAATAAATTTAGTGTCAAATTAGGTTAGCCTGACACTATTTTTATGCCTGAGAACGTTATTATTAGATTTTTATCACATGTCAAAAATCAAATCATTTAGAGTTCTGTCATTTTTAGAGGTTGTATGAAAAATGATTATGATGGGGTTAAAATTTCAACAGAGTAAATTTGTGAATAGGTCTTATGATAGAGAACAGACGTTAAAAAAAACTATTAATTCGATTTTGGACTATAGATATTAAAGAGGCACAGTGCCTGATTCTTAACAGATTCTCCCAAATCTTACATTTTTGATTACTCCCTTGTTGCGATCTGAAGAGAGAAATTATAAGTAATGTGTGCTGTTTACACAACTTTCTCCACTCACCTCTCATTGGCACTGGACTCCAGGCGTGCAAACTCCTCAGAAACATATTTGGTTGTGTCAAGAAGACTTTGGACATTGGCTAGGACCCCAGATTGACTCAGGTCAGAGCCAAGTTCGACAAAAGACTTCAACTGATTTGACTCTTGAGCAATTTCTGATTTTATCTCCTTTAATAAGAAAAAGATCATTATATTTTTAAAACTAGACATTATTCAACAGTCGCAGATGCAATAAAGGTTATTCCCTAACCTCTACAGTCTGTCTGTAGTCCTCTACACTGCAGTCTGGTTGTCCCAGTGGGGTCAGTGATCTTTCTCGACTCTGCGTGAAGCTGCGGAGGTCTGCGCTCTGACGCTCAAAACTCTCCAGCTTGGGTAAAAGTCCTCGTAATTCAGTCTCTCTTTCAGTCTGCTTGGCCTGGGCATCTGTATAGCGCTTTGTCAAGTTCTGCAGTGCCCCCTGCAGGCCAGACGCGGTTGATGCATCTTCAGACTTCAACAGCTTGGATACAGAATCATACGTGGCATCTATGCTGCCCTGCCTCGAAAGCAGCTCCTGACGTATTTTCTGAAGGAAAAAAGTTCCATGTTTTTTATTTTTTATAAATCATTAGAAATAAGAATTAGAAGAGTTTGCCTATGAGAATTACAGTGAGGCAAAATACCTGATTTTGTGTCAGGGCTTCCTGAATTGCTTGGGCAGTAGGTTGGACTGGGCCAGAAGATAAAGGCAGGCCGTCTAACCATACCAGCAGTGCTTTGAGCCCCTCCTGAACGCTGACTGACTGGGCAACAGCTGTCTGTAGCTGATCGGCTCTTATTGACACTGAATCAGACAGAGTTTCAAAGCGCTTCTCCAAGGCATCTGAAATGATAAGGGGAAATATTTAAACATATCCATTCGGTTCAGTTTGTCTAACATTAAAATAAAACACAATTTGTGTATTCATCTATCACATACACATTATACAACTTGTGGTGAAATGTAGGTTTGATAAGCTTTTCTTAGACTGTGAAGTACAGAAGAAGGCATAATAAAATAATTATGAACAATTATAATAAAATATACATTTATTAAAAATTATATAAATGTGTTATATAATAGTAACAGCAATCTAAAAAACTGTTTTATAGCGATCTGAATTAAAAATGGTAATCTAAATAGAAATAGGATTTCAATTACACTAGAAATCTAAAAGTGTAGAATTTAAACAGAATATGGGAATTATATACAATAATGCTAAGGCAACCACCAGTTCATGTAAATAGGATGTACATTATAGCAACAAATTTGACTCATCATTATCCCATCATTACTTCAGCTCAGGAACAATATTTACAAATAGTGCAAATTAGTTTTTTAGCTTAGAGTATAAAAATGGGAATAAATGTACCTGTAGTGTTGTTAAAATCTGCTGTTTTGAGAGTAGGAGACTCTTGTGCGTTGACCAGCTCTTTTCCTGCTCTCTTAATCTTCTCGAGCTGTACCGTACGTTCTGCCAGCTCATCCTGTAGAAGCTGAGAAGAGACCACATAAGAGAAGGTGATTCATCAGAAACATAATGGTAAGCCTCAATGAACTAATCTGGTACTTCTAATACTTTGGCAAAATGATCTGACCTGTACAGAACTGAGCACACGCTGCAGCGCCTGAGGGTGTGCTTGCTCTCCGCTGGGCTTAAATATGCTCTGATTTTTCTCCTGAGTGCTCAGCCATGAGTCTAAGGATCCAGCCTCATCTTGGTACTGCTGGTATCGCTCTAGGAGACCAGAGAGACGGGTGCCAAGTTCTGAGGACTGTGAAGAACAGGAACAGAAGGAACAGACAACAATCAATAATCAATCTAAACAACTTTCATTCCATGCAGCAAGTTTAGACTTTTGGTTGTACCCACCTTACTGTGTAATGAATTGTAGCGCTGTGTGGCATCCTGGAGCTTTCCGCTCACTAGCTGCCTGGTGTCCTCCAGAGCTGGATCGGTACTGTCGCCCTTCTCCAGAGACCCCTGGACAGAGTCAAGAACTTTCTGGCCGGAGATGGTCACAAAGCGCAAGTCTGCTTTGTGACAGATGACATCTTCTGCAAGCTGTAAAATATATACTTTTTAACTATAACACAAACAAAGCCCAGTAATGGAGATCAAATAAAGTAAAAAAAAAACTCCATGTCTACTTTGTATTAGTTAGTTTTCCACTTAAAGAAATTTGGTTGCCCATTTTGTAAGTCACTATTTGTACCTTTTTGTGCTCCTCTATCCTGCATTTCAGACCCTTTGCGTCAGTTTCTCCCTCCCCGAGCAAGCGTAACTCTTGTTCGCTCTGATCTAACCATGTTCCCAGGCTCCCGTGCTCCTGTACAAACTTGGCCAGCTCTTCTCTGAGGGCATCTGCCCGCCTCAGTTTGTCCTGACAGCTCTGAAGTTTCTCCTGATGTTGACTCTGTAGCTGGTCCAATTTGGCCCGCAGACGCTGTTTTTCCTCTTGTGGCACACTGGAGTCTGGTTGCTCCAGGAGGGAACTGACAGATTGGGCCACCTGCTGCAGGTGAGCCTGTTGAGCGTGTAACTGCTGCAGCTCAGTCTGGTGGAATCAACAAATAACAAAGAATGTGTTGAACTTTGTCCTGGTGATGACAATACAAAAAATTCAAAGTTGAATTAACTTAAAGGAGTATTTCACCGAAATATGAAAATTCCCTCAATTCATTATTTACCCTCATGTCACCCCAGCTATATTTTAATATCTATATAATTTTCTTTAATTTCTTGAGACAAAACATGCATTTGGGTCAAGAGATATCCAAGAACCAATGAGATTTGAAGTTAATGAAGTGCCGTCGTGTACTGTATGTTTACATGAATACACAACATACACAACATACTGATTGCTAAGTATCTTTATCCTTTCACTCAAAAACATTTAATTTGGCCTCAGAAGATGTTTATTAAAGGTCCCATTCCCTGCGATCCCAGGTTTCATCCTTAAGTTAGTGTGTAATGTTGCTGTTAGAGCATAAACAATACCTGCAAATAATAAAGCTCAAAGTTCAGTGCCAAGCGAGATATTGTCTGTAACAGAATTCGCTTTCAAGGACTACAGAGAATGGCTGGACTCGGACTACAGCCCTCTATTTTC
Source organism: Triplophysa bombifrons (assembly GCA_029783895.1). Taxonomy (NCBI): domain Eukaryota; kingdom Metazoa; phylum Chordata; class Actinopteri; order Cypriniformes; family Nemacheilidae; genus Triplophysa; species Triplophysa bombifrons. Next base: position 9,419,376 of record CM056469.1, read on the forward strand.
CCGGGAACATGATGTCACTACTCTGAGTGCTTTTAAAAACCTCCAAACAAAGGAATATGCTAAAAAAATGGGCGAGTCCTTCCTTAGATAAGAGGAAGAGCTGCTGGAGTAATGTTCGTTTATCAGAGATTGTAAACATTTGACTTATTGGGGAACCAATCACGACAGACCAGGTCAGCTTTACCAATCAGAGCATTTCGGAAGGAGGGACTTAATATAGACCGGAAGAAATCCAGTTGTTTTGATAGAAGAGGGACAGCAGTGAACAATAGACTTGAAATATGATGCGTCTTTCGAAATTAGAAACATGAACATCCTTTGTTAAACACCAGAAAAACACAGCCAAAGCCTCAAAAACAGCAAAAGAATGGGTCCTTTAACCATTGGAGGATCCCATACAGGTATAGATAACAAGAGGGCAGTTTCAGATAAATTTACTTGTTTGTATTCAACCGCAGAAATTAAATATGTACATCTGGGATGGCATGATGTTGCCTAAAATTTTAATATTTGAATTTTCTGCTCCTTTAAAGCTGAACATTTGTTAGAACCTAGTGAAAACAGGTTGAACTGATTTTAGATGTTTCGATTTATGTTTTTGTGTTGCAACGCGCCGCATCAAGTGTAGACAAAATGTTCAATTATATTGGGTTCAAATGCATTCTATTGTCGTCCTGTGAATATACTGTACTTTAAAACGGACTAAACTTACCTTCGAACAGACTTTAAAACATTAAAACCAACTGTTGAACTTTAAACTCGACTTAACTGATTCGAAAACCATCTCCAAAACATAGAACTTAACTTTAAAACTGACTGAAAATTACAAAAAAAAGAAGGATTTACATCCCTTTAAGAATCTGACCTGAAGCATATCACTGTGCGAACTGAGAGTGTTCTCTGAAGGTCCAGATAATGCAGAGTCAGTCACCGTCCCTCCAAGCGACCTCCTCTTCGACTCATCCAGCGATGTCAATTCTCTGAACAGTGTGTCTATTTTTTCTTGCGTCTCCTGCATCTGCTCCTCTGCTTTTGCCTTCATGCAAAAAGCCAAGGAAAAGATGACAATTATTGAAAGAATAAAAAATATACTGACAAACGAAACAAATGAAGCTCAACTTACTCTCTGTGTGTTCTGCTGAACTGTTGTGACAATGGCACTGTCCACCTGAGCCAGTGAGGACTGGATGGAGTTTGTAAGCGAGTTGTGTTGCTCTTTCATTTGTGATAGAGCCCCCTGTAGTTTGTTCCTCTCTTCGGGACTCAAACTGTCACCTCGGTCGGCCAGGAACTCCTCCACTGAACGCATGGTTTCCATCAATAAGTCACTTTTGGTCTGAAGGTCCTTTTCCACGTCCTATTGTTATAGGATACAGACAAAATAAAACAAGCATTACATTTTTTTTGCTGTTTTAATTATTTAGTAACCTAATACTTTACAGGCAAAAGCCTTTTCAAAGTGAATGTAAGATGTGTCTTTATTATCTCACCTTAAGCTCTTTTTGCTTCTGTTGTAATGTGCTTACATCATCACCCCCTCTCTGATTGGCCAGGAGGCTGGCAGCACCAGCCAACCACATCGTGAGGTTCTCCAGTTTTTGAGAGCATTCTACCTTCTGCTGCTGCACAACCTACATCCCACCATTAAGAAAAGAAGTCAATAAAGCAACAACCACCAACACAAAATAAAACAGTACTTTGCATTTGATCAATTATTATATAATTCATTATAATTGATCAAAGTGCTCATCATCTGATTTCCTTTTAATCCCAACAAACTCTCAAAGAATTTTACACTGCCCAAGGATTTCAATGTACACTGGTTGAGCACGATGTGTCCAAAGTCCCCACACAAAACATCCAACACAACATTCTCAACAGGCCAGTGAAGCAAACAAACAACTTTAGACAAAAACATCTCAGTAGTGAGGCTACTTTTAAAATTTTGTCTTTTCCAAACGTCTCTTCTGAGGCAATCTGTAAGAGCAAGGCAGACAGGTTAATACACGCGTGTTACAGCCACTAACACACAGCTTGAAAAGTTTAAAATGCAGACAAAAACATGAGAACAACAAATTATAAGCATTACTGACAAAGCAAAATAAACTAAACAAAAAGGAAATCATCATTTTTACACGCATGTAGAGATTATCTTAAATGTGCAAATGCAGAAAGTGACATTTTAGTGAGTTTTTACTTACAGTGCTTGCTTTGCTTTAGATTCTTTTGAGATTTAGTATTGCCAAAGTTAAAAGCAAAAAACAAAAGAGAAAAGCAAAAACACCACATTCTTTTTGTGCTTAACATGGCAGCGCACGCAATTATTCATCTTTGTGCAAACCTCTCTATCCCTTGTCTTCCGTCTCTCTTTCTCCAGTTTCTCTTCTTTTTCATTTTGTTCTTTCCTCATTCGTTCCTTCTCTCTCACCATCTGGGCTGACAGTGCCTGTGCTCTGGCATGAGTGTGACCGACAGCCTGATGGAAAACCCTCTGTAGCTGCTCCAGGTGCCCGAGGAGATGCCTACTCTGATCAGGCATCAAGTCCTGAGCATGCTCAGAGATAAACACCTGTATATTGAACGCCACAGCGTTGACTTCATTGGATCGGGCTGTAAAGGAATTCTGTAAATCCTGAAAAACATTAGGAATCACAATGTAAATCCATGGGAATGCCGCATTAACTACCTATATTTGAGCCCAAAATAAAACTTAATTCAAAACATTTATGACTTCTGCAGAACACGAAAAGATATTTTGAAGAATGTTGGTAACCAAACAACACTGGCCTCCATTGACTTCGATTGTATGAACACAAGACATTTCTCAAAATATGTTCCACATACGAAAGTCATATGCAGTTTTTATACAACATGAAGGCAAATAAATGATAACCATCCCTATAAGCACCAAATATTTTATCACAGTTTATGTTTTACCTCACAGAGTTTTTGCTTCTGAATGATTTTATCAGAAATGCTTTCATCTTTTGGTGTCTGCTCATCTTCACCAGTTCCTTCCTGCATTTGAGTCTCAGTCTTCTTAAGCCAGCTGAGAAGGATGTCAACTTGCTCTTCTAAAGATCTTAACTGGCTATTTACAGTTTCCTGCAACAATTAAAAAATTTCGCAAACATTATTAAAAGAAACAGATGTGGTATAAAGGTACTACACCAAACATATTTTGTAATAATTGTTCTTACTTTTTGTGCATCTCGCTGTGCTTGCAACCCTTGCAAAGTATTTTGGGCGAGGTCTTTGGCTGCACTGTATCCTCGAGATAAGCTGCGCTCGTCTTTCTCCAAGGCCATAAGCAACTGAGGTGGGACATCCTGAGGGAAAGAGTTCAGCAGATGCTTGGCTGCATCAGTCTCCTTGTGCACTTCTGGTTCTAGGTCACTAATTTCCAACCCAAGAATCTGAGAACAGAATCGCATGAAAATGAAAACAACCCTTGATAGTTTGTACGTTGCTACTATTCATAAGATTTACTGTAAAATAACAAGTATTTACCTCCGTCTGTTTGATAATGTCATCAAATGTGATGAGACTCCGTCCAACAGACTGTTGCTGCTGCTGTTTTAGACGGACCTCGATGTGTCTGATCATGGAGATCAGGGCCACAATCTGTTGGTCATGTTCTAAGCACTCCTGACGAGCTAGTGAGGACTGAAAAGTGAAAATATATTTTCAAAACACAAAAATTGTAAAGTATGGTTTCAGAAGCTAAAGAAAATGTTCAGAAGATGTCTTACCTTTGTAGACTTTGTATATTCCATGTTCACGTGTTCAGTTTCTACTTGAATTTCTTCAAACTGCTCTTCCGTTAACTTTTCTGTATGTTCTTCCACACCTTTTTTCTTTGTGGTGTCAAGCTGTGCGATCTCCTCAATAAGGGAAAGTCTAGATTGTTTTAGCTCTTGGATGGAAGGTTCAAATGAGGCATCATGATCACCGAAATTGAGCTTCTCATCTCTGTCTGGCTGAGGCTCATTGCTGACTATTGGTGTTTTGGTAGTTTGCAGGTTTTCAGGGTCCTTTGTTGTTTGCAGGTCACGAACACTTTCGAAGGGTATTGTTTTTACGTCTTCATGTCTATCAGTCACCAAAGTGTTTGATGTTAAGGCCAATTCAGGCATTGTATCTAACAACTTCCCATCTTCTGTCTTTCCATCCAATGTCTCCACACTTTGTTCTTCTGCTCCTCTATCACTTCCTTGCAAACTTATATTCTGGTCTGAAAATATTCTTTGCTGTTTTATGTCCATAACTTCATATGATGCCTTGGTCAAGGAAATTTGTGGATTTCTCTCACCACCGCTCAATAATGTGTTTGTATGATCATCATGTTGAACATCCTTCTGTTCATGAATCTGTTCTTGAAATGTACATTCATGACAATCAGACCCAGGTAGAAGTTGCTCCCTCATATGTGGCTCTGCCCCTTCATCCTTTGTTTCTTGCCTAGTCTGGTGTAGTTCATCATCCTCCTTCTTACTTTGAAAAGACTTACGGCTTTTCTTGATCTCAACAGATTCATCTTTGGATGTTGGCATTTCTTTACCACTTGCACATTGCCGCATCGCTTCTAATTCCTCAGCAGCTTGTTTTTCACTCACCCCTCTCTCTAACACCTTCTTAAGGATGCTTTCCTTAGCCTTCACCAAAAGTTCTTCTTTCTGTGTCATTGCTTGGCTGACATTCTGTTGCATTTCATTTTCATTCTCCTTTGATTGATTGCTTTGAGACTGGGCCTCTTGATTCCCTGTCTTCTGTTCTATCTCAGGATCATCATCCCTTTCTCCTCCTGCTTCAACAACAACCATTTGTTTAGCTTTTTTACTTTTATGTTTCTTCTTCTTTTTCTTTTCTTGTTCTAAGCAAAGATCCTTAGGGGTATCAACAGCTTCTTGCTCAGTTTTTGCCACAGATGTTGTGGTGATGAGCTGTGTTTGAGCCTTCTCTTTTTGCACTGCATTGCTTACATTAAACTGCAGATTATCAGACTCTTGTTTCGGGGTCTCCGTTCCATTAGTAGTTGTGGCATTGTTCATTTCCAAAGCTTTAACTTGAACATTTCCATCCTTCCCCGACACAGGTTCAAAGCTTCCACTTGTTGGAGGCATCTTTGACAACTCTACTATGATGTCCTTCTTTACTTTATCATCCTTTACCTTCTCACCAGTGGTAAGATTATCTTTTTCACTAACCTCGATGTTTGGTGGAACTATAGTTTGAGAAACCTCAGATGGAACTTGCTTCACTTTACTTTCGTTTTCCATTTTAGCTTGCTTGCTATTTTTCCCTCTGCCTTTCTTCTTTCCTGGTCCCTTTCCAACGGTCATTGTGGGAGTGGAAGCACCCCAATCCAATCTTGTCACCTGGTTTGCCTCCATTTCACACCCTGACTGATGTGTTTTTACCTTGGAACTATGCGCTTCTACTTGCTTTGTATATGGAACTTGTTCTTTAGGTTCCAAGTTATCTGTGGTCGCAGACAAAATGTTTTCTGGCCCTGCACTTTCATCTACTGTCTGCATCTGAATCTCGGTTTGTCTTTCTGTTTGCTCTGGAAGAAAGCTTTGTTCTTTTAAGTCATCTATCATATTTGGCAGTATGGTCTTAGAGATGGCACTTTCATTTACTATCTGTCTCTGGATCTCTATTTCTTTGGTGTTGTCTAGCGAATGTGCAGAGTTTTCTTTGGGCACCTCTTGCCATTTAATCTCGGAGATCTTGGAAAACTGTTCAGGGCTTTGCTGAATTGATTTGATGCCTTTAGATTTTAAAGGCTTTACCTCATCAATGGCCTGCTTGAGCATTTTTTCTGCTTTTAAAGCAAAATGAGTGAGGACCTCTAATGATGTATCAGTGCTCTTAGGCATCACAATTTCATGTGATAAGCCTGCATCAAGCACTTTGCTTTGAGAATCAGGTGAGTGCTCAGAAGCATCCACAAGCTTGTCTTTCTCCAGAAGATCAACACTTTTGATTCCAGCCCCTTTTAGAGATGGTAATGGTGTACTTGCTACATTTATCTCAGTTGTTCTTTTATGAGGGCTAACCTGACCTGATACCACCTGGGAAAGAGAAGAACAAGTTGTTTTATTTGTTGAGTTTGTTGATTTCTTCTCATCTTGGCTCTCATGAATCTCTTCAGCCATTTCTTTAGATATCAGCCCTCGCTGAATTGCCTCAGTAATGCTGGAGACCCTGTGACCGGTTGCTGGATCAAGCAACCCCCCTTTCAAGACTTGATTTTTAGCAATACATTTAGCCATATCTTCATCAACAAAGCCTTTATTAACAGCCTCTGGAAGTGACAAACGCTCTCCACTGTGAATATCAAGGATACCACCTATATCAGCTTGACTCTGCAGTACTCTCAGTGCGGGTACGGGATCCACTTGTCCTGTTTTAATTGCCTGTGGTAACGTCATCATTTCATTCGTATGTTCATTTGGAACACCCGTGAACGGTCTCACCTCGAGGAACCTCTGCCCTGTCTCAATGTCAATTTTACCCTGGCGTATCATCTCGGAGTAGGGTACAATACGAGTATTATGAGGGTCCAACAAACCGCTTTTCACACTGGGCGAGGTCATGGCTTCTTTTGCTGTTTTTTCATCAATTAGGCCTTTGGAGACCGCTTTGGTTAAAGTAAGCCTTGTTTTGGATGTGGCATCATAAATAGAGCCTACAGATGCCTGGAGAAGTGTAGCATCTGGATCCAAACGCAATTGTTCTTTGCTCTTGAAAGATTTTTCAAGTTTCTCTAACTTTGGAACAATTGTGTTACTGACGAGAGCTTGTTCGTGTGCATCCACAACACGGAGGCGAGCGCCAGAGCCTGGATGCACGATGCCACCTTCTGCAACCTGCTGGCAGAAAATCTGCTCAGACTCTTCGTGTCTAATTATGCCTTTCTGAAGGGCTTCTTCAAGAGACACAACAGTTTTAGTTTTTGGGTCCACTACACCCTTAATCTGAAGCTGTAGTGCCAACTTGGTGTGCATTGCATTTGGATTGGAACCTTTTCCTTTGCAAGACTTTTCTAGTGCGAGAAGCTCCTCCTTCACACTCTTCTCGATCAATCCAAGATTGGCCGCAAGAGTAACCGATACCTTCTTATCTCTTCGCAGGTCAACTATTCCCCCTGACACAACCTGGGCTTCAAGAAGATGAGCTGCCGTATTCGAATCCAACAGGCCTGCATCAGCAGCATCCCTTATTGAGCAGATCCGACCATGCTCCACATCTACCACACCTGCTAAAAACCTTTCTGAACGAAGCACATTGGACATCATGTCCTTATCCAGCAGGCCTTCCTGCATCACATCCTCAACACTAAGTGGCCTGCAGGCATGAGCATCCAAGAAACCACCAAAAAGACCAGCTTTTGCCATAAGCCTAACAGCGGTGTGACCTGGAAGCAAACCTTGGGCCACTGCCTCATTCAAGAGAAATTTCTGGCCACCTACAGTTAAAAGACCATCTTGTTGCAATTCCGTAGCCATATACTCAAGCTTCACATCATCGGCTGACATCTTCATCTCTGATGGGTTATATTGTTTTGTTTTTATAGTGTCAGAAAATGAAGCGTGTGGACTGCCTTCACACATTTCGGGTTGCATCATCTTGAGACTTTCTGTATTTTTAGATTCATTGAGTGTTGAATCTAAACTCTCATTTTGAGATGTCCCATTCTCTGATATAGTCTTTACTAGCGATGGTCTCACTAGGGAAGCTGTACCGGTCTCTGTCAAGGGTGCAACTTCTTCCTTTGCTCTTTCTATAGACTCACCCATATCAGTGTTCTTGTATGCAGTTTCATCTTTTTTCATCTTTGGTTGTTCATATTCACCTAATGAGAAAACATTCTCTTGCCAATCATCCTTGTATGAGGGTTCAGTAGAAGCTCTGTCTGTGCCTATTAAAGGTATAAGATCTTCTTCTGGTCTTCCTGTATTCTCTCTCAAATCTGTGGTTTTACAGGCAATTTCATCTTTCATAATTTTGGGTTCTTCAAATTCAACTTTTTCTTTACAGTTCCCTTCAAGTGAAGGGACTATAAAGATGCTGTCTGTGCTCACCAAGTTTGAAAAATCTTCCTCTGCTCTTTCAACAGTCTCTCTCATATCAGTGGATTTCCTGGAAACTTCCTCTCTTTGATTTTTAGGATCTTCACATTCTCCTGATAACAGAACTTTCTCTTTCCAGCCTACTTGATGTGATGGTTCTATCAATATGCTGTCTGTGCTCCCTAAAGGTGAAAAATCTTCCCCCTTTTCTACTGCAAACTTCTCTGTAACAGAAATCTTACTAGTCATTTCTCTGTCGGTGCATGTCAAAGGTGTGAAATCTTTTTCTACAATATGTCTCTCCTCTATGTTCCTGCAGACCGTTTTATCTTCAATAGTTATGGGTTGTTTATATTGCCCTGTTGACAGAACTTCTACCCCCGGCTCAACCGCTATAGATGAAGACTCTTTAAAGCTTTGGTCTGTGCTTGACAAGGCTGCAAGCTGACTGTCTTCTCTTTTAATCATCTCTCCTATATCAACATTTTTCCGGGAAATTTCCTGTCTTTTGTTCTTCTCCATATCAGTGTTTATATAGGCAATTTCCTGTCTTATATTCTTGATTTCTTCACATTCTCCTGATGACATAACATAATTTTGCTGGTTCTCTTTTTGTGAACGATCTATATAAGCTCTTTCTTTGCTCATGAGGTATGGAACAGCTTCCTCTTTTCTTTCCATTGACTCTTCAATGTCAGTGTTTGTGCTGGCAACTTCATATTTTTTAATCTTGGGTTCCTTTTGTTTATCTGATGACACATTCTCTTGCCGGTCCATTTTAGGTGAAGACTGTTTCCTGACTGTGTCTGCCAAGGGTGCAATATTTTCCTCAACTTTTCCTACAGTTTTCCTCACTTCAAAGTTCTTGTTGGTTGTTTCATCTTGTTTATTCTTGGGTTCGTCATACATTTCTGCAAACAGAACTTTCTCTTGGCAGTCATTCTCAGGCGAGCGGCCTTTAAGGGCCCTCTCTGCGACTGCCAATAGTTCAAGATCTTTCACGGCACTTCCCATAGTCTCTCCCATATAAGTGTGCATGCTGACATCAGTCTTGAGTTCATTCTCCTCTGACAACAAAACATTTTCTTTCAAATCTTCTTGAAACATAACCACAGCCCTCCTGTCTCCTATAATGTTGCAGAGGTTGGCTTGTTGCACTGGTCTTGCAAGGTTTGCAATTTGAACATTTTCATACAGCAATTCAACCAATTCTTGTTGTAGGAGGACAAGTCTTTCTCCTGAGTGAGCATCAATGTAACTGTGTGTCATTATGTGAGTAAGAAGGTTGTTTTGATCTTGCTCCTTTGACCTGCATTCCTCTGTGATAGAAGAGTCATAACGGATGTCTGCATGTGAGGCAGGTGAGGGCGAAGAGGAAGCGCAGCTTATAGATGTTCCAGATGTCATAACATCTGGAACCTGAGTCTGTTTTAGGACAACCAGAGCATTTGGTTTAAGCACCTCCTTGGCTTGATCTAGAGGAATCACCTGCCCACTCTCAGGTAGGTATAATGCACCAACAGAATGACGTCTGCTCAGGAGTTTCAGGACAAAATCTCTATTGACAGCACCCTTCTGCAACGCCTCACTTACAGGGAGCATTTCTCCTGATTCTGGCCACACTATTGCTACAAAAGACTGGGAAGACTCGAGCACACGCAAGGCTATGCGCGGGGAGATGAGGTCTCTTTGTATGGCTTCATCTAGCATTAGACGTTCCCTGCTGACCGGATCTATTATTCCTCCTGCCTGTAGCTGTCGCACCATAAGGGTGCAGGCCAGGTCTTGATCCATCAGGCCATGATGCAAAGCTTCATTCACAGTCAATCTGTGTCCTGATCGGGGGTCAGTGATCCCACCCGCAAACAACTGAGCCTCCAGAAGTCGAATGGTGACATGTCTGTCAATGAGACCTTCTTGAACAGCACAAAATATTCCAACCTTTCTTCCAGAGCGTAAGCAGACGGTTCCTCCTGGTTTCTGTTTAACCGGAAACAACCGCAGACCTGTCTCATGATTGACAACACACCGTTGATGAAAGTCAACCAGGCTTAGCTTTTCTGCTGTGTTAGGATCAATAAGTTCTCGTTGGCTAAGACAGGACTGCAACTTGTTGCTAAGTGCGGCGGATAGCAATCCCTTCTGTCTTGCATTATCCACACTGACCAATTCTCCACAAAACTTGAGACCGCCGGTGCTTGCCTGTAGTTCAAGTATACGGAGACCCACCAGCTCCTTTATGACACCTTCCTCCATAGCAGTAGCTACTGGTAATACTTCACTCTCAGTAAATTGTGCCTTGTCGACAAGAAATAGCGCAGTTTCTAACTCAACCAGCGATTGGAGGGTATGTTTATCAATCAAGCCACCGGAAAGAGCCTTGTCTAAGGTGAGGATATCAGAGGAATCAGGCTGATATAGACCACCCATGACAAGCTGTGCCTCCAGCAGTACATGACTGGTGTCCTGGTCTATGAGACCACGCTGGGCTGCTTGGAAAACTGGAAAGGTTTTCATCGTTCCAAGGTCAATTACTCCAGCGATGACTGGTTGTCCCTATAAATACAAATACTTTGTATAAATATCATATCTTTAAGAACGCTTCTAATTTGAATATGCAGTGCATTTTTGTGGAAAAAATGCCCACCACCATAAATGAGTCCAGTAGAAATAGCAAGACTACACAGGTTAAAGAATACTTTTATAAGTATCAATTTTTTATAAGTGTCAAGTTAAAAGAATAAACATGCAAAAAACTATTTGGGATAATATCACTGCAGTGTGTAAAAATATTTTAAATTCATAGTTGATTATAATACTTTGAAGACAAAGAGGAGTAATGAAACGAATGGAAACTTTTAACAAATTGCTAGGTCAGAAAGCAAGCAAACTGTAAAAGAGAAAGCAAGCAGTACTTACCGGCGGTTGTCCTTAGACGTACACACACTGACAGGCCGAGGGTTCGGCAGTTTGAGACGCAATAAGGTGAGAAGCCGGATGTTAGCGATCTGCATGCCACACTCCAGTTGCCTGAAATGCTGCCCGGGACTGGCTAGCAAACCTTTACTACACTATATTTAATAACTATTTTCATACTAAGCCTCCCATATCTAATTTCTGGTAAAGGTTAAAATTTAAAAGCTTTCTTACGAGTGGATGAAGATATTTATAGGTGCTTGTCTTACTAAAGTCTGTATTCTGACTACTTTTCTTTCTTTAAACTCAAAGATGTCTTACATTTTCTCTCCCGGCAGCTGTTAGTGATTTTGAAGCAAAACGCTGTTTAAGTTTCACAAAGAATTACAGTATTACAGACATGGACTCAAAACAGACAGTGTCACGCACACACAGACAAACAAACATTTAGCTGTGACCTGGACACACCATGCTCAAACAGTGAGGTGGACGTTTGCATAGCTCTCTTCTTCTGAACCAATCCCTAGGAAATCTATTGCCCATCATTCCTTGATGAAACTGTCTTGTTTATATATCTAACCTTTATTATTCAAACACAAACACACCATTGTTCACACAGTAATCACTTCACGATGACTAATGTACAGTATGAATCCACTCTATACAATGCTGCGTGTGGCTGCACATGTCAACAAAACATGTGGATGTTATCACATTAAGGCACATAATGATGTCTACATGTGCCTTAATACAATGAAATGTGTCTATAGTATGAAATATGGAAACTTTCTATTTAAAACCAATGCTTTGCGATTAAATACAAGCAAAACTACAAAGCATTCTGTGGACACTATTTGCTACACAAGCAGTTTTTGATAAACAAAAGCTGCCGTCACACTATTCTACTATAATGACCCGATGAGTTGCATTTATGCAAATGTGCTTTATTAATATGACAAATATGGATGGTGTGGGTGACATGACATCAGGCATGTTGTGGAAAATGGAAATGATTCAGTTTTCACACCATGCTATTAATTTGTTACAATTGTTAAGTAAAACGTCTGTAAGTTATATGAGGATGGTGATGGATGTTAAACCACACGTGACAGGCAACACAAAAGTGATTCACTCGCTCTGGCTCACACATACACATTTGCGTTGCATTTTTGTAGCACACTGTCCAGACTTGATCATAAAAGCGACCTTTATATAAAGCGCAGGTGTCAAACTGCAGACCTCCAGAGCCACAGTCATGCACAATTTTGCTCCAACCTCAATCAAAGACACATGAATCAGGTCTTTAGGATTAAAGGAAGTGTGCTGAAGCAGAGACCTAAAAGCTCATTAGCTCTACAGGGCTGCAGTTTGACAAACCATTTTAAAGCAATATATTTCAAAAGCATTGTTTTCAGGACTTTGCAGTCGAAGCTTGCTTTGGCAAAGTTTAAGATTGCTGTGTTTTCCCCTTTATGCATTAACTGTACCTTGCGCTCTTCCTCTTTGGCCAGCTGTTGCTCCAGTTGTTGTAACTGGGCAGCAGAGCTGTCGCACAGTTGACTGTAGGTGGCCTTCAGCTCATCTAGCTGTGAAGCCACCTGGGCACGCTCTTCTGCGGACAACCTGAGGACACATGGGATGGATTAATAACGGCACTACATACTAGACATATTTACTTGTTATTCATTATTTAGAAAGTAGTTTACAAATATCTTAGTAAAATTTAACAATACATTTAATCTCTCATGGTTTTTGTAAATTCGGTTCAATTTACAAAACTTTTTTAGTCTAATCAATTGATTTTAAAGTGAAGCAACAACAACAACAACAACAACAACAGCAATAACACTACTAATAGTTATTTAAAATCAGTTTTCATTTACACACATTTAGGTTTTCTGGATACTTTTCTATATAGTCTAGATTTTCAAATGACTTTTGTTGAATATATTTTCTGGATGCTTTTGTTGAATATAGTTTTCTTATTATATTTATTGAATATTTATACTATTGAATATATTATATACACTATAAAATACTTTTATTGAATATATTTCTTGCAGTGCATCAATTTATAGTGAATGGAGGAGACTAGATGGCTTCAATTTCAATCCATTAAATCTTTAAGCATTCTTAAAAGGTTTATTTTCCAGCTCTATTCCAATGTTTGTATTATAATCAGTTTCAGCGGTAACAACATTAAAAATGTTATGTAGCCCAAACCTTTTTATCCGATAAAACGGTCTAAATTATATTAGAATTGCTTTCTCTGAACGATTGTATTAATTCAGCAAAAATGATAAACAGTATTTTCACTTCTATATGAAACAACTATATATTCAAACCTCAAAAAAAGTGGTGTAGGTACCCCATAGACTATTTGTAGTACCAGAGTTTGAGAATCTCTGTCATTGTGTACAGAAGATAGTATAAAGAAGACTCACTTGCTGGCCTGCTTTGACATTAGGAAGATTTGTGTGCTCCTGATAGCTTCAGCAACCTCCTCTTTCTTAGCTGCCAACTGCTCACTGATGGCCTAGAAAAGAAAATAATTTTCATACAACTACCTGTACTACAATATTGAATAGCACCTAAAAAAACGTTACTATCCTAGCTATAATATACCTGCTGTGCAGCAAGTGTTGGCTCTGTAGATCTGCCCGCTCGATCCTGCACACCTTTTATCCAGCCGAGCAGTTCTGAGACCTCCCCGACCCGTGCCTGCCTCTCCTCCTCTACCTCTTTCTGTACACATGAGAAAAGCATTTGGTTTTCTTTAAAGTGCATACTTCAAGCCTGAATGTAAGGGTCTTGGAATTTGTTTAAAAAACATACCTCTTCCTCCTCCAGCCGTCGTAGTGCATCACTGATATACTTGACATGTTGTGTTGTCAGTGTTACCAGCGCTGTATAACGTGTGCGTAGATCCATGAACTGTAAAGTAGCAGAAAAACATGATTAAAGTCAATTTATTACAATATACCGCGTTCTATCACCATGTTTCATTGATTACCTCATGAGTGATGACATCAGATGAAGAGTGCATCCTCCTCCTTTTCACCGGGGATTTTTGGGTTGATTCCACAAAAGCTCTAAATGTCATAAGCTGGAGCTCATAGTCCTGATTCAGACAAGGCGAGAGTGTGTAAACAGAAGTACAAGACAAATGTTTAAACATCCAAAGTTGCGATGACACTATGTAGTCTTCACACATTATTTTACCTTGACTGCACCGCAGTAATGTTTAGAGTGTGTCTGACACTCATCCAGTTTGGTCTGATTCTGTTCGATCTCAGCCACCAAGGCCTGCGGAAAAACAGATGAGTCATTTTTGTGTAAAATACAGGAATCTAAGCCCTCTTGCGCTTTAATTTTGTCTTTAGTTCAATGCCACAACTACCTCTTTGAAGGATGTTTGTGCTTTTATATTATTTTTATAAGTGTGTTGTGTGCACTATACTGTATGTCATCTCATGTAGCATAAACATTGTGTCAACCCATTGTGTTATATTCAAACACCCTCTCACCGTTTGCTGTGCGAGCTGCTCAGACAGAGCTCTGCTGTCCGATTGCTCGGATTTCGTGTTCTCCTGCATTTCCGTGGTCTCCTCTATCCAGTGGATGAGAGAGTCGTGTCCTTCTCTGTACTGCTGCAACACTGAGCCCAGCATCTCTAGATCCGCTTGCCTGAAGGCCATTTAATTCATCTTAGAGTTGGAACTAATTATCAATAAGTTAGAAGTTAATTTGACCTCTTCTCAACTCACCGTGTCTCCATTTGCCTCTGCACTCCGCTCCATCTCTCTGTGATCTGTTGCGCTTTCTCCTGATACCGGTCTAGTTCAGGGCTACGGTCGGTGTGAAGCTGGCTGAGCTGGTTTCCGGCCTCTTTAGCCCGCTGGAGCTCTAAACTCAAAGTCTGGAAAATGGGATCTTGCTCCTGCAGCTCAGAATGCCATTTCTGGAAGTGTTTGAGAAACGAAGGTGTCATGCAGAATGATGTCCAATGATGTAAAACATGGTAAAAAAAACGTCAATGTCTATGCGTGTGTCTCACCTTGAACTGCTGTCCCAAAGCCTGAATCGCAGAAGTATCTGCAGGCACGATATCCTCTTCGCTCAGTCGACTCTCATACTTTCTCACCTGACTTTCAGCTGCCTGCAGGCTTCTCATCAACACATCCACTGTCTTTAATCTGGCAGAGAGACAGCACGCTCAGACTCATGTTCGTATAGCTAAATGAACAATGTCAGATCAATAACTAGAGCTGACGTGTAAGTGCAATGAATCGACTGACTTGTGAAGATAAACAGAAGAGAGGGAGTTGAGTTTCTCGATGTGCTCCACGGCCAGGTTGAGCTCAGAGCGCAGAACAGGGACGCTAGAAGAGGTGGGTTTCTCCTCGAAAAACGTCACGCAGCGGCGAGACACCTCACCCAAATCTGACTGTAGACCTTTCAGATCCTGCTGTAGTTTCTGCAAAAAATCATCGACTCACATCAGACTTCTTTTTATTGCAACCCATTTGAATTAAAACTTGACTTTTGAATTCATCTATATACCAGTGTTTGCAAATTTAAAAATACTATACACATTTATTGAAATATTCTTCTTACCGCGTGTTCCCACCAAACGCGAATGAAGCGTTAATCGCGAGTGATTTACATGTTAAGTCAATACACAGATGCGATAGGACATCCATCGGCGCGAATTGAGAGTTTCGCGTAACTATTAGTAGTGTTATTGCTCTTGTTGTTGTTGTTGCTTCACTTTAAAATCAATTGATTAGACTGAAAAAGTTTTGTAAATTGAACTTTGGCGAAAATTTGTGCCGCGTTAACCAATCAGTACATTGCTCTAGTAGTAGTTACGTGATTATGACGTAGCATGCGGAGGCAGAATTTTGAAACAACAATGGAGGACAAATCATTGTTGCTGTGTGTGGATACCTGGAGCTGTAAGATACATCTTACTTTTATCGAAACAGGAATAAAAAGGATCTTGCTTGGAAGAAAGTGAGTGAGGAGGTCGGTTTATCTGGTAAGTTTGAGCTATGTATATATATATATATATATATATACACGAGACTGGAGATGCCTGGCAGCTGCCTTTGCATCTGTTGTAAAGTGAATTTCACACACAAATTAAGGGAATTTCACGCATGAATGAAGCAAGTAAACTTAAAATGTTCAAGCGTCCAAGCGCTAATAGTGCGATTTATTAGCGTTTGTATTTGCGCAAGTAGCGTTTGGTGGGAATGCTCTATTAGAGGTTACAATTTTGGATCATCTTTAATAAAGTTTTTATACAAGTATTTGTCTATATTTACTTTTTATCTTTTAAAATAAAATGTGGGAAAGTATACTTTGGAAGCAAAGATTGCTTAAAAAAGGTGAGCAGGTCACTACTATGTATGAGCTAAAATGACCAAAAACAGTCATTGAGACTACTGACCAGTAGAAGGAGCAATTGTACAAGTCTTTGCTCACCTCTTGCTCTGCAATGTGAACCACACTGTCTACCACATCTCCAGATATTCCGCTGGATTGTGGCGTCTGTATGTCTCGCATCAGTCTGCTCTCCGCATCCTCCAGGTGCGACTTTATACTCTGCAGCTCAGAGAGATAGGCACGAGAGACTGACTCGTCCTTCTCCACTAGAAGACATAAATAAATGCTTAGCATCCTTTCACATGCTTTTACATCATGCGACTGGTGTATTCCAACATCGTCTTACCCGTCTCCAAGGAAACCAACAGCGTTTGACAATGTTCACGGCAGTCCTCAGCTTCCCTCTCTAGCTCACGTCGTTCAGCCGGCGTGAAAAGGGAGCTCTCGCGACTGTCCGTCAGGAAGTCGGAAAGGTGGGCGTCCAGGTTGTCCAAAGTTTGCTGCCTCTCCGCTGGGGTCTGCAAGCGCATCTGCAGTAGAATAAGATGATCAAGACAAATCTGTAAAGGTATTCCAACAAGAGAATTATGGGAAATTGATTTGGATTTGTGTTACGAACTTTGTCTAAGCTCCAGGAGGATATGTTTTGTGTGTCTTTCTGCAGGTAGTGCCAGGAAACGACGCTCTTCATGTTAACATGCAGCTGGTGCCAAAGAGACATGACGTTCTGATACATCTGCTCCATCCTATGTATAGAGACAAAGCACACAGCTGTTTTCAACATGAAATAACAAAACAAGCAAAAAACAAGTATCATGTGCATTAGGCCCATCAGGGTGGATCTTTTGTAACGTGTTTGGTGGTGAGCAGTAAGGATGTGCGTGTTGTACCGGCTGGCAGTGTCAATAGCCTCGTGATTGGGTGGAGGGATGCTGAAACATACGGATGGCACCATGGCCTCATTTCCTGTGGGACTGATGACCTTCCACTTAGTTCTCTGAGAGTTATCCTCCAATACACACTCCTCTCCTTTACTGATGGTGATCTGAGAGAGAGACATAGGGATGGATGGAGGGGGAGAAAAGAAGGAAAATGGCAGGTAAGGGAGAGAAGTTTTGAAAAATTTAGCAAATGTGCACTTCGGGTCAATAGATTAAAAAGTAAAGCGTTTTGAATTGTCAGCCAAATGAGGAGTCAATAAAATGTTAATGCTAATGGCCTTCATATGAGTTGAATTATGTGAAATATGAATTTGGTGAAATAATGCCTCTCTGCACTACTATATTATTGCAACTGACAAAAAGTGTTATCATTTCAAATTAATTATCTGAAATAACATGTTAAAAAAGTTGCCTTTGAACTTATAGCTGTTCCTGACTAACATTAAAGTCGATTATCATCAATAACCTTTAAGGCAACATAAAACTTAAAGCTTTCAATGATTCAAGCAAATTAAAAACAGCACTTTCTCTCTCACCCTATTCCTTGCACACAGAGCACATTACGGCCCAAAATCTATTGCATAACCGGGAGGAAAAAAGGTGATACTAAATGGGCACAGTCACAAGCAGTCACCTGCTTGTGACTGATAAATACAGTACTAAATATTTCCTTCTATAAAAGATACAAGACTCATTGATCTTAATGAGAGCACACTTGTATTCCTAACTATGCCTTACATGGGGGCTATATCACATTATTGCCATTCCTGTTAAGTAGTATATTTTAATTCCTCCATTAGATAAAAAATTAAACAACATTTGTAAATACAAGTTGATATATAAAATGACTTTAAACGTCTAACTAAAAACTGAAAATGATAAAGAAAAATTCAACTTCAAAATAAATATTCACACCAAACAAAACAGCATAAATGCTGTAATGCTTTTTCCAAAAGACTTATTTCCTGTGTTCATGCATTTCCTATTCAAACAGCAAGTCACAGTCAGAACATATTAAATGGCTCATCTCTTCTAACAAAGGAACTCAAAAGGTACTGCATAACAGCAATGAGCAATAAACAGTATATGGGACGCCTGAGGCGAAGCAGAGCTCCCTTGTGTGCAGGGCCAGGCCAGAGAGCAAAGGTCAGAAGAGAGAAACGGGCGGCAATAGTACCTGAGAGTTGGCCTTGCCCATCCCCGCAGACACACATACAGAGGAAGGGAGAAGGAGGGGAACGGAGAGAGAAAAAAAGGGTTAAATTGAGGAATAAAGGAAAGACAGGAGGATTGAGGGAGGGCAGAGAAAAGGGGTGCGATTATTTGGGGCAATTTATTAAATCTCGCCTGACTGACATAATATGATCAAGATAAAAGAAGAGACTTAGGGCCACAGCGTGAAGTATGACTGAGTATTCTGCATATGAATGGATATTCAATAAATGGCAGTATCTTATTTGAATTCCCTTTAATGAAGTAAATATTAATGCGGGGTCAGTTGAAACAATCTGCATCTGTTTCCCACAAAGAGCATCTGTGGCTATTTAAAAGCTGTAAGTTAAGGGGGACAAGATTGCTTGTGGCATCTATCCATGGCCTTAAAGATTTTAGACTTCTCTAAAAATAAATCATAAATCTTTAAAATCATATCTAGAGGTACCTCCTATTATCTCAATGACGGCTCAAAATGGGTTGTCATTACTCAGAAAACACATCCCTCAACTTGTTAAAAAATATAAATAATAACTAAAATATGACCAATGAATTTGGAGCTGCCACACTTCAGTGTTTATGCGGGTATCTGTTTAAAGCTATGTTCCAAAATCTTGTGAGCTGGCTATCCAGACAACAAAGTTAGCAGTAAGGTTGACGCCATACATACGTCAAGGTAACTCAGTAGCTTAAGTTACAAAGTGGAAGAATGCTTTACATTGATGCCCTAAATGGAGACAACGCAAGCTAAAAGAAAATATATACAGAGGGTGGTGAAGGACTGGTCACGCTTAATGCTTGTCATTGGGTTTTGCAAATATTCAACCAATAAAACGTATTAAAAAGTGCTTGTCAACTTTGACGATACAATATTTGATCATTTCAAAAGTAAAGTCTTTTTTAATTTCGTGAAAAACAGTGAATTTGGACACCTGAGGTTTTGGAAACACAGCGACGATATATTGTGCTTTTCCCATTTCCCAATGAATCAAAGTAGCTTCCAAAAATACAATTTTCAGTGCAATATTTTAACTATGTAATGTAAATCTTAGATCAGGGTGATCTTAGGTCAGTTTTAAAGAGGGATTGATGCACGGTTGTGATGTGGAAAGGAAAGACAAAGCAAGAAGGTTGTGATGGTAAGATATCTGGAGTGTCATATACCTCGATTTGCCGGTAGTCACAGATGGCACGAATTGGCGTGGTGGTGCCCAGGTTACTATCAGCGCTACGTGGGCGGAGCTGGACCACAGACTTGGCCCGGCCTACGAGACTGGCCACTGTACTCCGGTATTCAATCAGTTGTTCTTTCTCCTCCTGAAAAAATATTAAAGAAAAAAAATCAGCCCTAGCTCTTAAGACCCTAAAAATATTTAGCATACTATACATCACTGGGCTGTTCGCTTTAAGAAGACTAGATACATTTTCAGTATAAACATTTGTTTCATGCAAGCGGGTAATTGCCATTAAGAAATCTTTCTCACCAATAAAGAATGTGACGTCACAGATGTGTACTGTACAAACTTCCTATTTCTCAAAAGCTTTGAATAATCATAATCGCATTTTCTCCATTATTAACAATTTTTCATCCTAAATGTCAGATGAACATTAAATGAAATGCGCTCCCATGACAATATATATTGTTTTTCTCCCTCTAAAATAACAGATTATTGACTTTCAAATTAGATTCATGCAAATGAAAGACCATCACTGTTACTTTTCCATTGGTTATTATTTGCTTAGCTTTCATGACATTAATGAGCTGAGTATTGGTACAGGACAGCCACAACACTGCCATGAAAAGCTCATTAGAGACTCGTTAGGTCTGGCTTTGAAAAATAGAAGCAGACAAGAATTTATAATGTTTTTACGCTCGGCTCACTCTATGAATTTAACATGTGCCATTACGTGTTATTGCACAGCTCTGAGGTTTTTCAGAGCAACACATCCTCACATATTTATGGAAAACATAAGATTAACTGAGAAATAAAAATTGTTACTGTGGTGTCCTTCCAGATGGAAATAGGAGATGGTTCACCAATATCATGTCCTTGTGAGAGCTGGAGGACTTTGTAATTTTTGTCTATTCTAGTACATGACAGATAAATCAATATAAATCTAGTACAGAAGTGGGGAAAATATTGAAGAATGTCCCGCTAAACACCTTTAGATTGTATGAATAACACTCAATCCTATCATTGGAGGTTTCGTTTTTTTCCCTCCAATTTAGCATTTATGTCCATGCTAAACTTCAATCTGAAACTTGTGCCAGCTCTTCTCCATATGGCCATGGATGATATGCCTAATGCTCTGCCCACCAGGAGCAAACCCTCTCTCATGATGCCATCTGCTGTATACAAGGACACTCACCTACCCCTGTGCATCCATGATGCTCCAGTATTCAAATTCCTCAACAGCATGCATTACATTACCGCAAATAATTCAGAATTTCCCATCAATAATGAAAAAAAATGAAGAACAGCAGATTATAAGAATGACATATAATAAGAAAGATCCAGAAGCCTGTCCCACCATTGAGTCCTGCAGCAGGTCTTCTAATCTGCCGAGTCTGCTGTTTTTATCACAAGTGTATTGTCTCTTAATGGTGTCTTGAAGCTGCCGTAGGTAGCTTTCACACTCCCGCGCATCACTCATGAACTATAAAACAGACAAGTGCTTTTAAAAAAAAAACACTTTTAAATGGAAAGATATTTTGAAAACTGAAAAAGTTTAGCTTGATTTGGCACCTGAAAGTAAGAAGTGTTGTCCTTGAGATGTTGCTCTACACATACGCAAAGCTCCTTCACCCACTGCCACTGCGTCTGAAGGGCAGCGCTGTAAGCCTGAGATCGGAAAGGACAAAAATGTACATCAGGATGATTCAAAGAGTTGATTTAATTCGGATTCGTACCAAACCCTCATGTGGTTCCAAACTAACCATGCCATGGGTTCAGAACATTGAGACGGTGCATGTTGACAGAATAATGTTTTTTTAAAGATTGATTTTTGGCGTTTTTTTTCAAATATTTTGTAAAATATAAGAAAATAAGAAGTAATAACATAAAAAAATATTAAAGAATTAAGACAAACAAAAATATGAAAGATTTAGGTTTTATTGTGACTTAAATATTTCTCACCTCAACTGTTTGTTTGGCTGGATGGTTCTCTTGACGCAGATGATCAGCAGTCTCCTGGAGGGAGAGCATCACTTCCTGTTTCTCCTCCAGCTCTGACCTCATTTCCTGAGAGAGGACAAAAAAAGGGGCAAAAAGAAAGTGAACATAGTATTAAGCATAAACTGTGTAATAATTTAAACTAACTATAGATGTAGTCTTACAGCATATTGCTCTTTTTTGGCAGCCATGTTGGTGTTGCTATCGCTCCAGTCGAAGGCCAGCTCCTCCTCCTCCCTCTCATTGAGCCAGATCAGCTCCTCAGTGCAGTGGGACACGAAGGCTCGAAGGCTCTCCAGGCAACGCAGTCGCCATGACGAATGTTCCTGCGACAACACAGAAAACATTCATAACGCCATGACGCAGTCAAAAATCAGATGCTTTCTCTG
The DNA here is from genome assembly GCA_029783895.1 of Triplophysa bombifrons. Lineage (NCBI taxonomy): Eukaryota > Metazoa > Chordata > Actinopteri > Cypriniformes > Nemacheilidae > Triplophysa > Triplophysa bombifrons. The sequence goes on from CM056469.1 coordinate 9,441,476, forward strand.
TGGTAAGAAACCATGGCGAATTAGCCCAAAGGTCCACTCGCTTATCTTTGAACAATCGCTTGTCTTTATGGAAAACTTATTTGGTTAAATTAAGAAGCTGTGTATGTGTGTCAAGAGCAGGTGTTGTTCAGCACTCTTATGCATGTCACACTTCAGCATTCTGTCCTTGTAAGCAGACACACTCTGTCATGCCCTGATGGGATTAAGGAGCGAGTGATATCCATAATACAGAGTCTAATACACTCACATATGGCTGCTTACCATATATTTAAAGAGAAAACTCACCAGCAGTTTGCAATACTGGTTCTCCAACTTGGACATAGTCTCAGAGTAACTGCTTCGTAGACTGGTTGAGACCCTTGACTGAGAGAGAGAGAGAGAGAGAGAGAGAGAGAGAGAGAACATGAAGAAACATAGACTGCGTCCGAAACCGCATACTGTAATAGTACGTACTGAATTTGAATAAGTACCTACCTATCGGCCTCTAAAACAGTATGTTCTATATAGTATGAGTGGGAGTAGTATGAATACATTTCGGACATGTTTCATGGTCATTTGACCCGTATGCTATTTGACCTATGACGTATTAACAACAACCTACACGTGAGCGTTGATAAAAACATAATTTAGTCAGGAGTACTTCATTTATTGGCACTTAATTTAAAAACGGATGTCCGCCTTAAAGTTTTCCGCGATATTTGTTTGATTTACTTTTAAATCTTGACCATCTCTCACCTCCTGTGGCATTATGGGATAGATAAGATTCAATCCGATCCACACTCTTGAATCTCAGCGGAAGAAGTAGACCATCCAGGTATTTCTCGGCTACTGGTTTTGCATACTGTGGTTTTGGACATACTACTCAGGACTCATTTCGTCTACTATATAGTAGGTAGGCGATTTCGGATGCAGCGTTTGTTTATGAGAAGTTGTAAAATGTATAGTCACATTTAGGCTTGAACATGAGCAAAGCGAGTTTAAAGGAATAGTACACCTAAAATTTTAATTCTGAAAGGGATAGTTCACCCACAAATAAAAATGCTGTCATCATTTGCTCACCCTCAACCTGTAAACATTTCTTTGTTCTACTAAACACAAAGGTAGATTTTTGGAGGAATGTCAGTAACCAAAAAGATCTCATCCCCCATTGACTGCCATAGTAGAGAAAATAAATACTATGGGAGTCAATGGGGGATGAGATCTGTTTGGTTACTGAAATTCAGTTTTCAGTGGAACAAAGAAATTTATACAGGTTTGGAACAAGTTGGGAGTTAATGATGACAGAATTTTCTTTTTGTAGGGGGTGAACTGTCCCTAATTTCAAACCCATATGGCTTCCTTTCTTCTCCGGAACACACAAGAAAATATTTTGAAGAGTGCTCATAAACAAAACTTGACCCGTTTGACTTTGATTGTACAAAACCACTTAAAATATCTTCCTTTGTGTTCCACAGAAGAAAGACTCATATACATGTTTAAAACAACAGTGGATGACTGCATTTTTTTATTTTTGGGCGAACTGTCCGTTTTAAAACAAAAGAATGCATTACACAGATTCTTAAACATTAATTACCTCATAATTACGAGCCTCTTTGAGGCTACCCAGAAGATCCTCCACTGCTTTGTGAATGATATTGTGATCCTGCATATGCTGTTCTACAGATGGCAGGTCTGAACCCCACTCTGCCCGCTCCAACAGATCCTGTGTCTCTTCCACCCAACCCAGCAGCTCGTAGATGAAGCGCAGGCTTCCTTCATCTTCTGAAGACGACATGGCAACCAGGTCTGCGCGAGACATGGGCCGTCTGAGCAGCGACGCCACAGCACCCGCCGCCCCCAGCAGTGTCTGTGCTCCCAGCGTGGCGAGACCCCCTAGAGACCCCTTCTGACCGGCGTGCTCTCCCATCAGACCTCCTGTGGAGAAATGACCTCTCCTGTACACGCTGGCACACTGCAGGCGCAGGGAGACCAGCTCCTCCTGCAGACATGATACCCTACAAGACCGAAAAGAATCATTAACTGTTAAATTCAGGACAGCAACCTTAGTCTCATCCATCATTTTTTTCTCTATTACCTGAATGCCAGCTGTTCAACTTGGTAGTATTTCTCATCTCTGAGGACCTGCAGGTCAAGGTGAAGCTGTCTGACCAGACCTTCACAGTCCTGCAGATAAATTCCCATTTCATTCTCACATCTCACAGGCTGCCCGTTCTCCAGCTGAGACACATCCTGTTGTAGGAAATAAGAAAACATATGGATTCATAAGGAAAACAGTAACACAAACATCTCTGTACAGAGTGCATCGAAATAAGCTGAATTAAAGTGGAAGACCATCTTTGCTCATTATAAAAGTGTATATAGTGCCGCAGGTATGACATTTATATGTATGCCAACTCGGCAGTTGGGATGTACTGTGTCTCTCGACCAAATACCTATGGATTTTCTTCATACACTTTTGGAAGATCGCATAAACAAGCTCTGTGACTTATGATCCTAGCTTATGAGGCCTTAATACAGTCGACAGAAGTGAAAATCTAACATGAGGCTATAAATAGACTACACTACGGTCGCTCTGTATCAACGTCATCACCAATAACCCTCTTACAACTCTTTCAAACTTTTTAAATAACATGTGTACTCTGTGAATGAATCCCCAACCACGTTTTTTGAGATTTGTGCCCATGTTGCATTACATCCGAGTTTTTAAACCGTGAGGACTTTTAATGTCCCTGACAATGTATGTAGTTGCTTTTAACAACTTGTTAGCAACCGCCGTTTTTAAGACATGTAAAAGCTTTAAAAACGAACAAGCGATGGAACCATGAGTGCTAAATGCTAAATCGCTTCCGGGTTTTGCTCACAAAGTTACATAATCCCTCGGGTACTTAATTTTACATAACATTTGTGTGTTCTCTGGGTGAGTGTTGTGTTAAGATAAAAGTCTACTCACAGCCTGCAGAGTGTTTTTGGCCAACGTTAATTTCTCCTCACAATCCAGAGCCATGTTCTGAATCTTATTGGCCATTTGCAGGAGTAACTCCAACCTAACAGAAAATCCACAATGTCAAGGTAACATAGAGATACTCATCTAAAATTCAAACCTCTTAAAATGATAAACGCCGGCATCATCTCATATCTCAGTCTTTCTGGAGGTGGAGTCACTAACCTCTCCACGGCGGGTCTCATTGCCTTCTCTCTCTCCAGCATCTCCAGGATCAGTTTTCCCCATTCCTCCTCCAGGTCGTTGGGATGTAACCCTTGGGGCAGCTTAATACGCCCGAACTCTATCCACGCCTACACAACCCATAAACATCAAACATCTTAAAAAGCTCATAACTAAGCTTTTTTCATTTCTGCATATATGTGCATATATGTTCCCTTTCATTATTCCACCACTCCCAAATGGCAACGATGCTCAATATTAGCCTGAATCTGTTCATGCGCTGCTCCACTGTGCCTCTTGTGAACAGTATAGCCCACATTTAGCTGCAGAATCAAGGTCAACCTCAATCTCTCTGTCTTGCTGTCATTTTCACTTCTTATCGGTCTGTCTCTTACCTCCAGAAGCTTGTAGAGGTGCTCGATGTGGGTCTTCTCTCCCTCTTTGGCAGGGATCTCTGTCTCCTTGAAGTGGACATATTCATTGTAAAGTGCCTAGGGAAAAGAGGACCTTTGGTAAACAGCCAAGTAGGACTAGGTTAAAAGGTGATTAGCATTCGCTTTTGTGGTTAAAGTAAGCCATTATTCCCACTCTTTCATTCACATTTGCTCCGTTCCAAACCTAGCGAGCTACCAATGGAGGAAAAATATCAGGCTGTCATTGATCTGGTCTCTTGCATAGTGATATTTACAATATGTGTAAATCCAAATGAATAGCTTTTTTTAAGTTGCCTGAGCATGTTGTCTTGGATGCCTTCAGCCACATCCTTTTTTAAGATTAATGATTTATCTTCTCACCTTGAGTTCCACAGGATTATGGGGGAAGCTCTTGTTTGCCATGAGGGCCGTGTGTTGCCTGGTCCACTGCAGTAGAGATGAGAAGCCAGACTGGTACTCTGCCCATCGCTGACCAACATCCTGAACAACACAAACGGAGAAAGAGATGAAGGGAAAGATCACATGGACACAACAGAAGTTGAACATCTTGTGTAAACAGCCTTAAGGTGAGGTGTGAAGTGAACATACATGTGCTGAAATGCCTTCTGCACCCTCCGGGATCTTGGGGAAAGCATCATAGATAGACGAGACGTACGTGATGACAGACTTCTCGTCGGGCGATGGCACATCCACATCTGATGCAGAGACAAAGAATATTGACATTGAAAAGGTGGATGAAGAGGAAAGGAGAAAGATGATTTGCAAACAAAACCTGATTTGCAAAAAGAATACAACAAAAAAACTGAAGACACCAATGTTACCTTCAGAGTCTAGAAGTCGTGTTACCCCTAAAGACTCTGCAATCTCAAAGGCCTGTTCAAGGTTCTCATGGTTACTCTGTTGCGCGACCACATCCATGTCAATCAGGTCCGGCCTAAAAATCACAAAGCCATCAGATCTATGTTAACATCCTTGTGTGTCTCAAAGTACTTAAACATGTCTATGCGTGTTTATACCTGTATCTGTGCAGAAGAGCATTGAATAATCGTCCATCGCTCCAGCTGGAGGAGAAATTGACGCAGCGCAGACCAGGATAGCCCTCGATGGCTTGCCGACTCCATATTAAAAGTTTCTCTTTTGCTGTGAGGTCACTTGATTCACCGCTTACATAGATCTCTGAGATCTAAAGAATAAGATAAGATGTTATTGACAGTCATCTTGAAATACTTTGCGTAATGGTTTGTCTTTAATTTTCTGTTCTGTATTTATTTCCTGTTAACAGAACAATGAGGTCGAACATTAAGTTTTGAAGATAGAGTGTTTTGTATATTTCGTAATAAGTTGTAATAGAAGAGGAGGAAAATAAAAATAAAAATTTGAATATTTGTTCAAAAGGATGACCCGCATCTTGACCACAAACCCCTCACTTATGCTTTCCCTCTTACTCTTGACAAGGGGAGCCAGTATTTGCAGTAGATGTCTGTGCCAGTCTCTAATCTGTACTCTATTGTCATTCCACTCATGCACATCACATCCAAACCCTTCTCCCTTTTCTTGTGCAGTAAACTGGGAAACACTTGGAATGAACAAAAATAGCAGCAAAACTAGTCAAGATTAGAAAGTAAAACCACTGATCTGCACAAAGCCAATGCGGCTCTAAAGTGGTGACTTAAAGAACAGTAACTATAGCCTACTGGTCTGAGCCGATTACTCTAAATATGCTTATACATTAAAGGTTTATGGTCCAATTAACAGGTGTTAGCCATGAAAATGCATCCAAACACCGGATTACCATCATGTTTCCAGGCAGGACTGAATCAAGATAACCGTGTAAAACATAATACAGCAAGGTGTGCCGACATGCCTTAAACACAATAAATACAATAGACCGGACACAGTGGTATTTCCATCAGAGCATGGATCATTGAGTTTAAGACGTTACACTAGTCAAGACAGTAATACTTTCCCCTCAAATAGTCTCATTACATCACAGATAACACTGAGCATATTATCTAGACTAGAGGATAGCCTGTAACTAACTCTATAAGTAATGTGAAACGGCATTTGAGGATAGTGTGACATCAAACACAAACCATCCAACAAAACAAACCAACAATATTAACATTAAAAAAGCAAGCAAAAAAATGAAAAGCGCAAACATTTCCCCTGAGGAAGTTTGGTTGAAGCCTGATAATGCCTATATCAAATATATCTTTGTTCATATGTGGGGAACCACAGCGATGACGTCATGACTGCAGCTGGCACACACTGTGCTCAACTCCAGCGCACAGTACTACCAGAGATCACAGAGCCTGCATTCAACCATCCACTCTTTGATGTGTATTTCTGGGCGTGTGCAAGCTACATTTTGTATTTCTGGTATGGCGGCAATAAATTAACTACCCAGACCAGTTAGACATCGAGCATTTAATACACAGTGCTAATGCTGGAAGAAGCAAATTTCTCTACAGCACTGAAATGCATCTCTCCTTAATAACCTCCATCAACTTTGAGTCTTTAATGTGCAGGTGGAGCAGCCAGCAGAGGACGGCTATTAACACACAACAACAAACCTTACAATGGTGCAGAGAGAGAGGCTGAGAGAAACTGAAAAGCTGACAATGTGCCTGTGAACGTCACAAGCCATCACATCTTTGGCAGCATCAGGCAGCTCCGTTCCACAGTGTGGCAAGAGTGACAAGAAAGAGAGGGGGTGGTCTAAGAGAATGAAAATAATGTGTGGAGGGAAGAAGAGGAGGAGAGATGGTCTGGTAGGTAGTGATTAGACTCCTGGAACAGGGTCAGGAAGGATCTAAAGATGCTGTGTTGTACACTATTTATAGGAAATACAATGAAACACAAGCACATATACACACCTCCATTTGTAGTCATAGACTAGCTCTGTCTGCTTTTATCTCTCCTCTTTTAATGCGACATGAAAGACTTCCAGACAAACAGAAAGAAAAAGAGTCTGACCTGGGTGGGACGCTGAGCTGGTTTTTCTTGTGGGGAGATTGGACTTTCCAGAGCAAAAGTATCAAGAACTTCAGAGGAACTCCCCCAATCAGTCTGAATGGCTGCTCCTGCCTCGGGCGAGGTAAGAGGCACATCGCTAGCATAACCTGAAGACTGAGGGTCTTGCATTGGATGGTCAAAAATCATTTGAGAGGTGTTGTCCAATAGAAAATCAGTCCCTTTTTTTGTTAGAGCTGCTGCTGTTGGTCGCCCTTGATTTGTGGACACTTGAATTTTCGTGATATCCCCTGAAATAGGAAACGCAGCTGGAGATTCCAAATGGACCTCGAGTTCTTTGTCACGCCACACAGGCGACCCGTATTCTCTTGGGTAGACAGTGCGGACCACACAAAGTTGTCCTCCAAATTCGCGTATGTGGACCACTCCCTTTTTCTCAGATTTAGGGGCTTCAAACATCAGTTCACTTCGCCCATGAACATTCTCCTCTTCCTCGATTTCCAAATCTTCACGTTTGGAGCGTAAAAGGCACGGCCTCTCTAATACCCCCTGCACACGCTCCCGTACCTTGCATACTCTGCCTCCTCCAGGAGTTGTGTTGACTTGCTCTTGAGGATCTCCACCAAGTCTTTCTACCTCAAGAGCTCCCATCCACGCAGGACTGGGATATGGGGATAAAATGGCCATCTTGCTGCCCCGCAATGTCCCTGTGCTTCCAAATATAGGGGCCATCCCAGGGATGAGGACTACATTAGTAGGCGTTTCAGTTTCGGAAACTCTAGATTTGGGGGCCTGCTTAGTAAGTTCAATACTTCCACCCTCATATTCTTCAAAGTCATGGCTTCTCTTGTCCTCCCCTTCCGCTTCTTTTAACTTGTGTTTGGCCTTTCGTTTTCGCCTAAATCTGAGTCTTTTCTTGGGTGGCAGGGGTTCAGCACCACCTGGCCCAGAATCCCTGGGTTGTTTCACACAACCAAAAGAGCTCCCCATATCTAATATAGATATAGGGAGAAATACAAAACAAAAGCAATGAAAGAAGAGACTACAATGAGAGTAGTTCAGCAAAACAGTCAACCTGAGGTTGTTTAAATTGAAATTTAGAGATTCATCCGTAATGAAAACTTAGATACAACAATACAACAGATGCAGCTCAGTGAAGAAGGTATTAAGTTCAGGTTCTTTCAAGATTTCATGTTTCAGTAATACAGTTGTGAAACAGGCTATTCCTCTTGTCAACTGGTATTCCTTTACCCAGAAGCTACACAAAAGTCTTTAAGACATGCTGCATATAGTTTAGTGTACTTTATGAAATACTGAAATCCTACATTGAAGCTCTGGTCTCTCTGATGGTGCAGAGTTGGTGCAGTGTCGATTACAATAAAGGGTAAAGGATCTAGCCCATTTTCTATGCTATGTAGAATAGCAGGCCATTAGTCATGATACTCAAGGACCCACTAGCCTACCGCTGATATTCCTCATGCTGAGAACCAAGACTGAACTGCAATGCAGACAGACACTGTTTTTTTGAGTTGCACGCACACACTCAACATCTCAGGACACATCCCTGCCACAAGAAGGTCGGCAGTCCTAAACTCACACACGTCCACAGTCCGGAAACAACATATATTCCTCTCTTTGTATCATAAGACGTCCAGGAAAACATGCCTCTGCAGATTTCTTTAGCATACATTATTGATAAACGCACTCCATAGTGCAAATATCAGTTAGGGCAGTAAAGTGTAGACGTTGTAGTGTTAGTCGTCCTGTGGGAATGTGTTTATGGTACAGCTTTATGACAGGTCTCAGATCAGCTGCTAATGGAAAAAAGTGCACAGTCAGGCATAATCCTCCAGTCTATGCACAATTTAGGCACAGCCAGTTTAGCGTCTCATGGTCCTATCATCCCCTAATCATGTGATGTTTAGTCTTGGCATCACACCTGTGGCTGTGTATGCAGCTCCGGTGTATGTTAGCTCCATTAAAACATGTTTCCAGACATTGAAGAGAATGAATGGGAGGGATAAGGTACAAAGTGTGTCGTCTCCGCTGCTACGGGAACTGGCATCCCATATCCTGACGCCAGCACATTCAAATCAACACATAAGACGGGAACTGCTGTGAGGACCTCACCTTCAGGATGCAAAATTCAATAACCACTTTCCTCCTGCTGACACTGATGGATGCCGTTAAGCACATAGTCCGATCACACTTATATGACGGTTGCGGTTTCAGTCCATCCCATTTTCTTTTAGCGTTTAAACAGTGTATGTCCCAGGAAACGAGAAACAAGTCAAGGTGCCGCTCCCTGATGTTGCCATTTTTCCTCTGGCTATGGAATCTAATTAGAGCGCTGCCAGGACAGGGCTTGGCCGGGTGGCCGGACTATAGCCACTGAATGAGAAGAGGAAATGAAAAAATCCAGGAGTTCTCCCCCACCTGAAGCTGCACCACTATCCTCAAACCGGTCGCCTTGTGTGTGTTAAAAAAAGCGCAGCTCCATCAGTCGAGCATGGCTGAATTGATCCGATTGACACGGTGCTCCCCTTTGCACAACCACTGGGTGCGAACAAAACGTATGTCTTAGAGTGCGCTTACAAGGTTCAGCAATTCTGAACCTAACATTAAAGCATTCGGGTCTCCGTATCCTTCCTGTGAATGGAGAGGCCTGTGGGTGACGGAGAAAGCCAGGGGCTCTGGTAATAACAGGTTGCCTGTGTCCTCTCTCTCGGTTGCGTGGTAGCTCCTCTGCTCTCGCTGGCAGGCGCTGGTGGAAAAAAGAGCTTTATCTCTAGTCTGCTGCAGCCTCACAGAATACTCTACTGCTGCTTTAGCTTCCTCCTCCTCCCTCTCTCTCCCTCCTCCTTTCTCGCTCTCTTTCTCTCTCCTCCTATCCATGTGCTCATCCTCCCGCCCTCCCGCCTGCTCTTGCTCAGAAGCCTGGTGAGCTCAGAGCACAACATACACGCACACATACAAATATACCAATCGAATGGCCTTCAACTGCCACCCAAGGAGTGCAAGAAAATATCAGATTTGACATTTAATTCTTGCCCCTGTAATGGACTGGAATGAATGTATTACTTTCCAAAGCTGTCACTCTTATTCTAGACCTGCACATACTGTGTATTAGATATTGTCAGCCATCTGGCCCCAAAGATCAATGGGTGTAAATGAATATATTTGCAACAGACTGGTTTGAATAAAAGATATCTGTGCAAAGATCGAGATGGTTAAAGATAAAAGACCTTGTTTACTCCAAAATCTCAACAATCACAACATATCGCACTTTGATGGAATCTGATCATGTGACCCAGACCTATCATAAGCTAATGTGATTGCATGGGCTGCTGATGAATTATAACACGAAATAAATAACTGTGACACAACTTAAAGCGAGCTGACGCCACATTTATTACATCAGCCAGACTCTCTCCTGTACTGCAACGGAGAACTATTTCTGTTTACAGATAGACATCGGCAAAAACACAGCGATCAGCTTTTCCTGCAGACGGAGGGCATACGATTTCAGCACACAACAATCCATGCCAAATGATACCACAGCCAAACCTTTTCATCCGACTGACATCAGCTACAGCCAATCAGATGAGTTCTTTGTGTGACGAGACAGCTGGCACACAGTAGAGTCTGATTAGTATTCTCCCTAAGGATCCTGATCTTAGACAAAAATACACCAGGTCAATACGAGGGGATCCAAAACACTATTCCGAAAGGTGCAGTTAGCCTAAATTACAGCTGTGGAGTAAAAACAGAAGCAAGTGTCCCAGCTGAGTGTGGGGGAGGTTGGGTTGTTAGCGTCTCTTGGCTGTGTAAAATGAAATGGTAAAGTGACACATAGGGACTGCTATTAAAGGCATTACTTCTCTGACAGCAGGTACTGACTCCTCCTAATTACCAACCTGTGCTCAAATGATAATTTTACATAATGTTCCCCAAATGATTCATGATATACAGTAGAATATTATGCTTCGGCAATTTTGGCTGTAGTCAAGTAGTTGGCTAACAAGTAGTCACAACGTTTATATTATTTCGTGCTTCAATCCATGTTTACAATTAACATTCATGAATTTGGCATTCATCTTATAGTGATGAAGGGACACAGCATTGGGATATAGCATTGAAGGGACACATTTTTCATCAGTATGTGTGTTTCCGCAGAATAAAACCCAAAATCTTTGCACTGCTAGTGCAATACTCAAACAGTTGCGCTATAGGAACACTGTATTCACATATGTGACCATGGACAACAAAACCAGTCTTAAGTAGCACAGGAACATTAGTAATCGCCCCAAAATACATTGCAGGGGTAAAAATAACTGATTTTTCTTTTTGCCCCAAATCATTAGGGTATTAAGTAAAGATCATGTTCCGTGGAGATATTTTATTTCCTACAGTAAATGTATAAAAACGTTCTTTTTGTGAGTGGATGGCCTGCTTCAGTGCCTCATATTAACAACTTCAAAGGCGATTTTCTCAACAACAAAAAATTTGCTCCCTCAGATTCAAGCTTTGTATACAGTTGTTGTTCCGCCAGATAGTGTCCTATCCTAACAAACCATATATCAATAGAAAGCTTATTTCTTTCAGATGATGTCAAAATCTAAATTTCGAAAAATTGACCCTAAAAACTGGTTTTGTCGTCCAGGGACACATATGTGATATATCCATATGTTTTCATTCCATACATGTATAATGGACAGCACAGTACTCATGTGAATGTGAGTGATCTGCTTTAATCAAATCAAATTTATTTTAATCAATTATCTGTCAAGATTGAGACTTTGTTTCGAATCTCTTCTCTCTAATAACTGTTATAAGTAGACATCACATTCTAGCACTGTCTTGTTTTTTATCTTTATGAGCCCTCTGCCTCCTCCACTGTTTTTTTATTTTGCTGAATCATGCTGATTAGAGATGCTTTGGGGTCATAGCAATCTCCTTGGTAACCAGCTCCCAGTGTCACCTTGTGATGTCATCGCCCTGTTGATAATCACTGTGCCCCCTGCTGGACAATTCTGGAAAGTGTTCAAAGGAATTTGGATGATCTGTTGTGTTGTTAGCCTAAGACCTCTCAGACAGTGTATCAGGGATGTTTTTATAGATTCTTAAATAAACAATTTTATATTCTTCTTCAGATAAGTGCTAGTCTCATCACAGATAGTGTGACTTTTCTCACTGCTGAGGGGATTACTGTAAATGGGCATTAAAAATGTGTTCCAAACACAGCTTATGAAAGGCAAAAATCATATTTTCATTACTTCAGAATAGATAAACTATCACCAAACATCAGTATGTAAGACATTTGTAAAAATTTTGATAATTTAAATATCTTACATACAAGCTAAAAAGGACAGACAAACAGATTCTCCTCCGGCTTGACCAATAAGCACAGAAAACAAGGTAATTTCTTACATTTGTTTTGCACAGTCTCATTCATTTCTCAGTGGTTAGTCTAGAAGTAAAGAATTCATTTGCAAAAACAAATAACCCATGTTTTTTATTATGTTGTCATGTTTTTTATTGTTGGATTTTGTTAGCGCTTTTATTTTACTTACTGTATTACTTACAAATATTTTTCATATATATTTTTTGGAATGCCAGTAAAAACATCATTTTTGAAAATGTTAAAAAACAGACATTTTTTTGAAACGCCACATAAACTGGCCCATGAGTGTACACAGAGGGTCAACATGATCATTATATTTTCGTCCCTTATTTTTTCCTCTCCTCAAATTAATCCTACTTAGTTTGTCACATCATGACACCAGCTTTGTGACTAACCTCAAAGTGGACATATACGCAAAAATAAACACTTCATGCCAATGGCACTCTTTTCATTAAAAAGCCTTTGAAAAGAAAGGGACCTACCTGGAAGTGAAGGATGATGGTCCAGATCAGACCCAACGTCAGTTTTGGGTTCCCATCTGTGATGTCATCGTTACGTATATTCACCAGTTTGACCTACAACAAAGCAAAACAACAATCTCACTAATGGAAACATTGACATTTTTCAATAATTATATTTAATCTTCAATTCCATCCATAGCAAATCTTTCTTTGCAACCCTTGTCTAAATACACTAGTATCTCACTGCTTACGATGTCTAGGAACTGGAAGAGTTAAACATTTTATGATTTTATGTTTGTGTCGTTCTTTCATGCTATCAGAAGCTATGTGCTGTGCTTTGGGAGATTTGCTATTTGGCATTTTGTCTGATTTATAAACCCTGGGCTAAAGTGACATGAAAGAGGATATAAGACGAGGATAGTAGACAAAAACATTGATGAAAACATCAATGTGGGTCATCTCAAAGCCCTGTAGACTGACAGAAAATGAGACTGAGGGCACTTATGTATCTACAAATCTCTTGTTTTCCTCAATTTTGAATTTAATAAGGGCAATAAACACTATACAGTAGATACTGATGGTGAGATATCTCAAGAGGTCTGTAGTGGCCTGAGAAAATATGATTACATTTTTGCATTTGTATTTTAAAGACAGAAAGTGTACTAAAGTGTTTTTGTTTTCATATTGAATTTACAGTATCTGTACATACCTGTCTCTGTTTGAGGAAGTCTAGTGCAATCTGCACATTCTGCAGTTGATGAAATCGCATTCGACCCTTTTCCCTGGGCTAGACAGGAACGAGAGAGAAAGATGTGGATGAGTGCACTAATAATCAGGATAAATTGGAGGTTTGGGAGAAAACAGGTTTGTTACATTAGCAGCAGGCTGAAAGCAGTAAAAACAGCACACTGTAAAAAGATGCAAGACTCAGGATAAGTCTCGGAGCAACAGGAATAGTTAATAGACCATGAAACCGTCAACAATTAGCTAAGCAAAGCTAAACTGATTACTACATCATGCACCATCTTAAGATATTTCAAAACCTAGTAAGCTGCCGACATGACACAGCATTATAGGGGAGTAATAAAAGCTCTCCTAAAACAATGGCTGTTTCAAAAGGCAGGTTAATGTACTGTGAATGCTACTTTAAGGGAATAGTTAAACAAAAATAAAAATTCTGTCATCATTTACTCACCCACATGTTGTTCAAAACCTGTAAAAACTTGCTTGTTCTGTTGAACACAAAGAAAGATATTTTGAAGAATGTGGAAAACCAAAATGTTCTTGGACACCATTGACTACCATAGTAGTTTTCTTTCCCTACTATGGTAGTAAATAGTGCCCAAGAACTGTTTGGTTATAATCATTCTTCCAAATATAATTCCTTGTGTTCAGTATAACAACAAAATGTATACAGGTTTGGAACAACTTGTGGATGAATAAATTACAGAATTTCCATTTTTGGCTGCACTATATTGTTATTATATTTAAAAATGTGCAATGCATTTTATACTTTTAACTTGCTGTATGTTTTTTGCTTAGCAACACGCTAATGTCACATCATTGAAATAAACTGCGACACATGTCTCATATGCGAAATGCACTGAAAGGGAGCTGCTCATGCTTGAAGTAACCAACAATAGAGCTTACTAGGTTTTGCAAAACATCTTTTGTCCCGCTTTTAAACATCCTTTTCATTACAAAAATAATGTCACACACACACACACATACAGGCCAATGCATGCTTGCGATTTGCATGTGACCATAAAAACCCCACATAGGGCAAACGTGACATTTCATCAGTGTATTAATGTAAGTGTGTGCTGACAACAGTCAGGTAAAAGTGTGACTATAAAGTGTGTATACAGTACAAGGTGCAAGGTGAGGTCTCGCAAGACATCCAAATGTAATCAGATTATGAATGTATTTATGATCAGACACATGAATTATGCATGGGAATATTAGATATTCCTCTCATAATCTTCACATAATTGATCTGTCCTTTGGATGGAGTCCAGGCCGTGTGGTGTAAAAGACCTAAATGTGTGTGTGTGTTTTGTGCGGGGGGAAAGGGGTCACACATACTCCCTGAGCTCCAGCCTCCTCATCCTCCCCACAGAGCAGGATGAGTGGGGGGGCGCGTGACACGCACGCTCTCCGCAGGGTTGACCCGCCCTTGAGCTGATGACATCATAGAGAGGAATGTGGAGAAAGAGGCGAAGACAGAAACATTGTTGAAGGGCGGATTTGAGAATGATAAAAACATAAAACAAGACGGAGGGGAAGTGAAGAAAAATCAAAACAATGAAAAGTGCAACTCATTGTGACAATACAACAGGTAGAGAGAGAGAGATAGTATGCAGAAGGAAGGTGGTGAGTCAGCAGTCTGGCTCCCCTAATCCTCCTATCCATAACTGTGCCCCAGTGCGTCATGGTCTCCAGCAATCACAGTGAGCAAGACTAGGTGTAGGAGTCATGTACAAAAGTAGACGACACTACTGCACACAGACTCTTTAACGCAGATTCAGCTGATCTGCATTCAGCGATGTCAGCACCATGCCAAGACATTTCATGACATCAGTCTAGCCCCCTATATGAGGTAAATTCACGTGACATGACCGCACAAGTGTCATTGTTTGACTGCCACAGTATGTCCGATAATGCGAATTTCATTACAGAAGGCGAAGCGGATCTCGGCCACGTGAATTCCCTGGGTGAGAATTGCACAAAGCATTGAAATGTGCATAATTGAAGCTGACAGACAGACTGGACCCTTGTGTGTGCTACAGACAGCTCAGCGGGTCTGTGTTTTATAATACTGATGTTGCGTTAACTTACCAGTGTGACACCAGACAGCACCTCAAGCAGGGAGATGAGGTTATGTCCGTCCCTAAGATCCTCATACAGGTCTGTGATGTGCTTCCGCACCTGCAGAGAGAAATAGAAAGAGTTATAGGAATAGTTCAACCTAAAAAAAATATAACATTACTCATGCTCAAATTATTCAAAACCTGTATGTCTATATTTTAAAGTTTCACTTAATTAATATCACATATAGGAATTAAAAGTCTGTTTAATATTTGAACTGTGTTTCTCTCTCCCTTATCTTAAATGTGTGCTTTAAATGTTTTGCTTATAGTCAATATGTTTTATGTACAGTTGCAATGAAAATGGTAAAAAGCACTTTATATATATAGTTGACTCGACTTTTTTTTCTGCAGAACACAAAAGAAGATATTCTGAAGAACGTTGGTTGGATATCCCAATGGATAGACACAAACCCACAGAGGCATTTTTCTAAATATCTCCTTTTGTGTTCCACAGAATTAAAAGTACGTACAGGTTTAAATGACAGATAATGGTGAATAACTGACTTTTTTATTTAATGAAAATATAAAATGTATGCAGTAGCTTTGCATGCACTTTGGATAAAGGCATTTGACAAATGCATAAATAAAATCAGTGTTTGTAGTCTCATGTCAATGTACCATCCCAGTAATTATATAAAATCCAATAATCAAGATAACATACTCAGTAAAAAAGTAGTTTGATAACTATACATCATCTGAGCACATAAACCAACCAGCAGAGGGCCCTAGACTCATTCAAAATAGGCCACAGGACACTGTGAGAATTGCGACAAGGCTGAAGAAAATGCTAGATATTAAAGTCCTCTTCCTCAATGCCTGTGTGTGTAAACGATTGTGGATTTTAAGATTCTCCCCACATCTCCATTTGTTGTTTACCTCAGTTTATCATCCTGAGACGACCCATTTCCATAGCCACACAACACAACAAGCTAAATGTAGGCGCTGTGGTAATCCCCACGTGATTAGTTATTAAACAATAAAACTGTCACGCTCAGATGTGTCCCCTTGTGTTTCTGGCACTGTATCTTTGTATCACATGCGAAGGCATGCCAAACATACCTTCTCAAACCTGTTCAACATTTTTGCGAATAGGTCATAGTTTATGTTAGGAGTGTGTTAAGAGCAAACACGCAAAATAAACAAAGCGCTTTCAGTCAGTGCGACACTGCCTAAGGCTAACCACACACACCTGTTCACCTGCCAGAGAGGAAAAGAGACGTGTAAACACAAACGCTAACAGGTTTCATCGTCTACTTGCTGTGTAGTAATGACCCATATGACAAGCTATGTGAGCTATGCAGACATACGCAATTGACCTTAACAACCCCGGATTTCCAAAAATAGCAAAATCTGTCAGGATTTGACAAGAAAGAAAATGACATGTAATGAATTCTGTGCTGTTTAAGGGATAGTTCACCCAAACAAATGTTTTATCATTTATTCACCCTAATGTATTTAAAAAAATATAATTAATTTTTCTATTCATACATTTTCTCAAATTAAAATTTTAGTTTCTTTCTTCAGCATAACACAAAAGAAGATATTTGGAAGAATGTTGGTAAACAATAACGTCAGCCCCATTGACTTTCATTACATGGACACATTTCTCAAAATATATTTTGTGTTCCACATAGAAAAACAAATCATATAGCTTTGAATGTCATGAGGGAAAATAAATGATAACAGATTTTTTTGGGGTGAACTATCCCTTTGCCTTGCATGTGGGAAAAATTCCATCTGTCGTCTCTGATATGATATAAGCAAGCACCATAAGGTTCACACTGTTTAGTGTATATAACTCACTACTCCCCGAGTCTAAAGTTACAGCGACGCTGCGCAACTGTATCTCATTCCCCACGGTCCAACCTACATTACAGTAATACCATCAGAGTTATAAGGTCACTATCTCTACCCTCATAACGCCGGTACTTCTGTGGTTGGTCACCTGCCCTACCCTTGAAACACCCAGAATTCTTTGCTCCCATGATCTGCGGATCAAGAGACACACAGGATTAACAAAGACTCAAATATAGCTCTAAAGCACATGGCAAGTGTTTTTGTAGTTACCTTTGAGTCACTAGAGAAGAAATATAGAGGGGGAATAGCACAGTCATGTTATTTGGTGAAATGAAGGTGGCAGTATAACAACACACGTCTATGATTTGCCCCCCATGCAAGTTCAGTCATACAGAGAATCCTTCAGTAAAAGTGTGAACGTGTGAGTGTGTGTTCAGCAGAACCGCAGCTCTTGGGTCAGCTGGCTTTATTTTTGTGCAGTGCAGCAGAAATGACAAAAATAACCCGGAGTGCTGGACTGTACCTTTATAAGGTGTTTGTTGACCCATTTCGTGAATGTTTTCTTCTGCACTCTGTCTCGTTCATCTGTGAAAACAAGAGACAGAGGAGGAAACAGAGAAAAGACAGAGAGGAAGAGGAGAGAAGAGAGATTGGGTCAGTTATGTAACACAACAGGAAGTCTACGCCATCATGGTATCACTGTATTATTTACAAGGGTTCTCTCTGCTTTAAATGCCTGAATTTCTAATCCACAAAAAAAGCAAAAATAGAGTTCTTTCCAGCATTTCACCAGCTGGCACATAATTGAGAAAAAAGCCATATTAAATTCACAACATAAAATATTAGGTAAAGAGGGTTACTGTGGTACGTCTTTATCTATATCAGAAGTGATATGATAAAACTGGAAACTAGGCTGGAAGTTTAAAAAAAGACCAGTTTAATAGGTTCATTATATTCCTCACCTGACCCACATTCCCAACTTACTAGTAGGAGGATGACAAACTCACTCATGAATACAGCCTTACATGGCAAAAGTTAATGAATAACATCTTGATATCTGACCGTGATAATAGCATACGGTCTGTACACAGAGTTGTGCAAATATGATGTCTTCATTATTTCATCATTTCCAAATCAAATTTCAGTTTTTATGAATAGCCTTTTTACAGGTTTGTGTTTAGGTAAAATTATATTTTTTTCATAGTGTGCACTACTAACAATATTTCCCAGAAATTTCAAATAAAAATATTGTTTCTATTGCATTTATTTACAGACAATGAAAACGGGTGAAACATGTGAAAACAACAAAAAGATGCTCTGTTTTTTCCAGACCTCAAATACTGCAAAGAAAACAAGTTCATGTTCACTTTTAAGCAATATAACAGTTTGTACATGTGTTTAGGAAAAGTTTATAAAAAATCTATGTGATAGCCTCAATTTATATTACAGTTTTCATGCGTATTGTCATGCTGTCCGTCTTTCACATTGCTGTTGTATGACTTTCTGTCACTCCTGATGTTTCTTTTTGTTGAAAGTCGACAGACACTGGACTGAAATGGCCACAATACATCTAGAAATGCTGGTTAAATGAAAATTTTGAATGGTCTCTTAATTTTTTCGTGTCTGTATATAGTGAAAACAAAGCTAAGATACCCAACCTTGATTTGACTCCAAATGTGAGTATTTGCATGGTTTCAACAGGCAACTCAAGTTAAATAAAATATGTTTTATGGACCAAACAGAACCATGAACTTTATGTTAATAAGTGTTTGGAAAAGAATTGCTTTGTTTTGACATACCAAAGCGTTGATGCAGTCAAGCACAGAATAGAAATTGATCACAGTCCTGATATTCTTCAAGTGTATGATACTGTACAGTCTCGCAATCTTTCCTATAGCCACCAAGTGTGAGGCTACAGTTGATGTGGCTGCTATGGAGACAGCAATACTAAGCAACCATGTGATACATACGGCCCACTTCTTCAGATTAGCGTACAGTCACATATTACTCAGATTGACAAATACACATGCACACACACACACATATCCTACTAAACTGTATACAAACAACTCGCAACCTTGCATAGACGAATCAAACTGAAAATAAAAAGCTCCTTAAAAAAAGAAAACATTGCTCTTAAACAAATATAAACAAATTGACATTATTTGCATAAAGAGTATCCTGTACAGTTAGTCTGATGAGTCATCCTTTTCGTTTTACTTGGTCAGTTACGGTAATGTTTCTCTCTTATCATGTTGTAGCTTTCAACTGACGTCAGCAGAACAGGATTTCTAAGAGGTTTAGGTGTAATACCTTAATAAGGAGCACCGCCTTTGTTTTATCAAGGCAAGTACAGGAAACACAAACCTTGCCAGGTTTTCATGTTAACATTAACAACTTTCTTTGCATGCTTGGATCACATATGGAATCAAACACTACCTCAAAGCATTTTAAAAGAAAGAGACAAGTTCTTTCAGCATAAAATACTGGTGACATCTTTAACCACGTGTCTAAGAGTGTCACAGAGAGGTACGAGCTGTCACTCCACACGACACTAAGTCATTATGCAATTTTACACGCCCCTCTGCAAACACAGTACAGAGGTTCACACCATGTTCAAACACACGTGGTCACACAACATCACCACCAAAGCGCACGTCTCCAGTTGAGTAAACACACTAACACACAAATCACAGCGTCCATGTGACCAGGTGACGACACACACACAAAACACAAATAGAAACTGACCTGCACAGCACATGAGCATGAGCAGATGAGCATTCAGAGTGCGTTCAGAGTAATATTCAGGCCACATTCTGTTCGGTTGTCCTCCGCGACCCTAGTCCGTGAATAATCTACCTTCCCCTCCGTTTTCCCGACATCCCTCGAGTGTGGCTTTTGCACCTTTGATCCAAACACACTCGGGTGAAAATCTTCTGGTCATGGCATTGAAAAGGAAGTCTTGAGCACTCTCAAGGAACAAATACAGTTCTTTGACTTCCTTCTTGGTTTCTATATACAGCTTCCACGTTCAACCTCTTGTTGTTGGTTTTGCTGTGGCTGCCATGTCAAAGCTGAGCGCAGAGGAGCAGCTCGACTCACACGTGCATGTCAAACGCAGACAGAGCTCCTCCCTCGAACTAATACGGAACGACGCTCCCCTCCTCCCTTCGACTACGGGCATTCTCACTCACTCAGACGTAAGATCTGTTCTCCTCCTCGCCACACACTTTTAATCTCTTACAATCAATGGTTAAGTTCCTGTTTGAATAAGGATAACAAGCAGCTGCTGTCAAATTGCTCCTCAAGAGTCTTGATCAAATGTTAACTTCATTAGTAGATTATCATGCTCTTCTGAACTGTTGACAGGAAGTCCTTGCGAAAGCATGCTACGATCAGGGAGAGTCCCGGCATGATGATGTCATCACCTGAGCCTTTCATCTGGAGCTGGGTGACAGTAATGTTTGTATTCCACCCTGTTGTAATGCAATTACTCCTCACAAAGCAGTCAACTAAACCTTAAGAGCAATATATTATGCAAGTCGATGTTGTGCAAGTTGATCGAAAGGTCCGTATCATAAAGAGTCTTGTGATACAGGAGAGTTAGATCCAAAACAACCTCAGAGAGCAGCATTAAAGGAGTAAATGACGGAGTTGAAATAGGGAGAGCGTTTGGCTGCATTCGTGTCCAAGCTGTTACGCCTGCATCACCCCTCATGAGAGTGACGCATAGCTGAACAGAA
The DNA here is from genome assembly GCA_029783895.1 of Triplophysa bombifrons. Taxonomy (NCBI): domain Eukaryota; kingdom Metazoa; phylum Chordata; class Actinopteri; order Cypriniformes; family Nemacheilidae; genus Triplophysa; species Triplophysa bombifrons. Next base: position 9,462,321 of record CM056469.1, read on the forward strand.
GAGAGCAAAAGCAGATTGAAAGTGAAAGTAAAAGCATCCGTGCTAGATGGAGAAAAGAGGAGAATGAGCAATGAGTCTGGGGACTTTCGGGGTTGAATCAAAAAACGGCACATATACAATACAATAGCAGAATGTTCTAGTAGCTAAATCTCCACATCACGTCATCACAAACTGCAGAATCAGGATGGTGATATCACGAGCAATTGAGACAGCAAAGCAGACGCAGTAACACTTGTATGATGTCATAAAGCTGCAACAGAGCACGCAGACACCTGCATCATCGCAGATGTTCTCTCACACCCGATAAATGCCACTACAAGACATCCGAGACTGCTTCCTCATCCGTAAAAGTAAACATAAGGCAGGAAAAATGATAAACATTTCCACTCGTAGTTTATTCACTTATGCCATCTTTCCCTCTTATCCACGAGTATTTCAGAACTGCGTTCACTCTGTTATTCCATATTCCCTGAATTTTTGAAGAGATTGTTGTTCTGTGCTCTCCTCCTGCGGCCCTCTGAACTATAAATACCAGATAGAGATTACGCTCCTAATGCCACACAGACTGCTTATCTCTACTCTTCCTCTCCCTCTCTCTCTCTCTCTCTCTCTCTCTCCGTCTCTTCCACTGTGGTTATTGTGTCTAATCTCTCATTAGGTTCAGTTCACACAGCTCTCACTCCTCTGTCTTCACATGGCTCTGTTTTTTTTGTTTTCCGACACCATTTTTAGGGTTGTGTTTCTCAGTGTCTCTATCTCTCTTCATGGTGACACTCGGAGTCTGGCACGGTTTGTGTCATCTCATCCCGCACCCTCCCTCCTGATGTGCTACTTCCTGTCTTTTTCATTTGTCTTTCCATGTGAACGACAATCTCAATCCATGGGAACCTTTCAAAAAAGAGGAACTAAAGACCTTGTTCTTTATCGTAAGCTAAAGATGAAATCAGAACGGATGCAACACAGGTTGTTTATATTCTGCCAGTGTATCCATACAATTGCCAGATTTACCCTCTGCCAGGTTGCTTCACCCTATTAGCTCATATTAAATTTAGGCTCTTTGTGACTTTGTGACTGTTTTTCAATTAGTAGAGGCTAATGTAGTTAGCAGTAACATCTGGAATACAATCTTTAGCTGGGACTCACAATGTACTGTATGGGTCATGAGTCATGACAATTTACACTTTATTTTCTGTTTGGGGTTAAACTTGTGCTTTTCAGTTCTCACAGTTGAAGGAGACATTCTTTTACTGTTTTTGATGCTTTCATTATGTATTTGGGTGTTTAACAATTTTCATGTTTCTAATTTCAAAAAACGCTTTATATTTCACATATTTCAAGTCTATTGTTCACCCCTGTCCCTCTTCTAACAAAACAACTGGATTTCTTCCAAACACTACTCCAGCCAGCCTTGCTCCTTTTTTGGCGTAGTCCTTTCTGCGGAGGTTATTAAAAGCACTCGGAATAGTGACATCATGTACCCAGGAACTAGAGGGATGTAGTCCGATTCCAGCCGTTCCCTGTAGTCCTTGAAAAGCGAATTCTGTTAAAGAAAATTTTTCGCTTCGCACTGAACTTTGACCTTGCTCTAACAGCAAGATTACATACTAACTAAACGATGAAAAATGTGATCGCGGGAATGGGACCTTTATGACTGACTTAAAGGGTTAGTTTACCCCAAAATGAAAATTCTGTTATGAATTACCCACTCTCTAGTTTTTTCAAAAATGTATTTGTTCTGTTGAACACAAAGAAAGATATTTGGAAGAATGTTAGCAACTTACATCTGGGACATCATTGACAAGCAGGAAAAATTTAAATGACAGTCAATGACTGTTTGCTTTCCTAAATTCCTTAAACAAATATTTTTTGCGTGTTGTTAAACACACAAAAATTATACACATTTTTTTTTTCACTATGGTCGTCAGTGATCATCAGAACAAAGAAATGTACACAGGTTTAGAACAACTTTGTAAATCATGACAGAATTTTTATTGGTAATTATCTTTGGTAATTATTAAAGATTAAAAAAATAGTTTAAATAATATTTGTAAAGATTGGTAATTTTACCGATGTTATTCGTTTAAAAGAATATGTTTAAATACGAATATGAAAAAACTATTCAGTCATAGCCTACATTATCCACATTATTAATGGATTGTTATTTTTTTTAATTCAAAACAAAGCAAAGAATTATAATAATGAAGTTATTTAGCTAAATTAATTAAACTATAGATGCTTTTATCGGATGTCTAGGCAGAAGTTAACTTTCGTGTTCTGTGATTGGTTATCTCTCTGGCTAGAGCCTAGTAATATAAAAACATATTTTATATTAAATCTATATTAATATTAATGTATATTATTATTTAATTATATATTGAATGTATTAAAGTTTTGCCTAAATCAAAACTACCAAACAGGCAACATAAATTATATTGTGGTAATGTTGTAGTAACATTTTTTTGACAACAGGTAAAAGATAGAAATTATGCATTTTTATTATGTCAATTGCCAACAAATTGGGCAGCAATAAGCATCGGTTGCAAGAGCCAAAGTATTAAACCCATTTAAACAAAATCTATCAGGGGTGTTGTGATGTGATTCAGACAAGCACTGACCTGAAAGGACACTAAGAAACTAAGATTGATGGATCATTTTTGGCAGTAGTTTGTTTTGGATTTGTGTACCAAATAAACAATTAACCACATTTGTATTACCATCCATTACAGTACGACACCAAGGACAAAAGGTGGTTGCCAGCACAAAACATACACAGACAGACACACATACAAATAGACTAATAATGGACTGAGCCCAACCCTTACACGTTACCCACACCCATGTTCCGTTTCACTTCCTGTTACAGCTCATAATAACCTCTTTGGAGCTGCATTGTGCCTCTTTCCCTTTTATAATTTCTCAGATCACACACAGCAAGACAGCTGGCATAACCTAGTCATATTGGAGAAACCCAGAGACACATCACTCGCTCAACCTTACACATAGCTTACAAATCGTCCAAAGTAACAGCACACACCAAGCTGTTCACTCTGCTCAAAGATATTCGTAGAGCCACATGAGAGTTACATAAGCACTGACAGATAGTCAGATCCGGCCACTTAAGACTTTATCCCGCCATTCCCTGTTGTCCCACTGACTTCAAAACGTTTGTAAATGAGGATGATTAACATGGCCTAAAGCAACGTCTGCAGTTCACCTACACCTCCGGTATCAACACCAAAATAAGAATTTTCACACTAGAGAACACAAAAATGAACCATGTTAAATGTTAGATTTTCATTTGTATATATATCAGTACTACTAATTCTTCAAATCAAACATGTCAAGCTAACTTGAAAATGGCAATTTAAAGGGACAGTTCACCCCAAAATAATCTTCTTGAGTTTTTTCTACTCTGTATAAATTTCATTGTTCTGATAAAAAAAAGATATTTGGAAGAATGCTTGTAACCAAACAGCTCTGTCCACCATTGACTACCACAGTAGAACAAATTACAATGGTAGTCAATAGTGCCCCAAAATCTTTTGCTTTCCTAAATTCTTCTAAATATCCTCCTTTGTGTTCATCAGAACAAAAAAAATACAGATTTTGAACAACTTGAGGGTGAGTTTATGAATACAGAATTGTCATTTTTTGGGTGAACTTTAATAGATCTTTGTGTGGCCCGATATGAAGTACTTTGTGAGATCATAAATGACATGCTAATGCCATGACGTTTGGACAAGACACACTCTCGTTTCTAATTCAATTTGGATAAAAGCATCCGCAAAATAAATAAGTGTAAATAAGATATTAATATATCACATTCACATGATATTAGCCGACAGTACAATTATACATACTTTTTAAATATTTTTACCGTCTCTGTATTGACAGCTCCACACCTGCAGACAAGCCACAGTGCAGCTAAGATACTATTAGCATAGCATTAATGCAACAGGAAAAGGCGGAGCTTAAGTGACAGACAGCTAGAAAGAGAGGGAAAGTCGAACAGACCACTGAGATGTGCATTACCCGAAAGATAAACAGCACGTCTGGCATTCTGGCGTCTACGGTACAGCCACACTCCAGCCGCCGTCAGTAGGTGAGCTGCCACAAACAGCACTGGTGCGATCATGGTCCGATCAAAAGAATCCATCGCTTGATCGAAAACACTCAAAATCACGTCTTTGATTTAATCCGAAAAAAAACTGTGACTCTCTGTTTACCTTACCATTCTATATCTTTAAAACAGAAAGGACCTGATCAAACTTTGCGTATCAGAAAAAATAAGAAATATCCTTATACTTCACACTTTTTAACTCGCTCTCTAACTTCCTAAGTCACAAAAAGTAACTGCTCCGACTAATAATCTAACTAAGTCTTTCTCTCTCTCCACTCCCTCTTCTTATCATTCTCTCTATCTGACACTCTCACATCGAATTCCTTTCCTGTGAAACAGCGGCATGCTTTTAGCTATCGCTTCACCAGCCGTTATGAACCCTTACTGACCGTCAACGCAAATATTCAGAAAACTTAAGCGAGTAATAAGTTTCCCTTCTTCTGTGTCAGACCACATGTCACTTTATCCTTCCTCTACTAGACGGGTGTACTGTACATTCAAGCGCCGTGGATGTCAAAGCGTGTTTCTGTTTATGCATGTGTTTCTCTGTTGCTATGAGTAAGCACTGCTGTTCTCTTCCATATTTACATGAGACCTTCTATGGAGAGCATCGTCTGTGAGTGTTGCATTTGTCTGGGAGCAAAGAGCCAAATAGCGTCCATGGGTGTGTGGCGGCTGTTCCCGTGAGCTCATTCGAGACGACTTACATTTGCTGAATGTTTGAATGACATAAGAGCTAACTGTGCAGGGTGTTATAGAGAGCTTGCTTGTGAAACACTAGGGACGTTGTATGTGGTCCTAGTGCAGTGATTCAGCACGACTAACTTCATAGTCAAAGCACCAGGAGGGTCTCACTGTAAGCATGTGTGTCAGAGTGAGAGAAATAAAGAAGTGCAGGAAAAACTGAGAGCTTGTGCCAGATGGTGCCATGTTACTTCTACTGGTGGTGATATGTAAGTTTCTACAGCCGGTCTTTTTGAGCAGACCCAAAGATGCGTGCAAGTTATTAGCAAAATATTTGTGGTTTTGAAGAACAGGTGGGCACATCAGTTCCCAACTCATTGGGAGGTGTCATGCTAGGGACCTTCAGTCATTTGTTACTTGTGTCATTCGTCTGTCCAATCATAGATAACCAAACGTCACCCATCATGTCTTAAAATAGTGAAAAGGGGAAATATGAGATAGAAAGGGACTTACAGAGGTTATAGCGTGACAGGGAGGAGAAAAGTAGAAAGAGAAGGAGAGGAAGTGTGTTAAGAAATGACAAGTGCAAATCTGTGGCAGTGGTGTTTAACCACTCGAGACCCAGGGTTTACAAATTGTTATGGTTATGGAGAAAGTGTTCAAACAAATCTAGGATATATTAGGATAAAAAAGACCTTAAAAGGCAGAGACATAAAGGAGTTATTGTAAGAATCCGGGCCAAGTTTTATTTAAGAAAAGCCAAGTTAAATCAGCTGATTTTCTAATCTTCATATGAATTTATGAAAGTTATTTTAAACTGCAATACAATAATACATAATGAAATAGCTTTATCTAATTTCCAAATGAATCCATAAGACATTTGTTCATAATTTCACATGACTTCAACAACAAATATTATGTTATATTAAACATGGATTTACTAACTCTTTTACACAAAAATCACATTTCAATCAACTGAAACGATCACTTTGCAGAATCACCGCAGATGAATGCAATGATGGTGCAGAAAGCCCAGAACATGGAGTTTAAGATCAGAAGACTATTGAAGGAGTAGTTTAAATTTTGCTGTTAAAGGGATACTTCACCCATCGTCATCGTTTACTCACCTTCGAGTTGTTGCAAATCTGTATACATTTCTTTGTTGTGATGTACACAGAGAATTTTTTTTATAAGAATGCTTATAACCAGACAGATTTTGCCCCTCATTGACTACCATAGGTGGAAAAAATACAATGGTAGTCAAAAGTCCCCCAGAACTGTTTGCTGTCCTACATTCTTAAATTGTCAGTTTTTGTGTTCAACATAACAAAAAAGTATTTTTTCCTACTATGGGAGTCAATGGGGCACAAAATCTGTTTGGTTATAAGCATTCTTTCAAATATCTTTATCTGTGTTTACAAAACAAAGACATTTATGATAGAATTTTCATTTTTTGGTGAAGTATCCCTTTAAGGAAGAAGAAACAATGATGTTTGTGTGCCAAGCGCACAGTGAGTGCACATCTGATGTATGAATCTCAGAGGTATGCTTTAGGAAAATACATTTTCCCTGAGGGTCAGAGAGAGATAACATGGAAACAGATGGAAGATCAATGGACAGTGAGTGAAATGTATTTGAATGCATTGTACTGCAACCTAATGTGTGTTTTGTATAGTAACATGAATGACTTCACACCCATAAGAATAAATATCTTACTGCGATAGGTGGCAATTCTCTCTCTCACACACACACACACACACACACACACAAAAACCCAAAGATGTCACAAACATCCGCACATTTTAATCATGAAATTTAGCCGGGAGGCTGACAAGGTCACCCTGACGTTCAAACCCGCACTCACTCTCTCATAGTACAATCTGGTGTACTTACAGTACAATGTGGCATTACTATTTCTGTCTAGTTCATGTGTTTCTCCTCCAAATCAAACAGAAGGTCAAAGAAAACAGGCTGAGTGTAAACAAAGACAGGGCGTATGGAGCCAACATATCCCCGATAACAATGAGCTCACATGATGTCATTATGGTATCTTTTTGACCGCCACAGATCTGTCGCTGTGTAGCAGGAGATGTATGACATTTCTTTAAAAAAAAAATGTATTTTGTGTTTTACAGTAAAGTAACAACAGGTTTAAATAAAATAGGACTAAATAATGACGGAACTTACTTTGGTGTATCTATTTTAAATCTGTTCACAATAATATTTTCCCAAGAAAGCAGAGAAAGCACCTACCCTGTAATTTAAAGAAAATAAGATAGGGGGCAGTGTAGTAACAGTCATAACACTTGAAGATTCACTTGAGCACCACTGCCAACAAAAACATTGTCACAGTTTACAAGAAGTGACATCACTGCCTCCCAGCTGATGTCAGATCAGTTTCTTTTTACCTGCTTGACAGTCCTCAGTAATCTCCTAGTCACAGGTGAAGCGACACAGAAACAACAGACGTGAGGAGAGACAGGTTTAACAAAACTTTAAAAGAACAGGAAAAACTGCAACCCAACTATTCAGAAGGAACTTCAAGTGACATGACAAGCATAATTCACAAACGAAAACAAGACATACGTACACTTAATTTCATCTTGTATTATCCTCCTCTTTAATGAAGGTATTGATACTGGAAGTATTCATACTGAATGGCATTCTACAGAGAGTAATGGAGTACACATGCTTGTTTTGACAAGGCGAATAAAGGACACGTCTTACCCAGCTCTGTTTAAATATGCCCGAAGGTGCCATTAAAAAAAGATTACATCTAACTGAGCTACAGACAGATTTAACACAAAGGTTAAGTTAAGGACTGCAGAGCACACAGCACTTGAGACGATAACATTAACACACATGCTAGCACACCCACAAATACAAACAAACAGCACTGTGAAGAGGCAAAGCTTAACACAGGCTTTCATCTCACTGCCTTCAGACTGTACACAAACATTCTGTGCAGACAGTTGAATATTTCATGAATGAAGCAGCCATGACGAACCTTTCAGACAGTTGTGAGGTGCTGACATACTCTATTACACCACACAATGTGTTATACACAGATAAAAGAGACAAATATTGATTATCAAATTAATAGCTTTAGTAGAATGTAATGGGATTTTAAAAACGGCACAATACAGTATTGTATAAAATTCTTGGCCACCATTGACTACCATAGTAGAACAAATTACAATGGTACATAAAAATTGGTGAATGGTAAACTTTCCCAAAACTGTTTGCTTCCCTACATTCTTCAAAACATTTTCTTTTGTGTTCAACAGAACAAAGAAATGAAAAGCAATTTTTACTACTATGGTAGTCAATGGTGGCCAAAAACTCTTTGGAAACAAGCCTTCTTCCAAATATCTCTCTCTGTGTTCATCAGAACTAAGACATTTATGCAGATTTGAGGGTGAGTAAATGACAGAATTTCTATTTTTGGGGGAACCGTTCCCTTCAAAAGTAGTTTTGCCATCGTTTCAGCAACAACCCAAGTGCAGTTATATAAACCGTTTCATCAGATGCGCGTGCACATGACCCCCAGTTAACTTCTGGTTTGTGTTTGGCAAGTGTCTTATAATATAACTATTTATATATTATTTAATTTATGTTAATATTCATTTGTATTATTGTTTTACTGTATAATCATTGTATTAAATAAAAAAAATGTTGAATGGGTCTTGTAGTTTGGTTGCATTAAAATAAACTGTATGTACATTGACATTTAGCAATTGAGCTTGGTATCGGAGTCTCAATTCAAAATATTGTAGAGACAAGTTTAGCCAAGTAATGGTTCTTCTTGCTTTCTTTTGATTGTTATCAAAAATAATCAGGGATCGTATTATTTGTGAATGTGTACCGTAAGTTCAGTTGGGGTCAAAAAAGTGTGCATCCGCAGTAACCAGACAGTGTTGCTATGATGAAACCGTCAATTTTTTATACTCTTTTCTTTATTAGACATAAATAGAACAGAAATGCAAATCCTTGGAGAAGAAACTCCACTGTGGCCACCAGGTGGACAACACAGTACCGGTAATGGCTGATACAAACTGAACCCATGCCAGATACGGCCTCTTAGACAAATGTGAATGCACCCACATAAATAAACCCCTCTAACTATACTAGCGTCAAACTAAAGGGTCATCCTTTCATTAACTGTCAACATAGTTTGCCTTAAAAGTTCATCCGCCTTGAAGTCAGTGAACCTAAAGGTACGAGCACAGTGTTTGTGTTGGTGAGTGACACCACGGCTGCGTCACAACCAGTGACTGATCTCCCTGGACTCGATTCAATGCACATTTAAAAGTTCCTTTTTATTGAGGTACTTTACCGCTGCAGCCAGGAAGCAAAGCACATTAGGCAGGAAAGGAGAGACGTTCTTACGGTAGGAATGAGAAAGAGATTTACTCTCGCACCTCTTTTAGGAATCATCCCTCCAGCGCTGACGACAGACTTACTTAATCACAGGTTAAGAGTGGGAGAGAAAGAGGAGGGGGACGGGATAAGCAGAGAAGGTCGTGAGAGAGACAAATTTCCAAAGAGGTCAGGGATGGGAAAGGACAGAAGAAAGGAATAAAGGGTAAAAAAGTAGGGGTGCAATGTGGCGAGGATACACAAATACAACCCAAAAGAGTGAAAGAACATTATCAACCCCCATTTTCTCGACGGCTCCTGTCATCACCATAGCAACCTGTAAATTAGGTACCCGCCTTGCCCTCTGTCAGCCACTTGACCTCTCATAAAAGTTCCCTCTGAGGGACCAAGGGAGACATCCACTACAACGTTTAGTTGTTGGGTCTCCCAAGTTTTGCTCGAGTGGTGAGAACTTTGACTATTATTCACATTAACGTTTTCCAAACTTAAGAGAAAATTGCTATTAGTTGGAGCCATAAAGACGGCCGACGGTCAAAGCAACTTGGTAGCCATCTCCACACAACAGTTTCACTGAGATGTTCAGCATGAAGAATTTCAGTCAAGTTTTCTGTGTGCTCAGTTCAGCCAGTCACGCACTATGCCATGGGAAAGGGCCACCAAGAGGGAACACTTCACCAACAAAAAAAGCCTTGTGTGATGTGATGTGAGTAATGCTCGTGGGGTTCTATTCGGATGGATGAAACCATTCAAACTTTTCTTGGAAAGCCGAGTGATTAAATGAAACCAAAAAGTCCTAAACGGTAGGGTGGTCTAAATGTTGTCAAACAGAAGAAATGCACATTTTCTTTATTCGACAATGCTTTAAATGACCAGTCGTCTTGCTAATGAGTCTTACGGCAGCTGGTTCATTTAAGAAAGTTAATCCGTTTTTAACAAGCCACTCCAGGCCAAAAGCTCACTCTCGCTGAGAAGGACTGGACCCTTGAGGTCCACAGCTTGTTTGAAGTGTAAAATACTGAAGGTGAAGCCTAACTATAAAGGACGTGGAGGGCGCGAGAGGGAAAGACGAAGGTTACAAAGGCTTAGAACATGGAAAGAGGATCTAGAGGGTTTTAATTCTATGTGAAAGTCAATCTTAATCTTCCCAAAAGTTGTGATGAAAAACGAAAGATGATGTTGAATGAAAAAGGGAGTTAATGAAATATTGAGGTTGAAAGGAGGGAAACTGGGGCCAATAGAGGGAAGACTAAATGAGGTAAGCATGGGCCCCAACATCCATTCATCTGGTGTACATGCAACAAACAGTACAGAAGATCCAAACTACAGAAGTTTAGAGAAGACAATTGCATTTACTGGCATGATTTTTTGCTTAATTGTTGAATTTTCATTCATGTTTTCCTACACTGTTTACACACAGACATTTACAACCACTAGCATGCAGCATATCTGGGTAGTTGACAAATAAACCATACCATGTGTCCTTTGGTGTGACAGCAAACATTTTGAAAACAAACTGTTAATAACAGTATTTATAATATAAAACCGCATAAGAGAGATCTATCTTCACTGTTTTATTTGCTATGTCACACCATTGGACAGATGTGCGGTTTATTTGTCAACTACCCATCTGCAATGATTTACAAGCCTAGTTCATAAGTTATGCAGGACACTCAAAGGTAAAATCAACTTTCCCACACTTCTGTAAAAGGACACTCAGGACACACAGAAATGAGAGTGATTCTCCAGAAGTGTTTAGTCTATGAGTGTGTGTGTGTGTGTGTGTGTGTGTGTGTGTGTGTGTGTGTGTGTGTGTGTGTGTGTGTGTGTCCACAGCCCTGCTGCAACCTGGAGGTCATTGAGAAAAGAGTAAAACTGGAAGTTGGTCAGGTGCCAGGTACCTTCCATCAGTTCTGTTTTATCAGTCCCAAGATAAATCTGTTATCCAAAGCAGTAACTCTTCTTGATAGGGAAGGGAGATGGATTGGTGATTGGTTATCGTCTGTCTTCTGCTGATCCTTATATTTAAAATGCTTGACTATTTAGTTTCACTTTATCTTCCATCAATTGCCCATCAATGCCATAAAACTACAGGCTTGATCACTGCATTTCATATCAGACTTAAAGGGAAAGTTCGCTCAAAGATACAAATTCTGTCATCTATATACATTTTGTTCTAAACAGTTCTTGGCCACTATTGACTATAGCAAGAACAATCGCTTTATAAATGTCTTTGTTCTGTTGAACCAGAGAAGATGATATTTTGAAGAATGTAGGAAATCAAACTGTTCTGGGGCATTTTTGACTGCCATTGAAATTTTTCTAACTATAGAAGTCAATCTTATGCTATCTCCAGAAATGATTATTCAACCATTAGTTTAGAAAATTAGGGAGAAATCAGCAATAAACAAACCCCAATCAGTACATAGCTCTTTAACTTGTTCACTTCAACATGCCCATTCAACAAGATAAGATCGTATACTGCAGATAAAAGGTCAACTGTGTGATTTGGAGCTGTAAAAGAGTTTTTATTGACAAATATGATATGAAAATAGCTTATTTAATACATCAGCACCAACAATATACAAGATATCTACAAACATTATTTTACCAATCAATGCCTGACAAAAATGAAACTGGCAGATAACCTTTGTAGAAACAGCACAAGAACTACATCAAAGACATGTGCCAGACTCAAAAGCAACAGAGCAGAATGTAAAGGAAATGACATGTTTTGAAACAAGTCCCTGAGATGCATTGTAGAAGAGTGGCAGAACGATGATTAAAAAAAGTACAATGTTTGCGTGAGAAGCTACTTCTGACATTTGACATCATTTATGCTTCATTTGAGTTAGCAGGGAAGGAACGAAATTGCACTATAAAGACCAACTCTACACAGGGACTGAAGGAAACTCCTACACAAAACACATACACGCCCACATGCATATCAACACAGGAACAATAGATTTTCCCACCACAATCTCTACTTCTGTAATTACCCTCTAACTATCCTTTGTGATTATAGAGACAGAAACCAGTTATGACACTATCTTAAAACTAGCACTAGTACAACCTTAGAAGAGTCAAGACATTGTTACGTACTTTTTTATACTTTTTGAACATTTTGTATTACAATTCTGTAATATTGGATATACAATTTTGTTTTAATTATTGATCTTAAAGTTTTCTTTTAAAGCTGCAAATATGTACCTTTCCATCGAAATCTCTGTTCATAAAATACAATTGCAAGTTTACATCATTTACATTTACATACATATATTTACTCTATAGACAATTTCATCAGACGCACGCAACTGACCCTAAGTTAACTTCAGGTCTGTGTTCGGTTATAATATAACAATTTATTTTAGATTTAATTTATTTTGATATAATTAATTATTTTATTGTATTAAATTAACTTAAAACCACTCAACAGTTATAGACTCTATGTACAGGTTTAGCAGAAGTTAACTTCCGGTCTGTCTTTGATATAATATAACAATTTACTTCAGATTTAATTTAAAGTAATATTATATATTTTATTTTATTAAATTAAAACTACTCAACAGTTATAGATTCTATGCATAGGTTTATCAGGAGTTAAGTTTGTCCAAATAACGTTTGTTTACATCTGTAATAAGATTCAATAAAAGGGAAGGAAGGAGTCGGGAACCGGCAGACATTTAAACAGATTTTAATTAAATAAAAACAACGGCCAGCAGCCTCTCACGGACGACTGGTGGCAACACAAACATGAATATAAACTTAACATGTGTCCGGGCCCGGTCCTCTCTCATCGACGTTCCGGTCGCTCGTTCCTTTTACATGCTCCCAATCTCCTACGTGATTCGAGCCCGGTGTGCGCACAGCTGGCGCTCATTCCCAATTACTCACCGGACTCGAACCACGGTCTCGCCCCGCCTACTCTACTACAACATCGTTGCCACTGAAATTGTCTATATTTACAGGATTTCAAACAGTCCTTTCCTGCGAAATTGGAACCCAACAGCTAAATGTATAGACTCTTAATGTATAACAGAAACAGTCCAAAAGACTTATGACACATTCGGGTTGGCCCGCAGAGGGCATGACAGTACAGTTTACCAACAATTTTAGCATGTAGTCTGTCCACCAGTACTGTTTTTGCTGTTTTTAAGACGGTTTCTCATCTGGGAACGCCACACCCAGCTGGCACACATGAGATATGAAGTCCTGAGTTCTTATCTCAGTCACTGCATCAGCCTGCATGTGCTACTGAACTGAAGAACACTCTCACTCCTTCTTTGAATCTCTCCGTAATTACATCTTTCAGCCCCACTGTCCAACCCTTTAGTTAACATAAAATAATTCCAAAACAGTTTTTAGATCTAAAATCCGTTTTTTTCACACACACAGTATAAGCATCCAGAGAAACAAACACACAGGGTCATTTCCCTGAACTTTGCTCTTCAATAGATCAACTTTAAAATGGACAGAAATATGTGAACCAAGAACTGGCAAAGAAAAGTATTCGGAAATGTTTGGATACCTAATTGCACGCAAAATGTACAAACTTGATTGCATTTGATACAAAATATTAAACAATGTGCATTATAATGCATTATATCTAATGTTTAATAAATCACAAGAGCAACTTTCTTTTTGATAAATGTTTTGTACAAGCATGCTTGTGCTCTATTTCTTTACAAGGGACATGTTATTTGATAATGCAAATAGATGCATACATTTTCCATTGTGGGTCTAAATACATTTTGGGCCATTGTACATTACAGAAAGTCAATTTATGAGATTGACATTTTAAGATATGAATGGAAATCATCCTACATCCATTGGTAGTACAAAAAAACACAGTTCTCTCAAATTACTTGACTGTTAAGAGCAACACAATCCAGAACGAAAACTCTGTCACAGCCCCAGAAACAGTGGCTCTCAGATCATGTGGGTGAATATGACCGGCCTTAGTGCGGGTTTGGCTGTGAGGTCTGGCGGCAGATCAAAGACTTGTTATGATATTTGATGATATAATCAAGGGTAGGAAACACATCAGAGCTGATAGTTAGTCTACACTCTGCACTGTTCTGGAACACCAGAGCACACTCAGGGCCAGAGGGCCAGGAAACGTTCAATTCAAGCCACTGTTTTCTCTAACATGTGCTACTAAATACTGGAATAATGTGACATGAGGTCATTCTAATCGAATCAGTATTGTGTTAAGGCTGACTCCAGGATGGTCTCTGCTAACAAGTTATCTGCCATTTTTTTATTTTATGGTTTGTTACATTTGGCCACTGAAAAAACAATACCTGTCAACTGCTTCCTCCTGCTTTGCCAGAAATTTGGGAATAAACACAAGGCAAGAGGCTTAGTCATGTGACCAAAAGTTAAGAAATTTTTAACTCGCACCACACTATGATAAAGAAATCGGTTAAGAGATAAGAATATAAGTCAGGAAGTTCACAGATTTGTGCAATTAAAAATTAAACTCACTTTATTCCCACTTGACAGCAAACCTGACCCAGTTCTTTCAACGGACCTACGATGTTTCCTCCAGACTTGAATCAGTCAAAAGTTTAAAGCGGCCCTAACAGACGCGGTTTCTGCCAATCTCCTATTAATCTTGAGCACCTATAGAGTAGTATTGCATACTTTGTATCTTAGAAGAGTATTTAGTTTGATCACATTTATGAAAGATAGATACAGCTGTACGATTTTTTCCGATACAATACGGCACGTGCGGGGGGGAGGGGTAGGCTGAACTAAACCACATTGCCAAGAAAACACAGACATCGGTTTCACTGATGGCTCCATATGTCAGTTTCAAATGATCTCCAAATCCAGCCTTATATCCACTGTTTGTATAACATTCATCACCCAAATGCAGTGCACAAACTAACACCTGAACTTCGCGAACGTATGCTCTCTCTCTCTCTCCTGCACACAAGTGAAAGTGACGTCTGCACATGCTCCTTCTCCTGCTCTCCATGGTGCAGCGTGGCCGTACCGCGTGTTTTCCGGAAGAATTGTCCAATAACGCACTAATAAAAAAATGTTACAAAACAGTTTTATATGTTCGAACAAAACTTTCCGAAACCTGTACGATTGCTGGGGGGGGTGTATCGAGCACATATATACTACGTAATATGCCCAAATCGTTTTTTTGACAAGTTGACCATGTTCAGCATGAGAAGACATCCCGTTTAACATTGTAAAGAAGTCAGACTGCACCATTTTTTACAAAGCTTTGCAGACATGGCACAGAGGCGACATTGTAAGAAGTGGGACTTAAATTTGACAGAAATAAATGCTGAGTCAGTGCTTTTAAAAGAAGAGTACTGCTTGCATCACAGTTGCAGGATGCAATCTGTCTTTATGTTGCTGTAACAGACCTCGGAAAAGCCAAAGGGCAGAACAGCAAAGACCCCTGTAAGGAAGTTTGTGAAGGCTGGAGTGTTTACATCTTGGTAGTGAGCTTGTGTAAAAACATCAGAGCCATTGTTGAGCCTAATTAGGGTTAGCTGGATTACAGTTCTGAGGGGAGAGACAGCAGCAAGTCAAGCCACGCTGACCAGATTGTGATAAACACGCTTCTAGACGCTTAAGACATGTACCTGCTGTTCTAAACTCAAGTTTTTACCTCTTCATCTACCATCTGTCCCCAAACACTGTCCAAGCGCTTCTACATGCAACACCATCCGCTGAAACAATGTAACGCAACATTATCTAGCCTAATGTATACACACAAAACTGTTTACCACTCATGTGGTGTTTGGGTGTTCCTGAGCCGTTTTTAATCCCACGTTAAAAACGTGAACTATGACACACTTAAATGTTCTTAAAAAGCTTGGTCTTCATGCATTAATTTTGTACTTAATACCTAGAAAAAAATCTTTAATAAAAATCTTAAAAAAATAATTTTATGTAAGGAGTCTTCATATAAATAGCTCATTCTAAAATAATAAAAATGTAACCCTTCATAAGGTCTTAATGCACCTCTTAAGACATTAATATGTATTATATATTATACTGCATTTCTGTCAATAGTTCTCCACTAACTACACACTGTATTTAAGATGATCTGAGTGTAGTATGAACAGACACCATTATAAAAAGTACAATTGTTTTTGTATATAAAGTACAAAATTAATGTGTGACAATGGAGCACTTTACGTACATTATGGAAGTTTACTTATGTGATTGGTTCTTTAAACCTCATTTATATTTAATCAAGATAAACATGTTTTGACCATATCAAAGATTTTCAATTTATTTTTTACCATTTAACATTTTATAAATATGATTTAACAAAGATAAACAAAAAATATTAACTATAAATACTGTCTTTTTTTCTTGTAATTTGGTAAATGCAAATTTGGATTAACAGAACAAAATGCAAAAATGTTTATGTTTTTTTAAACAAATAAGTGAGTCCACAAACATGAATAACACAAAAGGCTTAACAGATTATCATTTTATATCTTTATAATATCTTCACTTCAACCATCTCCCGAAACAAATTTCAAGCAAAACGTCTCCTCAAACCTGATACAACTAAACCTAAACACTATTTAATTTATAATAAAAATGACTTTTCCCAACATTACATGCTGGATTGGCCCTGGCAGGGCTCAGACAATAGGGCTACTGTCTAGGCATTACTTGGGTAAAACATCCCCATCCCCACCCGTTTCTACTCCATATGGTCAACACACTTCCATTTGGCTCCATACCCTGAAAGCCTGTGCGAATGTCGACCCCATGATGTGAGATTACATTACAAAGGAAATAAATGCAACACTATCTTCAATGACCGAAGTAACACATGGTGGATGATTCTTCGCCAACATTAAAGAAAGCCAGTCAGATATCATCCTGTCTGATATCTGTACCAACCTAAGAAGAAACAAAAAGACAATCGGATCACAGCGAGAGAAAATATTAAGAGAGAAAATATAAACTACTCCCTTTAGTCAAATGATGACCATTCCAAACAGCTTCCTAGATACACGCCCTCCTTTTACAACCCATGCGCTCATACAAGTGCATAAACTGAACCATTACGGTGGACAGGATTATTTGACAGGTGATGCTGATGACACGTGCAAACAAAGCATAAATTACCACATAAACTCCAAAAGTCGCAGCTCCATGAGCTTGCAAGAAAATGATTGACCTAAAGCTACAACATTCTGGTATCTTAATTCTTTCTAGTGCCTAAGGGAAGGTGGAAACACATCCGTGCTTGGTTATGAAGCTTAACAGCCTTAAGTCACAAATTGGGGAATTTATTGCTTAGTTTATTGCTCACAACTGGATCAACAGGAGTGAGTATATCCACACATTCAAGGTTACGACAAAGTTAACTTGTTGGTGTATAGCAGCCATTCGGCACACATGACCTCTTCATTTGAATCCTGACTGCACCATTGACATAGCTCTTATTCTACAAAATACACAAACACAAACTGAACAAAGGGATCGGACTTAAAGCATGAACCACAAAGGACATGATTTATATAAGCCTGGCGTTTACCGGAGACATATGTTAAAAGCAGATATGAATGAAACCAACCTTTCTTTTCCTCAAGGTCCTGAAGGTACTGTCTGTACGATGCCGAGGCGCTCATTTCGCCACGGCAAGAACGGACGAAATCAAATCGTAAGGAAAGCAATGACCGACAGATTGGACAGAGGGACTTGATGGGTCGAAGTTGAAGGATAAAAACTGAAAGCGACTGAGAGGTCGAACTACATTTGTTTAAAAGGCACAAAGTGGGAGGGTCACAGTAAAAAGCTTAAGAGTTGCTGGAAGCCAACAAGCCACCAATCCGATGCCTGCAGGGAAATCCAGTCGTCCACTTCCCTGTTTCTGTCTCTGTAGTTTTTTTGAGTTTACTGCAGTAGTTTGCTCTGGAGTGAGCGCGTGTGTGTATGAGCCGGCTGCTTGGCTGCTCTGAGCGAGCGGTGTGTTTTCGAGCCGGATAGAGGAACTGTACTTTGACCACAAGGCAGGTGATGTCACTGCCAGAGCTTGAGCATGTGTTGCACTCCCTGCGTGACTAAGAGCCTGTGTGTGTGTGTGTCTGTGTGCGCGTGTGTGCGTCAGTGTGTGCGTGTGTGTGCGTCAGTGTGTGTGTGTGTGTGTGTGTGTGTGTGCGCGTGAGTACAAATCACAAAGGAAATTTTTGCATCAATAAGCTGGTTGTGTATTCAGCCTAACCAAACAAAAGCTATCTTTATTTTGCGGTTGCCATTATCTCCTCCTTTGCCTTAATCAACATATATGAGAGAAGGAATACAGAATACGACACCTATACGAATAATCCTAAAATAATCTCATTAAG
Source organism: Triplophysa bombifrons (assembly GCA_029783895.1). Classification (NCBI taxonomy): domain Eukaryota; kingdom Metazoa; phylum Chordata; class Actinopteri; order Cypriniformes; family Nemacheilidae; genus Triplophysa; species Triplophysa bombifrons. The sequence continues at coordinate 9,480,843 of CM056469.1, forward strand.
GAGTGCATATGATTAATTCAACCCTTCCAATAAAGTTACATTTCTTGAAATGCCCTCCTTTAAAGGAACTGTTCACCTTCAAAATAAAAATTCTCTCATCATTATCTCTCATCAGTTCTATCATCATTTTAAATCTGCAAATCACAAAGGAAAATATTTTAAAAAATGTCAATAACCAAAAACTGCCTGTCCCCGTTGACTTCTACTGTATGGACACAAAACCATAAACATGGTTTTATGTTACCAACATTTTTCGAAATATCTTGTTCTGCAGAAGAAAGAAAGTCATACAGGTTTGAACTAACAAGAGGGAATGTAAATAATGACAGAATTTTCATTTGGAAGGTGAACTCTTCCTTTAAAACATTGTCATACAAACTTGGTTGAAGCAGGTAGGTTAAAGTCAAAGATGACCTCTTTCTGACAACATTCAACCACCCTACCAACCTTTCTAGAGTTCTGTAGTAAAGCAGACTTAATGTCTCACTTCAAAACAACAACTCACTTTTACTCAAGGTCTAACAACATTGGCCACATGGCCTTTGAAAGTGAATGGCTTGAAATCATTCAACAAAAGAAAGCAATGTTCTTCCAGACACAACAACTTGTAAGAACGGAGACAAAATAACCGCTCTCAACGTTCTCACACACACCCAGCAGTCATTAATGCCTGTGAGAACGGACATTTATATGTAGTATTTACTTGTCCTGCTGCAATTAACAGTAATTAGCTAAATAACTTATAAGCATTATTGTGTTTTTTCAGTTTATCAACAAAGGGAGCTTAGATGGGAATCAAGAGCCCATGAAGTAAGCTTGAGAAGTGGCCAGTATAAGGATTAGAAAAACAGAATTTCTACTTCAAACATATTTCAAAACAATACTGGACTCAAAGACAGTTCACTCAGTTCATCATTTATTCACCCTCATGTCATTCAAAACCTGTCTTTTTCACCTGTGGTACACAAAGAAAGATATTTTGAGAAATGTCTTGGTGGTTTTTGTAAAATACTCTAACATTAAATCTTCAAATTCTTTTAATAAGTTAATATCTATCTGTCGACAGCATGTTAATGTTGTTGAGTATAAGATTACATTTTAACTCGTCCCTTAGTTTCCAACCACAAACAAAAATTATGTAAATAGGTTTGCTGTAATGGCTAAGAGGCAACGCATCGATCCAGAAAAGAAAACATTATCATAATACGCGACTATAAACAAATGTGTCCAAGAACACTACCAGTAAAATGACATATTACACATCTTGATGTTACAGTTAGAAAGAAGAAAACCATCTGTAAGTCATGTGATGCAACAACACTGACAGATATCAACGTCGGATTTAATTACTAACAGCAACACCCAGATTGCCAAACTGTCTAATAATGAAGCATCATTTTATTATCGCTCAGTTTAACGTTTGTGCTATGATTAGATCAGCCAACAAAGCAAATCTAATGGATTGTTCACGCATAGAAAATTATAAATGGCAGGAAACAACTAATCAACCAATTCTGTTAAACTGTGTCTGTCAGAATCCATTAAAGAATTAGGTGTTGGAGCATGTGTGTTGTGTGGATGATTGTCTTACCTATATCAATGTAGCGCAGAATCAACATGAAAGAAAGAAAAATAACAGTGAGGTTAGAGTCATAATATAATGTATCATTAAAAGCATTATAATAAATATGTTCATAAATGAAGAAAGTGTACTAGAGGTTGTACAAGGACACAGACAACCATTCTTCTGTCTGTGGGGTTGAAAGTATTGTTTGCCACATGTGGCAAAAATGTCATCTAGATGCTTACCATCCTAAAATTATACAATTCAGACAAAGAAAACCTCTCAAACTATTACGACGCGGCTCCCTGTACCACAGAACCCATTAAATCTGATTTTCCTGCCTGGTAACATACAGGAAGGTCAGTATGTGAAGGGTATCAGACATTATTGCTTAACACTGGATTCTGTTTTAATATTCTCTCCTACAGCTATATTGAATCTCCCACAATGCATCATTGCTGATGCAGGGAAACATCCCCCTCCTCCAGTGGACGGTGCAGCTCTACACACACACAAATTCCACTGCAATGTATACAAGGTACATTAGGTTAGTAGTCATAGCAGTTGACATTATAAACTCACTTTTGCACATGTATCGGGGACAATCTGACAGGGTGGTGCCAGTTTCAAAGGAAAAAGCGATTGTGATCATGGAAACAAACGCAAACAGCACTCGTCTCGGCCAGATGTAATGTTAAACAAGAATGCCCAAATGAAACTAAATAATTATTATCTTACATCAGTGTAAAAATCAAAACTTCCTTTTTGGAGATAAACGAACATCTTGTCTACAATATGCATTAGATATACATAGAAACGTAAATGTCCAGGAATACAAAAAAATCTAAAATAGAACATATTGATAAGACAAAACAAAACAACAGGGACAGAGAAGAAGATTGAAAAGCAGATAATAAAACCTCAGAGCACCTCTATCATGAAAAACAAAACAAGGCTGTATTATTGAGAGGCAAAGCTGAGGTCTCCCATGGCCAGACAGAGCGGAGGGGGATGGGGTGAATACTGGAGGATAGATGGAGACAGAGTGAGATGGAGAGACACATGAGCCACACCTAAATGTAGGTCATGCACATGAAGTGATAAATTCGATCCAAGTGATTAGGACAGAAAGTGAAAAACTGTGGTATGGAAGAAAATGGGTAAAAGAAACGTCTAGATCTAACATGTTTGCCAATGTAACCTGTCACCAACCATGATGCTAGGGTGTGGTTGCTATACGGTTGTGGAGATGCTCTGAATGGTCACTTAAAGGGATAGTTCAGCCCAAACTTTTCATCATATACTCATCATCCTGTCATTCCAACACAAAAATGTACATTAAAGAATAGAAATAGAATAGGAACCCAAAAAAGATCTTGGCAGGAAAAAAGCACTTCATATGCATGACAGAATGAGCATTCTTTAAATGGGCTACCTGCTGTCAGGGTGGGCTTCTGTTCAGTTTTTTGAGAAAATCTTTTTTTTAAATGAGCAGCCAGCTCTCCCCTCAAATCCCCCAAAGCAGATTGCTGTGGATTAGAGGCCCTGCATGAACCTTCAGAGAGTGTGCATTCTTGCTGTCTTCAGTCCAGATGATCTGATATTTCATAGACATATAGGTCATGCTCGCCCGGTCGGAGGGAATGTAGCACGCAAACAAGATCTGGTGAGGAATGAGCCCATTTAAAAGCGATCTTGAACAATTCTGCAGTTCCCATCAGTGCTGCTTCAGAGGGCTTGCTTGGCTGCTCACGCAGGTACTGAAACTACCTAACTCAGGATTCATTTTGCTTACCTGCACTAACACTAACTAAGTCCCAGTCTAGTCTATAATGCATACATCTACATTTTTTTTAAATGTACATATGTACATGAAAGACCACAGTACGTACTTTGGCCAATGAAAAATGGTTTTCATTCTAAAGTACACAAAACTGCAATATGCAAACAAGCACATCAATATAATACAATAAAATACACTGCATTTTACAACAAGAAAAAAGGCAATATTATCTCTACAAGAGCAAAGGCAGATTTTATTCCACAAAGCATATGAACTGTGAACAGCTGCCAGGCGGTGATGAAAACCACTGAGAATGAATTGTGATATACAGCATTCATACACACAACACCACATTGTGTTTCTAGGCTGCTGTTGGTTCAATTTAGGATCTCTGTAACATAATATGTGATTTCCTGTTAAATAACTTATTGAAGCCTGGTTCTCCCAACACATGCCTGAGACACACTGGAGACACAGACCCACTTCTATAGTCAGCAGGGGGGAGAACAAAGCACTGATGGGTAAGAACAGACTAAATACTCGACAACAGGCCCGGACAAGTCCCCACAAATCAGCAGATGTGTCATGGCACTTGGGAATGAGGGGAAACACCAAACGCCAACTTGAGAGATATGCGGTATGCTTAAAGAAACAAGACGATATATGATGCATCTGTAAAATGAGAACATTAGATAGAAATAAGTAGAATCACTGACCAATTATAACAGAAAATAAAGGTCAGGGTAACGTAGATTTATATGAGTGACATTAATGTGGCAGAATCCAGGCGAGACATTGGTATAGTAGTTGTCTAAAGGAATGCATGGAAGCCTCTGTACATTTACACCAGCGATCTCGACATAGTTCTCAGTCATGTCTGGAGTTCAATGTCACAGCTGCCTGCTTGGAGAATAGACAGGTGACACCTGTCCCACACATTCACTACTAAAGAACAGCATGAGAAACTGACAAGTCACAAACAATTAACAGATTATTATCATATTGTTAATTGAGGCAATATGAAGATTAATTATTTTCTTAAATATAATTTTGTATTGTTTTAGCTGTTTGTTAACAGTACAAATTATGTAAGTGAGTTTACATGCAATGTCTTACTCCGATCATGCTTACTAATCTGATAACATGTCAGGTCATGTAAGCGCAACAAAAAGGTTTTCTTTTATCAGGGAAAGGTCATAAACAGCTTAAGCAAAAACAATTGGCACAGGTCGTTTTTGCCAATTACCCCAATTTTTCTCTCAGTTTTCTTTATGTGTGCATGTCTGACAGCATAAAATGAAAAGTCTTAAACGGATGTAACAGCAAATTAATGCACAAAAGTGTAAAACTTATATAAACTTATGTTGCATTTGCCGGGAATGCGGACATGAGGAGAGATATAAATTTAGAGCTTCAGACCAATTTCCTTAAACACTTCTTATTACTAGATGGACAATCGATGGTGACGTCACTGCACGCGAGAATCCTGAAGTCTCATAGTTCCATGTTAACAAGGTTTTCTGCGTTTATTGATACACATGTAAACACATCTGTTTCGTTACAAAGTTAACATATAAAAAATAACATTCAGGCTTCATTAGAATTCAATTAACAGAAATTAACTGTTTTGGTTCATGATAATAACCCTGAAATACCAACAAATTTCAGGGATCTAGGCAAATTTTTCCCACTGGTCACACTGGTGGGACTCACTTTCTCAGTTGGTCGCACCAACTTACAATTTGGTCGCACCCTATTTTATAGTAATCATAATGATATTGCATGTTGATAAATCCTTCTGTTAATTTGTATATGTTGGTTTTGGTTTAAAGATTTACAGTAACTGAAACTGAAACCAACAAGCACAAGTTCACAAATATAATCGATTGTATTATTATTACTTCTAATTCATTTTCCTAGTGCACATTCCGTCTGTTTTCGGCACATCAGCGTGTGATTTATTACGTTAAAAGCAGCTGTGAAGTGTGTATGTGTCCAGTTGTCAAAGACTACAGTATCTGTTCCGGCCTGCAGGTGGCACTCTTGACAACACCGACTATTTTATAAGGTAATTTCAAACAACTCTTCTGCCACTACTTATTCCTCAATTCTTATTCACTAAAATGTTCAGATTTATGTTCAAATTACAATAATAAAAAATATAAGAATAAAAATATAACTCAATCACATCTGACCGAAGCAACGCCCCAGTCTGTCAATATATAATATGGTTTGTAATGCACCTCCAATTAAAATGTATTCGGTTTAGACTCTGAATGTTATACCAAAACAACCTGAACTTTATGCACTCGCACCAATGCGACCGTGTGAAACTTTACATCACACGTTATCAAAACATTATAGCATTTGTAACCTTTTGGATGCAGTCTAGAGCCCTGAATTGTAATAAACCTTACTTTTCATTAAAATAACATCACACAATTAATTGTGCATAACAGGCTCAGGAACATGCATTACGAATGTAAATAAAATCTTTTAAAAAAAAATCATGTTTACTTGATTGCTCAATGACCACATCATTTTACCCACACATCACCGCCAGGTTCATTTACACAATTAACTGTATAGTGGTTAAGAACAAAGGTTTGATTAACAGTGGGACCGTGCAAAGCATGAACCCCCAATGCAACCTCAAAGACCAATTTCTGATTGGATGAGTTGCATGACCTCATCTCCGTTCACCGCTCCACTAAAAGTGTATCTCAGCAGATTTGTAATAGCCCATCACCTCTGAATTTCTCGTCTCTCCATCCATCTCTTGTTCTCTTCTCTTGGGCAGCTGTCATTCTGCTGTAAGACCACACCATGCTTGGAAGGTCCACACCCCATATTGAGGAAAGCTTATACGAAACAGCCCTATGAATGTCTATTCGATGACACCCTTAAAATGCTGATATGCATTTTATGGAACAGCCGTCTATAAGAGACAAGGGTGACAGCTGAAGTGTATTGAATCTCTCTCTCTTTCTCTCTCTCTCTCTCTCTCTCACACACACACACACACGTAAGCCTTGGGTCTTCTTTTAATTGCACCTGTCATACACTTACACTCCTTTATACTCATTGAGCTCATTCACATTCTGTATGTACATAAAGGGTTATGGTAATTACATGCTAAAAGACTCCAGCATAAACATTGTTCTGAAGATGTGCTTGTCCAAGTTGTCAATTACCACCTGCCCCATAGAGTTTAGGGTGAGTGTCTATAGCTCTCATAAAACAGTGAAACCTATTGAAAGTGGTTTAAACACTTAAAACAGACAGGTGTACGTTTTGAATGAGCTTGCAATTTTCAACTACTGATTAAAGCCTCAGTTACGTCTCAGCACAATCTAACGGAACCGGGTCAGCTTAAACGATAAAAGTAACGTATAGTGGATTTGCTTGCTATGCTAGCATTGCTATTCCTCACATTTGAGGTTAGATATTTAAACAAACTCATATTTTAAACGGCTCACAGGAATATTTGATCCTATTTGGTCAAGGCATCCAGCGGTTAAATATTTCTAAATAATAACAACACTGTAGCAACACTGTCAGTGACCACTCATTCGGAAGACCAATGCAATGAGGTTTCTTCATGGTCTCAACCAGTAATTAAATATTTTAATCTCAAGTCAATATTGCATGTCTCTGTATATATTTAAAACAAATGCTTAATAGGCAGAACACAAAAGAAACCCCTTATGGATGATACAAGTGCCCACGCTGTCAGGACTTATATACCTTATATCACTAACCAAACAGTAGCATGAGAGAGAGAGCGAGAGAGAGAGAGATATAAAGACCTCTCCATCCAGAGAAAGGTTTTATTCATCCGCCTTTGACAAACAGTGCCACTCTTTAATTTCTTCTCCCTCCTTTCTTTATCTCTCTGTTGCCTTTGTTCCTTTCTCTAGCACTTTCGATCTCTGTATTGATTTAATGGCAGTTTAAGGTGATCTGCAGTGACTGCACCCTAGACACATTTTCAAAATAAGAACACTGCTCACCAGACACACAGAACTGGATTGTCTTAACATGGTTTGATATTTGTTTAACCACAAGAGACTAAAACTATAAGAATCCAGTAATATCTCTCCAACAGCGGACACAATCTGGCAACAAAACATCACAAATCGTCCTCAACCTCTAAACCAAAACCACTTTTAGTCCGCTTGTATAGCAGTAATGTAGGTGTACAGCAAATCCTCGAATAACACTTAAATTGACCATATTTATATTTTCAATAAAATGTACCTGGACTTTCTCATCTAAAGTCGCACAGCTGAAGAAAATATAAAAAATGATCAAAAGAAATAGCATAGGAGGCATCTAGATGTTTGAATTTGTAAAACTAGATGTTAAAACTAGATGTTTAAATTAGTAAAACTCTTCTGCATGATGATATAGCATTTAGGGTGGTTGCCACAGTGTTACGATAAGATTGCTACCTAAGTAAAGCATTCAAGTCCACGTATTCTGGTTTCTAGATATGTCTGGTCCCTCCTTCAATGTCTATGAGAAACTATGACTCCAATAAAAAGAAGCAGAACACTTCACACAGCAAGAAAGAGTTTATATACTTAGAGTCAGGCCTGTTCATAAACACAGCAAGGAACCATCTGGTTTCCTCATAGAGATAAGAAACAGCTTCCCTGTGAAAAATGGAGCAGATTTCTCTCCACATTTCACACCAAAACACCTTCCATTATTAATTACCACAAGCATATTTTGTCTATCGTAATCTATTGTCAACTTCAACATCCCAGTGATGGAAAATTGCCTTAAATGGGCTCATGACTGACAAATGGTGGAATGAGTTTTTGGCAACGGCGAGTAACAGATGAGTTTTATAAAGGCATGTGCAGGCAGCCGCACACCAATTGGGAAACAATCTAACATGCAAAATAATAAAGAACGGGAGATGGTCCAAATAAAAAACACAACAATGTGGGGCAAAGATTGTGAATACGGAACTAATGAGAAAATATATCACAATGAAGCGACACATGGAGATAACTTGATCAAGATGTGAAGTAACAGGAAACGGTGTAAATCTGAGAACGCTCCATTAGTAGACATGGACAGCGCGGTAGACCGAGTGATACAGACAGGGACGGTGTAACTATACATCAGAGGACGGTTATTAGATTGTACCACTGTAAGTGTCCCACACCCACTATTTGCACAGTTCCATGCGGGCCCTCTGGGAACCAATGCACCCAGGACTCCAAGATCAATGTGTGAGGGGTCAACGGTCAAAGAAGGACCTCAGATATTTCTCTCCAGATTGTGCAATCCATCTTTTTAACTGACACGCAAGCACAAGTCAATACAAAATTAAACTTAATTGATCTACGTTAATGCAATGTTTAAACTGGTTACCTGGTTAAGACAGATAGAAGACGGTCATTTCACTGCATTAAATATCCTTAAGTAACCAAATTCCTTTTTGTGTGAATGTATAATTAAATAACAAATGGTGTTAAAATAACTGTCTGCAGAAGAGCATCTCACTAAAGGTGTGACTGATGAAGGGTGGGAGTCAAACCGCTCAAAGCTAAATCTGCACGATTTATTTTTATGCAAGAGCAAAAAACTATGTTTTTTCAAAAACTATCTGGTGGGTTGTCTGGATGACTAGTTGACTATTCATTGTAACCTTAAAAGTAACCCATCATGGTTTCGGACAGCAGCACTTCCAGGTGCAGTAAATCCAGATGTTTCAGGCGTCTGTTTCAGGTATGCAGTTAGTCTACCATCCTTGAAGACTCACTGAACACGTCAAGACAAGAAAATTCTAACTCAGGCGCATCAGCCAAACATCCTAGATGTCAGGATGTCATCAGGCAAAATATGCACATGATATTACACATAAAATTTCTATATAAATGAATACATTCTCAACATTTTTAATGCATGCAGAAGATTTACAAACATTTAGAACAGGTAAAAATATCTTAATTTAGGAGAATCCTGTGGCCACATAAAGTTAGTGAATATTTCAAAACCTCTTTAAAAATAGACTGCAGACATAGACGGACCAGAGATGTGCAGCCAAGACTGTTTCTACTCTGAGGACAACATCGATGACTGACTATTTTTACGTTGATATATATTCATACTATGGTAAGTTGATATAGACCAACACAATCTCATGGAAAAAAATTACTTACAGAAAATTATTCGTATGAATTCATACAATCTCATTCATATGGTTTAATATGAATTGCTTTCACGCCTGTGACATTAGGGTTAGGGGCAGGGATTAGAATCACTTTTTTCTAATAGTCACACAATAATTTTTCCATTTCATTCATTCACAACGAATTCATACATACAGTATAAGCCGCCTTGTAAAATAGTTAACAAACTCTAAGACCAGGTTGTAGTATATACAGTTTCAAAGGCAATACCATATGCAAAATAAAGAGACCATTCCAAAATTATTTTCAGTTTTCCCTAATTTACTCTATAGACGGTTTCAGTGGCAACAAAATAAACAACGTTATGTGGCCGTAACTTAACGTTTGAATAGACTGCAGATATAGATGGACCAGAGATGTGCAGGCAAGACTGTGTTTCTACTCTATGGACAGTGTCACATTCTACCTCTTCACATTTTTACCTGCAACTCACATAATCCAAAAATGGGACATTTACAAAGCCAAAAAGACATTCAGCTTTTTATAAAGCATAACGTCATAAAATATTAGCGCCATTATGGCCCATTGACTTCACGCAGGCAGCTAAATCTGAGGTCTGTTTGAGAGTGATATTTGATGTTTATTAGCAGGGGCAGTGGAAAAGAATAGAGCTCTTCGGCAGGGAAAGGTCGAGGGCTGAAAGTGGGTCAGACTGATGGTGCAGATGTTGAATTGGATGGGCTCCATAAAACAGCTTCATCAGGAGAGAGCGGTAATGTTATGAGGACCAGAGGTGCTTATGCAAAGGTCTGTTTTCAGAGTACGGTGAAGACTACATCATAGAGATACCCAACGGTGAAGACTACTATTTAGTGTTGTTTGGTTACCAACGTTCTTCAAAATATTTTCTTTTGTGTTCTGCAGGAGAAAGAAAGTCATAGGTTTTCAAAGACGTATGTAATACTGTTCGGGTGAGCTATCCCTTTAAGATCAAGAACATGTGGCAACTTCCTCCTTCCCGTCACCTCCCAGAAGTCTCGCTGTTATGTCAGGAATGCAGCTCTGGCCCCACTTCTGTTTCCAACTGCCTTCTGCTGTGTCACCCTGACCACTCCTTTATTGCAACCACTGCTGCAGGGCAAATATACAGTGTGCAGAGCTGTTTTTAGCCAGACACCAATATTCACATCTCTCCTCAACACATCACATAACATTAACAGCCCACTCGCACCGAAGAGAAGCGTCTCTTGCTGTGCCATATGCACATTGCATACTCACACATTCAAGGAGAAACGATTGGTAAAAGTAATTTCATGGTTCTTCTTTTAACCTTTCGAAAAGTTTTTCATTTCATTTTGCTGTATTCCATTTCTGCATTCACAGAAAGTCACATTCAGTCGACCTACCGTCAATTCTACGGGTGATCGATTATCATAAGCACCTGTGCACCTAACCCAGATGGACGCGGTTATCCTTCCGCTGAAGGACTGCCTGAACCCTCTCTTCTTTACTGGCAAATTCTGACATGCAAAACTCATTAAAAGAACTCAAGCCAAACATTCAAGACCGTACCTGAACAAGAGTAATCAATCTTTCTATAAGGTCTGTCAAGAGCCATAACCACATCAGACCATAATGTGTTCGGCTTGAGCCAAAGAACATTAGCTACAGGCATTACATACAGATGGTAACTGACTGTACTGTTCAGAGTAGCAACAATAGCAAATTTTGCTGAGCGTACATTTTCACCTTTAACTTTGCTGACATTTATTTTCCATCGTGTGAATAGAATCAAATATTACGACATTTCCCTAATTGATTACATTTTTACGTAAAATTAAAAACATTTTGCCCGGCATGGGTTTGCAATGATCACAGGTTTGTATTCCTGAACTCATTTTGCTGAATATAAGACAGAAGTTTCTGAAAACATGGATGCTGAGCAGACATGGACATTTTAATGTATTGTTCTGTTCATTTCATCAAGAGTCCACACCATCTGCCATTCAATTATTGCCCATTTCCACTATTGCCATTATTTTGACAGAGCCATTTGCGAAGCCAGCATCTTTAGAAACACCTAATATTATAAAATAAGACATACACCGATACATAGGCATAATCGGTATCGGCCGATAAAAGTTTAAAGAGACGATATATCCTGTCAATCAAAAGAGGACAGGAAAATGCAATGAATTCGTGCTCAACGTTAGCGAAGCCTCAGCAGTGTGATGTTCAATATTAACTCTTTCTCTGCCAAACACAGAATATTACAGGTTTTATAATTATTTCAGCTGTTTAATCGAAATCAAGGTGAAGGAACCTGCCCACATTTAAGAGGTGATTAAAAAAGAACCAAGGAAGAAACTGTTTTTTGTTTGTGAAAGAGCAGGCCTTTTTCATTTGATATATTGTTTGTCCATTTATTCATTAAAGAATATCTACTGGGAGATAATTATAATCAAATTTTTGTGAAAATGATAAAAAATGCTGCAGCTGGCTGGCAAAAAAAGTATTGCGGGGAAAGAGTTAAGAGTTAGAGTCTACATGAATTAGCCTACATGAATACATACATTAGCCTACATGAATACACTATAATAAAAGGTCTTTAGAATATAGTTAATGGGAGTTAATATAAACATACTATATCGGTATTGGTGGAAAAATTTGGATTTCGAAGAAGAAACAGAACAACATTCACTGAAACAGAGCAACAATTTGGAACGTCCAAAGCCTGAATGTCTAAAACAGTTAAAAGTTCAAATAGAGCAGTAAAAACTAAATAAAAAACAAGGAGTCTCATTGATGTGACTTCTATTCAAAGACGTATTTGTCTCTGATAATTTTAGCCATGTCAATTAGGAGTAAGCTTGTTAACGCAGCTTTAGGCAAAAACAGATTATCACTAATTATTGCTACTAATTCCACTAGCGGTAAAAGTGAGGAGGATGAGAGAAGACAAAAAAGTCTCTGGGTTTCCAAACCTGCCAAATGTGAAAATAAACAAGAAATCAGTGACATCACATGCAACGTCCTGACATAATCCAGTCCAGTGTCCCACAAACAGGAGAAGTCTCACGTATCATTATATAGCCACCGAAATAATTAAGAGACAACTCCAAAAAAAAATGTTTTAATAAAACTATTATTTTTGTTTCTAGTGACAACATTTATCAGAGAAAAAATAAGGAACCTCTTCAGCCAAGCGTCCCAACCTACATCTAAAGTAAAATAAAGTCATGGAGTGCAGCCTGGCCAATGTGCAGGTGAATAGATGTTGCTCAAATTTATATATAAATTATTATAAAAATAAAAATAAATGAAGACTGCCACATCAGAAGGTCTGGCCTGAGGGCACACGACCAGGAAGATTATGCACAGGACCGATTTGAATGGCAAATCTCACCGCTTTAACGCAAATGACCTCTCATCACTCTCCGGACCATCAGTGGTTCATTTATTGCATTACGTGAGACGGTACGATCACGAATAGTTAATTACATACAATGGCTTTTCATATGAAGAGCCTATCAGTCCAATTTCATGCAAATTCTATGAGGAAATTTGCCGGCCTTAGTGAAGTGCTCTCTAAATTTTCTTTTTAGAATTCAATTTAGACTCAAATAGGTGATTTTTATAATCTTAAAATACTCACCTGTATGGAAACTATGTGTAATGTAATAGGGGTATAAAGCGCCCACAGATCCGCACCCTGGCCTGATGCGAGACAATCCCAGCATTCACTGGTGTGGCTGTAGGATCAGATGCCACCACAATCACCGGGCAGCATTCCCACAACACATCTCAGCTGACAGTCATGCGACTAAATGTTCTCACATACGCACCACGGAGATCTGACAAAACTACACTAATGCAGGCCTATGCATCTACATGATCCTTCACACTCACAAAAAAGTAGTGTTGCCTTAACACAGCACATACATTGTTCAAACATATATTACGAAACATGAGAGAAAGCCTGAAAAATGCATGAATCATGACATCCAACTGTCATTAGCCCTTTCATGCAAGAATTATGACATCATTTAGGATGTAAGGCATAAAAACAAGATTGTAACTTTTTCACACATTTTGACATATTTATATCAAGCTTTATACAGCTTGTCACTAGGTGATGGTGGATAGAACGATGCACTTATGTCCCCTAGAGTTGTTGACGTGCAACTATGCTATCAAAACCAATGACCACTGTAGTGACCTCTAGGAGTAAAAGAGTGCTGTGGTACCATGGTAAAAGATTTTTGATACAGTATGTATCACCATGTTTTATAACTTCCAACATTTTACAGGCAAAGAATTTTTTTTTTAAGGAAAGTCTTAGCAGTCGGCAGCCGTATTTGCCAAGCACATACAGTCAGTATGTATCTTTCAAATGGGCTAGTTAAACAAGATGGCAGAGGTGAGCTTTTAGGATCTATATCGCTTATATATAGCTTTATTCTTTTTTACACCCATATAAGCATGCCAAAAATTGTCCTTTTCCCATACAGTGTTATGCCCGAAGTATAGTGCCTTTTTTACCGGTACGCGAGGGACAGCATACAAATTAGTATGATGCAAATTTCGTCATCAGAATAGTACGCGCATCGCCGGAATTGCGCATGTGTCAAAACCCTCGTGTATGCATATGACTCAAAAGCAGTATACTTTGCAAGGCTGTGCACTCGGCTGTACGGGTCCGCTCACGCACAAATTAAAAAAAGAAGATTGCCACAGGCTTTATATGACCGGAAATTGCTCTGCCGACTCTGGCATCCCAAAAGCTTACCGACGCCATCTTGTGCAACTAGCGAATTGCTTGCTAAGGTCACAGTTATTAGAATTATACTATATTTCTACCATTTCAAGTAATAAACCAAACATCAGATGGATCATAAATTAGGTCTTTAAGAATTGACGATTGGCTCTTTGTACATTAAGGTGGAACTTGCTTCGCTGGAGCGGTTATATTAAGTGCCACACTTTTCCCCATTCATAGTAAAAGAACTGTGGTTTATTGGTACTAAATATAATTTTTGGCACAACTCATGGGCCTATACAATTCCATGAATGATGATTCATGATTATGACCGGAATGAGGATATGCTGATAACAGCAATGACATCACAACAAAGAACTGTGTAACCTTTTCTTAAGATTCTGCGTGACTGTTGTGTTGTTACAACAGAAGTGAGAAGGGAGTGACCTCAAACCAGCTCCCTGTAACTCTGACGTTCAGGAGAACATGTGTTATTGGCACTAGAATGTGTTAAAGAAAGGATGAAACATACTTCTAGCCTTTCTGAACATATGTCTGGAAAAATCAGGATGACTGATAGAGCTCAAAGGACCGAAACAAAATCTGTATGGAGTTCCTTCCTACAAACACAGACACAACCTTCAAAAGCAAAAGAGGATAAATTGGATGACCCTCAAACACATACTGACACAGCTGCTTCCCGCCACCTAAAGCGGATAAGGAAATATCAAGTAATTTCAGATTTTCACATTTAAAGGGAATTTCACCCAAAAATGAGATTTCCTGTTGTTGCATACCAGTCGGTGATATTTTTCTTGTGGAACACAAAAGTAGACAAATTTCAATGCATCGTCATGTCCAAAAATCACATTAAAAAATAGTCTGCATGATTCATGCACCCTTTCAAAAATATACAACACTCAGTAAATAATTTCAGGATAATTTGACTGAAAATCAAAAAAAGAGAAAACTCCATGAAAAGAATATAAACTGCATGTTCTGCAGTGTCATGGGAAACAGTACATTACATTATAATTTGATATATTATAAGATCTAAACTAACCGTATGCATTTACATTTTTTAGACTATTGATAATCTGCGAGCAGAAAATACAGGAAACGGAAGCATACAGAACGAGATGGAGACAAATCCTCACAAAAGGAAAAGTTCAACACAGCAGACAATGTTGGATTACTTCACGCTGCATGTGTAATTTCACAAAACAAACAAATTGTGAATTGCAATATGTTTGCATATATTCTATTTGGGATCTGTTTTTGTGACAAACAAAAGACAGCCCGGGCTTTTCTGTGATGATAAATCAATATTTTTCCAAGCCACCCTGACCTCATACTTGTATTACAATCTTCATGATTAATTCATGATCACGATACGCACATCTTCCACAGAAGCCTTGGAGTATAGCTCAGTTTTGCTCGTTTTATTTGCCCCGTTTATCTTTTTTGGCATAAAGCACTGTGCACTGTATGTGTCTCAAAGAGCCGGGTACTAAAGAACAGCGGCTGCAGTCAGAAATCTGAACATTTAGCCACCATGCATGATTGTCTTCAAGATTAGCATCCAGTGCCCACCAGCAGCACTCAACACGGCCAACTCACACACCGCAGGGAGTCTAACATTCATTAAACCTGAGGACACTGTTAGAAGGGCTAGAGATATCAAGTCAAATTGAATCAAGTCAAACACAGCTTAGCAGAAAGTTTATGAGACTAGAGCGAGAAAGAGAGTTACTGCATTTAAAGATGCAAGAGCTCTCCAGAGTTTCGACAAATAGCTGAAAAGAACAAACCATGCCAGCCAAATTACAAATGCAGCTTCCATTTCAAAATCACATATACAGAAAGTGAACATGAACACAAATCTGCAAACTCGGTCTTCACAAATTGTTTGATTGTCCAAACTTTAAGACACGTTTACACAAAACTGCTGAATTAAACCTGCAATGCAGTTAGTTCATATACACATATATAACACGTCATGCATTATTTACAATACTGCATGTTTCCCAAACATAGCCAGCAAATGGAGTACAACTGCATTTCATTTCATTTTCATTTTCATTTCAAGACATGCGATTTTGAATATTAATATTCCACATCGCACCCTTGATGTGCACCAGAGGATGTCATATGACCAATGACAAAAAGCCTACTCCTTGTCGGCTAACTTCCTGAACCAAAGAGGATCTGTTCTCAGACGGCTTTTCCCCCACAGACACTGTCAGGTGCTGCTGCAGAATGTGGCCAAACAGGAAGTGCAAGGAGGGAAATCCTGCAGCGCTGCAGCAGGGGAGGAAGCAAGAGAAAGGAAGAATGCTGTGGAAGAGAGAGAGGCCAAGGCTGAAGCTGCATGTACTCATGGACACCACAGTCTACCGTGAGAGCAGGGAAAATGACAAGAATTCAGGGGAAACTAGGCTACGTGAAAAAGTATAGTTGTAACGTCCCGTGTCTCTAGCGTTTGAATGCCCCGTGTTCTGCCTCTAGCTCAAATTCCCCTTTAAATTCAATAGAGAAGGTTTGAGAAAACATAAGGAACCACATTATGCATTTTCGACGGCACAGGTAGCTTACAAACAGTGGACACAACTTTAAAGTGTTTACAGTACAGAAACTGACGAGACAGGCAGAAGACGCCTCCTTTCAAACGGTCACTTCCTCTGGTTCACTGGAGGAAACGGACACCAGTGTTTGTATTGGAGGGTCACTGGGATCAGTGCCTGTCTTTAAATCGTTATAAATGCCTGACTCCCTGTCTCGTGTTGTTCTGACTCATGATTTTGTGACATTCACTTTTTGAGCACCAGACATCCTGCTATTGTCTCTGCGCTTCAGTGAACTCAATGCATATGGAAAAACAACTGGGGCTCTAGAAAACATACAAACATGGCCTAGAGTCACCAGCCTCTCATACACATGCACTCCCATACAGTATCTTCTAAATTATTAAATCCCTGTATCATGTGTCTAACTCAGATTTCAGCAAATTGACACCTTCTTCAACAAGCCACCAAGTCCACATTTCTCATATTTCTTCTTCTATTCTTAATGGAACTGCCACGAGTGTCTCACAAAAACATTCAAGAATTGACACATTTTCTCAAAGCATGAATCCTTATGTTTCACTGAAAGCAAATGTCACATAAATATGGTGACATAAATGCCTGATTGAGAGTCACTAAAGCGTCTAACTCCACATCTATTGACCTTTGACAAAGCCAGCCGGAAAAGAAAAGCCGGAGCCGCCGGAGTCAATACAACGCCCGTTTGAAAAACAAGTATAAATGTATGAAATAAAATTGAATAAAGAAAGAAAGAAAGAAAGTTGAGGGTTGTATATTTTGGATCTCTTTGCCTTGTTCTCATTCTTCAAAATAAAACACCTCCCGTGGCGTCCGCTTAAAAATTTCTGTTGGCTAATGTGGGTGTAATGGTATACAATTAATTAAGTTGATTTACTGCGCTCTCCGAAGAAGTCAGGGAGAGAGAGCACTCCTTCACATTTTAGCCTTATTGTTTTAAAAGTGTTTTATTGGCAACATGTCAGTCAAAGGAAATATGTGTAAACATTCAGTTGAATGGACATGCCGAAGAGTGCAAGGACTAACATGCATTAGCACATCCAATTTCTAAAGCCGTTTGCCTTATAAGAGATTTCTCAAAGTAAAACATTTACTCTACCTATTAACACGACGTTATTGGTTATCATTACCTTATCGAGATTTTCACATTAAAACTTATTTAAATGAATAATTTTCCGTCAAAATGTACTTAATGTCTAATTGGGTATGGTTCATAAAAGGTGGCTTAGACATAATTTTTGGTGGAAAACATGCTATAATTAGACATTTTTAGGCTTTTTCGTTATCGAGATTGTTAGTCTTTTTCAACAATGTCTAAGGTTTGAAACTATTGTGTTTAAACATAACAGATCTTTTAAATAATTTCAAACATGATAAAAATCCTCTTGGAAGACAAAATTTGTTAGAATCACCCATTTATTGACAATGCTGTTCATGAAATGAGCCCTTCAGTGTTATGCTGTGCCCCTGTCCCCTACAGACTCGCATTTCATTACAATAATCAATAATTAAAAGGACCCCTTTTCATCAGGGCTGCATCACAGATGCTCCTAGAGTCAACTGGCATCCCTTGCTCTGTCTTTTATTTTCCCATCACGGTCAATTTCCTTTGAAGCATCCATATTTCAGAGAGCCACTGTCATCAGAACAGGAGTACATCAGCCTTCCGAAGCCCCATGGGTTCACAGCTGTCCACCTCAATGCAAACCATTACACATCTCAGACAGCAGTACTGGACACGCTTGGTCATTGGTGGACTACTAGACAAGCTCGGACACTCTTGCTGATCACTGCTTTGTATCTATTAGTGTTGCATTCAACTACAAAACAAATGTGTCATTAAAACAACACTGCACAACAATTTTGGAGATCGGCTGTCACAAACGCACCCATAGATGTGAAGTGCCAACAAATCGCCTGTAAACACCGCAACAACAATCGCATTCAGACCAAACTCTCAATAATAAAACAATAAGGCGCGTTATTGACTATCTCACCTTTATATCTCTCCAGGACATCCTCATACGCCTGTGCGAACTCTTTCTCCTGAGAGTGATTCGCCGGCAGTAAGCCCGGGACGTAGCCGGCCATAGTGCTTCTCACTCCCGCTGGCCGACACAGAGCGGCCCGCTGACAGTGTAATCCAGACCGCCGACACCAGCTGTCAAATCCCGCGCGTGTTAAAAATCCACACTGGACACCGGTTTATCCACGCTTGAATATCTTCCTCTCGCGCGACGTATTATCGTAAACACCGTATATTAAATCTCGTGAAAAAGCCACTTGACCGACGAAACAAGATTAGATCAATAAAAACACGTATGTATATATCCTTAGTGTTAATGTTGTCAATCATAAATGACATTTAAATGTTACAAGCGGTTTCAATCTAAACGCATGACAATAAAAGCGCATCTTTCATTGGTTTAGATAAGAATCCCAACGGATGTCGTATTTAAAGTCCATTGTAGCGCGTCCGGGCCGGTGATTGGGTTTATATGTGTATGTGTGAGCGTGTGTGTGTCTGTATGCGGTGGGCGGTCCGTTCGGCTCTTTCCGAAAGCAGATACGAAGCCTACATGAAACGGTATCCGGTGATTATATTCCTCGGTCGGTGAAGTCTTGACTCGCCGGTTCCTCCTATATAATCGTTATGGCTTGCGTTTCTCCTTATCCATGCACCTCAATGTAAAGCCCGCTTTCTGTAATGATCCCACGGCGTGTGTGCGGCTCCTTCACTCCTCCCTCTCTTCTCCCCGGAGCGAATGGGCTTCAGGTTTCTCTATTCTTCCCGCAGTGGCTGCGCTCTCCTCCTCTATCCCTCCCTTCCTTACAGCCACGCCAGGCACTTCCAGCGCTGGAAATCTATATTGACGATGGTTGCTAGTACTGAGCGCCTATTCTTGGGGTTTGTCTCCCCCTACCGGTCAGAATGGGAAGGTGCAGGACGCGGAGGTTTCTAGCTTGTGCTGTGATCAGATTTTCGGCGTTTTGTAATCAATGATTATCAGGTAAATATATTTATATTCTAAACAAACCAGATTTTTAGGATTACTTTTTCAACATAACTAAAACAACTACAAATCAAGATTTTCCATGAGTCTGGTCATTTTACAACCAATATAGGCCTACTCTATGCCCCGGTTTCACAGACAAGGCGTAAGGTTAGTCCCAGACTAAAATGAACATAGGACCTGTCTTAACTGAGCCCATAATAATAACTTGCCCTGAACTTTCTTGAAATATATCATATCAAACATATCATCAACCATTGTTTTGTCTTGAGATGCAAACCAGTAATGTTTTCTTAATAATTTTATAAAAGCGACATAAATATCTTCATTTAACTAAGGCATAGGCCTGATTTTGACTTGCATTTTATGCTTTTGGCAAACGCTTTTATCCAAAGCGACTTACATTGCATTAACCTATACATTTATACTTGGGTATTTGCATTCCCTGGGATCGAACCCACAACCTGCAATGCTCTTACCACTAAGCTACACGAAAGGTGTGTTAAACGAAGGTGTGTCTGTGAAACCAGGCCTATATATTTTTTGTTTTGTACAGATTGATGTACTTTTACAGTTGTTTCATGTTTATTTTTCATATGCACAAGTAACTTGTGCATATGAAAAATAAACATGAAACAACTGTAAAAGTACACCCAAAACACAATAAAAATAGCTTATTTACCAACAAAGCTAAAGACAGGGTATGATTATTTTGCATGGACTGATGTAACTGACCTAGATCAAGCCCACATTTATCAAGAAGTCTCAAGATCTCAAAGTCAAGATTTCTAACCCTGCTGTCAAGCAGTTGGTGGCAAAGAATAGTGTTTAGCACAGGAAAGCCTTCATTAACCAGCTTGAACTATTTCAATTGTTGAACAATCATGGATATTTACTTTGGCTTTTACTGTTTGGTTTAAACACAGAGTCTTGTCACTGAATAATTGTAATTGTATGGGACATTTATGTGACGCAAACCCCCTCAGATACAGAGGCTCTCATAAAACATTGATAGCATGCTTATATCTCAACATAATGTTATAAACACACATTGACCAATTTCCTCTTCATCAGCAGGGACAAACATCCCATATATAGAGTAGAAGTAGCAGTTGTCTACAGACAGCTGATAGTGAGCAGAGAGGTGACTAGCAGCAAGGTGGTATCATCTATAATCATCTTGTGTAGTGGGATCCAACCTTCTCGTGAGGTTAAAATATTTTGTTTTTCTCTAACAACCTTCACCAAATAGATTTTTTATCACATGCCACCAAACTGTAAAAAAACGGACAGTTTCTGTAAGGTTGGGCACCAGAAAAATACTGTAAAATAACTGAAAATGTACATGTTCATTTGTTAGCATATTTCAATAATTCTGTAAAATTACATTATATGTGAAAATCTGTAAAAATAATAACAGTAAAAATCTGAAATCAATTATGTTAGTTGCATTATAACTTTTTAGTTGCTAATGCAAATGTAAATAGTTTTAAATGAAAAATACAGTTAAAATTATTTCATCTGACATATATTCATTAAGCTAAATCTTCATTCATCTTAAATATATCACCCACAGCTCAGTTATCTATAAATTAAGAACTAGAAAAAAACATTTTAGCGTACCAGCTTATGTTTAAAAGAAAAATAATTTGAAGCAATATAATCCACCACTTCCAAATTCTCATTAAAGTCCTGTCATTCTTCTTAGTCACAAGAACTTTCAAAAGCACTTGTACAAACAAACCGAGCAGCCTCTGTGACCTGGAAGACTCACATGACCCTAAAAAATGTCCGACAACTGACAGCCCGACAGTGGATATTGCTATTGGCCTCACGTGTCCCTAAAACACACTATTGTAGCACATGGCAGTTAAAGACAGCATCATATTCAAATAAAACAAGAGCTCATCTCTAATCACAATTAACATTTCATCTTTATTTTCATTTTATAATAGCCGTCATTCTCCTTTCATTTTCTCAGATCTATATAAACAGAATGATGCATAATATTGTAAGTCTCACTGTTATTGTGCATTATGTCTGACGTTAATTTCAGTGACAGAGAATCCGTTTAAAAGATTTGTATTTATATAGGCTACAAAAAATGTTTCCTCATACAAATAAGTCTACAATTTGACTTTGCGCAATTCTATTTATAAAACGTCAAGTCTCATTGTCTGTACATTTGATTTCTTTTCCTACTCTGTTGGTGGGCAACAACGATAAACCATGACTAAACAGTAGCGATACAGGGGAAGTGTTTTTTCCATTGTGACCCTTCCTGTCAAAACAGATTTAAAATCTGTGAAGTTATTGCTTCATCGGTCTCTTATCCTCTTTCTTCAATGTGTGCAGGGATTTACACAAACTACACTGGAAGGTAAGCAGCAATGGCCACCCAGTCTGTAAACTTTCTGTCATTGCAGCCTATTTATTTAGGAATGTATAATTCATTTCACCTGCATACACTTAGAGTTAAGATCTGTGTACACGGCTCTGTTTGTGTTTGGATGCTAACTGTGTTTTCTAGGCAACTGTCATAACTGATTTGCTACATGGCATTCCAAGACGAAAGTGTTTTAAATCACATACATCTCCCTTCCTCTCTATTCTGCCCTGGATGCTAACCGCTAACCACGTTTGATATACCATCTTCCAATTGTCATCCTCTGTTTTAAAGCTTGTCCTTCCATGCCCCCTTCCTTCCATTGTGATTTCCTTCATTGAATTCTCTATATTTCCTTTAACCAACATTAAAAACTGCTGCTTCTTTTTTTCTCAAATTGAAATTCAAACCATCTTTGCTAACTGTACTTCACTATTTGTTTATCGGGCTTTTGCTCTTTTATCCCCTTTCCCAGTAACTTCATAGCCATGGAAACAAGGGGGACTGAAAAAGCAAACAGGTAACCCATGGTAACAAGGAGGGAGTTGAGGGAACCAGAACGAGTCGCCCTTTGAGCTGCCCGAGAAAAAAGGGTAATTATAACAGATATAGGCAGTCCTATAGACAGCTCTGCATGCAAATAGTAGGTGTCCAGGATACTAATAAGCACAAGCGTACCGATTTTTACACTCCTTTGCTATACTAACAATAATTTAGGAATGGTTTTAGAAATATAGGCTAAAATAAATTAATTTCTGTCAGATTTTATACTGGTTATTTTATTCAGGTTATGCAAAAATGCGTGGAGCTTAGAAGAGTCAAAGTTCTGCATTGTCGACAAACATCCCAGACAAAAATGTCCCATTTCAGGAACACAAGTTAAACACATGGCAATAAAACCGTGAGTTTAGGACTGGCAAAGAGAATTCTGGAGGCTGTAATTTCTGCACAGTATTACAAATTTGCTTTGAGTAACCTAGTTAAAAATGAATGAGGTTTCCTCAAGCTCCTTCAAAAACACAACCAGAAGCAAAAATAGACCAACCTACCACTCGATCTTGATTCAGTGTTTTCTTCAAGATTACTTAAAAACACAGACATTGTCTGACAGGCCTAAGAAATCAGAAAGAAATGCCAGACAAACCGCTAGCAAAAGTGTCATGAAACAGTTGGGCTTCAATACTCTGCCCCTTTATTTCTAGTCCGGTCCAGAGGCAGTTTTTTTCACACAGCACTTGATCCTCTTACGCAGCTGCATGCAAAAAGTAGAGTCCCAGACTTTGTCTATCTACAAAACAACAGATGTGTTTCTCGCCAACCTCAGTCCATTGCCAGATTGCTGTTATTAAATCATGTGACACTGAAAAGTCTGCAGTGCAAACCAAGGGTCAATTGTTTTTTAAGTTCGTTTGAAGTCTAAATATGATCTCATTATAAACACATACCGAGTACTGACTTGAGAACCACAAAAATAACGCATATTTGCATTTTTCTAGATATTATGAACATAATTTGAGTAAGAAATGCCAACGAATTTCAGACTTCTTAGTATTTGTTACATTCCCAATTTGCTTTAATGATATCATGCACTCAAGATTGTATGATGTTCAACCTGATGATCTGTTACTCTATTAAGATTTTAATGATGTCTTGCTAAGAGCATCCTGTGTGATCTGACCTCTTGTATAAAGTAAACAAGGTCAATGTCAGACATTGCATAGATTTATTATCAGATTCCAAAATATTTTTTTTAATATACAAAATCAAAAAGTACTTGTAGTTGAATAACAATACATTTTAAAATACTCGTAATCAGAATACAGCAACTTTTATTGTTACGGATTACATAACATAGATTATATTACACATATATATTTTTTGGTAACCCTACCACTTTATCTGTTAAAACAACCAACCAACCCACGATAGCGAGTCTGATATGTTTATGTTTACAAGCATTTATGTTCGCTATGTATTGTTCAAGAACAGTGTTAATCTTCACAATCTAGCAACAATAATACTATGATTTGCGTGATAAGAGCAAATCACAACATTCATTGCGAAACTTCAATTTATTACTTTTTGTAAGGACTTTTCTAATCTTTAATAAAAAAAGTAACTACATGTGCTGTTGTATTGTAATCATTTAGTTAAAGGCCTTTGACCAACTTCTAGCACTTTATGTACTTTTATAATTTAATATAGTTTTAATGTTTTCAAATTTAACAAGAAAATTGTTATGGATACACCAGGTAAAGATAAAACAGACACTTGTTAACAAATTAAATCAAGAAGTAGTCAGATTACGTAACAAGAAATGTGTAATCTAAGGGATTACGTTACTGACTATAAATTTTGCCTTGTGGTTTGTTATCAGTAACTGATTACAATTCCCAAATAATCCACCCAGATCTGCCTTTACATCATATCTACAATATAAATTTAATAAAACATAATTTGTAAATCATAGTTTTCCAACGTGGCCTCAGACTCCCTGTAATTTCCACAAGCTCCACTTCATGTCAAATCTCCTACCTGCTACTCGCACCACCGCCCTCTCCGCTGGGTCCAGCACTGAGTCCTGGCTCTTGCGCTTGCGTCTCTCGTGTTTGGATAGGTTCCACGGTAGTGTGTCGCCTTTGGGCCCTGTGCTGTGGGCACAGGGTGAGAGCGAGCCCCCTGATCTCTCGCTGCGGAACGAACGCTCGCTCATACACGAGCGCTCGCTCAAACTCTCCTCATCCGAGGAAGACATCTCGCCAGGGGCCTGGGAGGAGAGACAGGATTAGTAACAGGGTAAGACGGGAAAAATAAGATCAGTACAAAAGCAGAAGCATGCAAGATACTTTTTAATGTGAGAGTTGCATAATTGATCACCCACAGGGCTATTTAATACAACAATGATTACAAAATATTAATGGGGGAATTATGAGCTAACATTTAATGAAAATTATAATTAGAATAAGTGTTACTTTTACGAGATACACATCACTGACTCACTCCACCGATGATGATGGGAAAGAAAAGTGACAGGGCATTGATCTGCCTTCTGTTACAGCACTGTTAGATCTTGATGTGTATTGGACATTCCATTTGGCCGGGTCAGAGCTCTGAGATGTGCATACCTATGTGATCAGCTGGAAGGAATGAGGCCCATGGGGCCCTGAATAGGCTTCTGCCCATCACAATACTTCACACAAGCTGAACTCATCAATATAAGTGATCTCAATGGAACTTTCTGGAGATTCTCTCTCATGCCCAAACTACTCACATTAGTCATGAAACTTTTAGTAGCTAAGCTATGGCTACTGGTAGCAGGTCATTTATTTTAATTGTGACGTCTTTAAAAATGTCCTATTAGCTGTTTTCTATATAACAATATCCTAGATAAGGGTATACAAGATGATGTTTAGAAAATGAAAATACACAATCAGCTACAATTCATTTGCAACATTTGGTCTAGACATGGTCTTATAGTTGTGATGGTTTAAAATTTCACATTTTTAGATCATTTTCTAAACGAGTTGTGATTCAATGAAAGAACTGCAACAAGTAAAAAATAAATCAGATTTTCAGAGAATGTTCTACACAAGTATTGATTTAATGAAAGAGTTTAGCAAATCAAATGAAAAATGTTTGATTTTAAAACTTTTTAAGGCATAAGTTTGGATTTAGTGAAAGAGCTGTATCAAATAAAATGAACGTTTTTGAAGTTTTATATAATTTTCAACACAAGTTTTGATTTAATGAAAGACCTGTAACACGTAAAATGAAACAATTAAGATTTTTATATCATTTTCAACAAGTAAAAATAAATAATATACTTTCTTATAAGGGCTGTCACAATATATATTTTCATGACATGGTTATTGTGGCCAAAATGATTTGCGGTGGCAATAATATCACGGTATCTTTCCTGTAGTTCAGTGGTTAGAGCATGGCGCTAGCAATGCCAAGGTCATGGGTTCAATCCCAGGGATTGAACATACTCATAAACAAATGTATAATTCATTTTGGATTAAAGAGTCTGCCGAATGCGTAAATTATAATATTGCAGTATCTATATATATAATTGTTTGTCAAAAAATGAGCGTAGGGAGGCAGTGAAAGAGTTTGTAACCATTGTGAAGTAAATTTTTAAAAGGGAGCTAAATTCTTTATAATTAATCGATATGATTTTTATACCACGATTGTTGACACTACTTCTATACTGTGAGTACCCTATTTAACGCAATGAAAAGGATATACAAGAAAGTCACACAGACACAGGTTTGAAAAATTATGAGCGGGACTCTGGTTTGTTTATTTATGGAGCGAACTTTTACTAAATGTAATAAAGGTTTTATAATTTCAGTATCAAACACCGCACAAAAAAATCGAAATTAAAATTAATTTAGAAATTGAATCGCGCTGAGAAGTCCATTATGTGAGCATATATTTCCTGCATGTTGTTTACAGAGCCAAGTCTTTATTGTTTCACCAGATCGGAAGTTCACTGTGAACTGCAGAATCTAGATCTTCTCGCCATCCTGCTGCTGTCTGACAGCATGGTGGTTTTGTGGCAGCCAACAGATATAAATAGAGGCAATGCTGGATTCAAAACCTCACTGTGTCATTATGTCAGTGAAGTAAAACAGAAAAAAAACTCTCGTTTTTGTTTCTTTAAACACTATTTCATTGCTTATTTCTTTCTTGCAAACTAAGTCAGTTCACGGCAGCTGCACACACACAATGCACAGCGAGCTGCTATGTTGATTTAAAGTCTCTCTACAACTAGCTCAGCGTTTGCACAAAGAGCCAAATTTCCCACAATGTTCGCCAAAGCACGTCCCAGAAGAGTCTTAATATTGCACCACCGCTTCATTTCTCTCAGACAGAAATCATACGTTTGTGGAAAGGGACCGGTGCCGCTCTTCTCTCGCTGATGTTTATACAACATGTGCAGAGATGTTCTCACGTCCATTCCCCCTGATGCTGTTATGATGAGTAAAACTGACACTGCAGACTGCAGACACACTTCCTGGGAAATAGGAACAGTATCGGAGGAGGGGAACCTCTGTAATCCTCTGCATTGTCTTGTCTGAGTATTGTGGTCATATTGTTTCTGAAAATGTGACATATAATCTGGGAGTAATATCATCTGGTCAAGCATTCTGTGTGTTTAATGGATAGTTCAACAAAAATGAAACTTCAGATATCATGTACACTCATGTCACTAAAAACCTGTATGACTTTATTTATTCTCCAGAACACAAAATAACATTGGTAACCATTAAATGGCCTCAATTAAAGGGATTATTTTACCCCAAAATGAAAATTCTGTCATCATTTACTCACCTTTCGGTTGTTTCAAATGTTTAGCATTTCTTTGTTCTGATGAACACTGAGAAATATATTTGGAATAATGCTTTTAAACAAAGAGATCACAACACCCAATGACTAGTAGGAAAAAAACAATGGTAGTCAAAAAGTGCCCCAGAACTGTTTGCTGTACATTCTTCAAAATGTCTTATTTTGTGTTCAACAGCATTAAGAAAAATGATAAAGTATTTTCCTACTATGGTAGTCAATGGGTGTTGAGATCTGTTTGGTTATAAGCATTTTTCCTCTTAAATATCTATCCTGTGTTCTACAGAAAAAAGAAATGTATACACATTTGGAACAACTTGAAAGTGAGTAAATGATGACAGAATTTACATTTTTGGGTGCAGTATCACTTTAACTTCCGTTGTATGGACCCAAACCACTGAGACATTTCTCAAAATATCTTCTTTTGTGTTCCACAGTAAAAAGAATCAAATAAAGGTTTCAAACAACATGAGGGTGAATAAATGATGGCAAAATGTTCATTTGAGAGCGAACTATTCTGTTAACAGCATCCGTTTTGTGTCCCTCTCTAATATGAACTGACCTGCTCACAAAAGTTGAGTGTATATGGAGCATTGTGAATGTAAGAATAATAGTATTGTGTTTTTAAAATCTAGTTATTCCTATAAAAAAACAAGATTGATAGTGCATTGCCATCTCTACACAACACACGACTGACAACCATCTGTGGATGTTGATAACGTTACTCTTCGACCTCATATTACGATTTTGCTTTCGACCAAAAATGCTCGTGATCAAGAAAATTGACTGACAAGATTCGTCTAAACTCAGTCCCCTCTGGATATTCACCATTCCTAAAGAGGAAACGATCGATAAATATGTGTCTAGTAACGCCCATTCAACACGTACCACGGCTGCTGCAAGTAACGGATCTCGTGCTGTAAAATCACATCATAGGGCCTCATACATATGAGTTCCGTTTAACGGGAAATCTGACCGTGATGTGGCGGAAGCCAATGAGAAAGACCACATAGATGCAGCACGTCTTTGTCCACACATAATAATGGGTTTCTGTTGATCTCCATCCATGCAAGCGATGAATGAATAATCATAAACCTTTATCCGTAATTCATTTACGTCAAAATTCCCACATCGCTCCGCGGCATGCTCTTAAAATGTGTAACAATAAGTAATCAAACGTTGATGCTTGAATTTAAGATTATAGCACAGATTTAACGCAAGGGATACGGTGACACACTTGGGTTAGGGGCGATGATTGTAAGACACCCCGAGACAGAATAAAGATGGACATTTGGACCTTCTTACCGTATAACGGCAACTCCCGTTAACGCGCGCAGGGTGACAGAGGCGGAGATGCGCTAGCTCCCGACAAACACGCCTCTCAGCCGGCCAGAGGACTGCGATTCGGTTCACACCGAGCCGGTAGACGGAGTAGTATGGAGACTGTGATTCGGTAATGGCTGTCTATTCCCCTCCTTTCATATCCCTCCTTCTCTCCCGCTCTCTCTTTCTCCAGCCCCCTCCTCCTCTTCCTCACTCTCTCTTCTCATCCTCCTTTTTGGCCCAACCCTCTTTAATGATGATGGGGATGGCTTTAATGAAAATCCCTGTATAAAATCGCGATTAAATCAAACTACAAGACTGATCGATTCAATAAAATAATTGTACATAAATGATATAAGTATAAGTAAACATAGACTGGGCTTCGAACATTACAGAGAAAGGTTTGGAAGTCAGATTCATCTTAGAAAGGGTTACTGATTTAAAAATATTTAATAATCAATCAATTTAAAAAGTCACTGCTGAAAAACAATACACATTCTAATAGTTTCTATTACAATAGGCTACATTTAATAAAAAAATAAGCTACAAAATTCCTTCAGGTAGTGGGTTTTAAGTGTTATTCCAGTAGAATTTAAAATTATTTCTATTGATTCCCATTGGCTAGATAACATCCCACCATTAGAACCAAACACATAATACTATAATAACATTTAATTAATTATTATTTATTATATTATTGTTATAATATATTATAATAACAGTATAATAGTAGAGATCCACATTGACCATTAGGATATAGATTCATTAACACCAGTACAATTCCAATGATAGCCATTCAATCAAATAGAATTTCTCTTTTCTCTTGGAATATTCTTCTGGAAGTTCTATTTTTCTCAGGTTTTCTCAAGGTTATTCATTGATAACATAAACGGGGCAGTATTCTTTATCTTGACCTTGTTCAAACACACAAACAGATTTCAGAGCAGTTTTACATCTGTTTTGTTCCTCATAGGCCCGTATGAAAGCTGTAGTGAAATTGTGACAGTGAAGGATTAACTGCTGTTGGTGCAGATCAAACAAAAGCCATCACAGAAAACCAGCCAAAAATACCAGTGGAACATCCCGTGGACATTCTTTGCCTAATTTGTTCTCCAATAGGATGATTATTATGTGAAGGCAAATCATGTCAGTTTTAAAATGCACTAGACCTTACAGTCATAACTAATCGTATAGAGAAAGAGTCAGTTTATAAACTTGAAAAGGCTTAATTGAACCCTTGTGATGGTTTGTGTGCTTCATTCCACCTGACTTGACATTCCATTTTAACTAAATATCTCTACATCTATCTATCATTTTGAATAATACTCATCCGATGATTTACAGAAACGCCTTTGCATGCAAGTTATTGTTGAGGATGAATGCTTACATACCTTTTGTTATTTAGCCTGTTCAGTGTATTGAATCTTAAAGATAGTGGTTTATTACTGCCACCCACTGACCAAGATAGCATGTCACTACTCTTGTCAGACTTAGTAATTTAGCCGGTATGTCAAAAGGATGGATGCATGAAGCTTTTACCTGGGCGCTATCCCATGGGAAACTTATCCAAACCATTCAAAGATAGTTCATTTCAATTCGGGGTATAAAAGCTATACACGAATACACATTTGCTAAATCAGAAATTAGGATCAATATGGTTTCTCTCAAGCAACTTAATAAAAGGAATTCAAGCCACAATATAAATGTTTTACGTCTTTAAACAAATGCCCTCTAGAGTACAAAGTTTTAATATCTAAACCTAAAAGGGTATTTTAAAGCTTAAGTACATAATTTGAATAATGTAATATTTAAAAATACTTTCTCCTGTCCCATTTCCTGTGACAACTACATGCGATTTGTTACTAGATTTTACAGAGAAGTAAGCTCAGTGGCACCACTGACCAGTCTGATGCCTTTTGGTGCATATTTGGGTTTGGACTATCTATTTTTGCAACTAACAAGAGTGAGAAAGGTGTTCAGGAACCCTATTTGAACATATTTACTTTTTTTTATCATTTTATTTGGTGACGGTAATGATGTAGAAATTCAGTGTTATAGGTCCAGTGTTTAATTTTTTTGGAGCATCTATTGACAGAAATGCAATATAATATAGACCTCACATAACAAGGCATTATGTTTTATTACCTAAGAATGCAATATTTCTATCTACACACACTGCTGGTTCCACTACAGGAATTCATCATGTTGTTTCTAAAGTAGCCCTAAATGGACAAACTGCTCTACAGAGTCAGCCACGTACTACTTCAATTAGGGAGGGGGGACAGTGGTGAGCTGTTGGTTGCAATTCGCAATGTCACCACTAGATGCTAAATTTAATTCAATGAAACATGATAACTGCCAAATTCGGAAATTAATGAAAAAGTTAAAAGGACTCCTATAACTGTAATAACATGGAATTAATATATTTATTTTTCAAACATGAAACAATGTTGATACAGCAATATTATTTATAATACATAAGTGAGGAAGCAACTGTACAACAGTATGACTGGGTTAAGAGTGACTTCTGTCTGGAGTTGCTGGTTTTATGGCCGCGCCTCTTCGTTGCCTGTGTGGTGTGGAGGAGGCGTGTAGGATCCCTCCTTTATCAACTTGTCCCTCTGCTTACGAATCTCATACAAGCGTTTTTGCTGTAAGGAGCAATGAAAATAATTTTATAATATTAATGACAGTAATATTAATATGTCTGATTTATCAAATATAGTTTAAATTTGGTCAATAGTTTGCTAACAAGCTTCATCTGAGAATTGACTTACTGTCTTTTGGCGATGCATGCACTCGTAGAAGTCATCAAACTCAAGTTTGCATTCTTTTTTGGCTCGCGTCTGGCCGATACCATGACCACACTCGATCCATTCCTTCTCGAAGGCATGACAGCGAGCGACCCGCTTCTGTGGCTGCTCCCCGCTCTGGGCCAAGAGCCA
Source organism: Triplophysa bombifrons (assembly GCA_029783895.1). Lineage (NCBI taxonomy): Eukaryota > Metazoa > Chordata > Actinopteri > Cypriniformes > Nemacheilidae > Triplophysa > Triplophysa bombifrons. Next base: position 9,512,718 of record CM056469.1, read on the forward strand.
CTGGTCCAGATTAATGCCCAGCTTTGACTGGAGGTCTATGAATGGCATGGTTCTAAGCATCAGAAGAAGTAGGAGCTTTATTACCAAGTGTGTTTACACAAACAATAAATTTAACTTGGCGACAGGAGCTCTGTGCAGAAGAAAGTGTACACATGGTGGAAAACATAATGCAAATATACACTCACCTAAAGGATTATAAGAAACACCTGTTCAATTTCTCATAAATTCAATTATGGTGGTGGTGTAATGGTGTGGGGGATGTTTTCTTGGCACACTTTAGGCCCCTTAGTGCCAATTGCGCATCGTTTAAATGCCACGGCCTACCTGAGCATTGTTTCTGACCATGTCCATCCCTTTATGACCACTATGTACCCATCCTCTGATGACTACTTCCAGCAGGATAATGCACCATGTCACAAAGCTCAAATCATTTCAAATTGGTTTCTTGAACATGACAATGAGTTCACTGTACTAAAATGGCCCCCACAGTCACCAGATCTCAACCCAATAGAGCATCTTTGGGATGTGGTGGAACGGGAGCTTCGTGCATCCCACAAATCTCCATCAACTGCAAGATGCTATCATATCAATATGGGCCAACATTTCTAAAGAATGCTTTCAGCACCTTGTTGAATCAATGCCACGTAGAATTAAGGCAGTTCTGAAGGCGAAAGGGGGTCAAACACAGTATAAATTCCTAATAATCCTTTAGGTGAGTGTACATTGAGATAGAAAAAACAAGATTTAAATTAAAACAATAATGCACTATATATAAAACATTTAAAATATATAGACAAAAAACAACATGGAACAGATGTGTTATTTACAGGTTGAACCTTTTGTTTCTCAAAATGTACAGTTTCTAGATGCTATGTGCAAGTGTGCAATGTAAAGGACAGTGGGTAAGCCTTAATGTGAAATACTGAAGTGAAACCTAAAGTAATGTTATATACATTATAATTAACATACGTTATTGATAATATTGCTTTCATTTCAGAAATATTAGTTAATAACGATTAAACCCAAGATGTTGCTGGTACTGTCCAAGTACTTCATATAGAGACAAAAAGGATAATCTGAAGCTAACGTCAGTTGTGCATATACTTTTATACAGCTCCAAGACTTGATAATATATACATTTACATTCTTACAACATCAATATTAAATGCAATAAACCGAGAGAGGAACAAAGGACGTCGTTGCACTAGTTACTCTAATTTATTTAAAATAATGTTGATAACCGTTGATCTTCTGCCTGCTAACATATTAGCCTAACGGGGAGGCTTTATAATGGCGGAGAACACTGGTGTTAATTCTAATGTAATGTATGTACAATTAAAGGTTTACATTCGTGTTGTCATATCTATGGAACACCTAACATACATTATCATTAAAACTTTAATAACAAACACTGACCGTTCGCTTTAACCTTCTACAGGCCCACAGTTCACTCACGACCTCTCAGCTGCCGCAAAGCATCCGCCGCTGCTTCAGTCTGTCATCCAGCGAGTTTTGCGACAGTGTTGCAAAGCCCTTTTTGACGTTGGTATCGTAAAGTGGCAGACGAGGGCAGTGTTGATTCATCAAACATTTTGTGTTGAAATTCGGCATAAACTATGAAACGAAAATCGAAATGCAAAATCAAACATACATCGTTAAAGACTATAATAATGTATTAACAAAAGCTTTTTAAATCGTTTAATACCCAGATTAATTTTCCCTAATCGTAAACTAATAGCGATGTTCTGTTTTCCGATTGCAATCCCAGTTTAATCTTATAAACATGTTTTACTAATAGTCAGTCTTTAAGTCCTAAGTCTTCAGAGGGGACATAGATAACATGTCTGAATTGCATTACATAAAAAATATTTTAAAGACAGGTGCCATAAGCATTAATCAAAATTTAAGATATAAGGTGTATTTAAGACCAAAATAAAGATACAAAGTCAAAATGATGTTACAGGACCATGGATGCTTTGTTGAACTACATCTGTGGTTACAAAATATTGTGGTAATTGTAGAAAGACGATATCAAACATATACACTTAAGTACCTATCATGGAAAATTAAACTATCCAAAAAATATATCTAATGCACATCAGTGGAAATATTGTGCACTACTAACTTTTATTAGCTCATAAGTATAAGACACATAAAAATTAATCAAGAGACATAACTTGCCACAAAGGATGAAATGTTTATTCTCATTTGTTTCAAACACTCACAGCCAGTGCAGTTATCTTTGCTTTGTGGGGATGTACAAAACAACTCCAGATTTAACACAACTTTAGTCTTTTCAGCATACTGCTTAATTAATAAAAATGTAGTTAACACTCATTTCACTTTATATTCAAATTATCAAGTACTTTTCACAATTCGCCCCAAATTCTACTTAGTATAAAAGCATCTACACACAAAAAGCAAAAGATGAGTCGACCACAAATCCTCGTTTTTTGTGATTACAAGACAAAGCCAAACCCATCATTCATGTAAAAATTATCTCCGCATATAATTATTATGATAGCTGTGCAGAAGTTTCATTAAGCATTGTAGCACATAGAGAATATGAAACTTTCAATATCCCATTACATCCAATTAAATAAAATCACGACTGCTGTTTTCAAATATTGTGTAATCCCAGAGAGGCTCAAAACCAAAGACAAGGGATTGCATAAATATAAGCCTACAATGTAGAACAATGATAAATAGGATAAAGTGCAGGAGTGCTCATTCATTCATTCATCCATCAATCCAACCCTTCTCTCCATCCATCCGGCTAGCAGGTAAAATAAACATAAAACTGCTTGAAAAGCAGTGTGCTTAAGAAAGAGATTGAAAATAATAACAAAACAAAAAAAATATTAGACATGCATGTGAATGGATTGATACTATACAATTTCATATTCATCAATAAAATCAACACTGGTAAACATCCACACATAGCACACATTTTCTGACTCTCAGCTCATGAGGGCACAGACAGTGTTGTCAGTGAATTACAGACAGTTTAAGGAAACCGAGTGCATGTGCTCCGTCTGTAAAGCAGGCAGGGAGTCAGTGATTCAAGTGACGCTGTCTGCTTTATTGATGTCTTTCGTTCTGTGGGTGATTCACCTATAATGTGTATTCTGTGCAAACTGGGTCCGGTTGACCAAAACAATACTCTGTCTGTTTTCGCATACACTCGCATGCATACGGCAAATCATACAATATCCTTGTCGTATAGGATGAAATCAAAGACAAACAAACATACAGACAATATTGTAATGTTCATCAAATCATCCAGAAAAAAGAAGTCCCTCAAACTATTCGGGGGTCATTATTTGTTTGTTTGCTTTAATTCTTGTGGCAATGGTAGTACCTGTTTAAAGGGACAGCTGACCCACATGTGAAGATTCTGTACATTCATTCTTGTTCAACTTTGTCATTTCAAACCTGTTTGACTTTCTTTCTGCCATGAAACGCAAATACAGATCTTCTGAAGAAGAAATCTGTTTTCTCTGTGTTAATAGTGAATGGTGACCAATGGTTACCAAGCACCCAAAATTCACATAAGAACAGATTAAAGTTATCATATGGCTTCAGAAAACTTTAAAATATAGAGCATTTATAAAAAGCTGAACATTCTGCTTCGTTGATTGACAGAAGAAATACAGTTCTCCAGGTTTGTAATATGTGACAGAATTTTCATTTTAGGGGTGAACTGTCCTTTTAACCTCTTTTAGTTTGCTCAAGGCATTGTTGTTGTACCAAGAAGTAAACACAACAACAAAATGAATAACAGTATGATTTTCTGAAGAGGTAGAGGACCCATCCGTATTCTCAAAGAGAAGCGGACAGGAGAGCAGAGCGATGATCAGTCACTTCCATGAGTTGTCTAGATGCGAGTAAGGTGTTTTAATAATTATAAAATGCAGCAAAACAACAGGTAAAGCGTTAACAAGTCAGAAGCTCAGAAACAGTTGATTTGTTCAATTGTCAGAGTCGCTCTCACACGTAAAGAATGACATTGTCGGGACAGTGCAAGCTGTCGGTGGGGTTCAAGGCTCTGCAGGTTGTCTGCGTCGGGGCGATGTGGCAACTCTTGGGGTGGGGCGAGTCACAGTCGTCGGAGGTGAGCTCTGCGATGTCATCCGACTGCGTGTCGGACATCTCCAGGTCACTGCGGATGCTTTCCGGCTGAGCAAGGGTGACGTCTCTAAAACCCTCCATGAGTGACACTCCCGGGGAAAGAGCGAGAGGGGAATCCAACACTACACCGCTTCTGCGGGAACTACAGTCCAGAGGCTCCTCCTCTGAGCTGGGGGCCATAGGAGAAGTGGGCGGAGCCAGATCCTCTTCAGTGGTTAAACACAGATGACTGGGTTTAGTTTCAATGTCCACCTGGATCTCATGGTTAGTGCCCTCTCTGAAACACGCAAGGTTTTCCAAAAGATGAGAATGAGACTGAAGTAGCTGTAAAACGCTAGTTTTTCAAAACTGAGACACGTGACTAACATAAACAAACACACACCTGTCAGGTAAAGTGTAAGAGGAGGTGATGGATCCTGCCATTCCTCTAGTGCTGGCACAGTCACTAGCTGCTCCCAAGCTGCCCGTCTCCCTAACGCCAGCCTCCTTTCCCAGTTCTGTTCCCTGAACCTCCAGCCTGCCACATACACAAACATGGCATGAATTTACACAAGAATGTGTCTACAACACTAACTGTGCACCAAATATCCCAACATGCACCAGTGCACATACCTGCTGTATTTTCCCGTCCTAGCACCAAGCGCTCCTCCTGCTAGTGTGTTGAATTCTGGAGCCACTGATAGGCCCTCGCTTGGAGAGGTGGTACTTAGGCCACTAGCTCCTCCCTCCAAACTACTCTCACCCAGGCTGGGGGACTTGAATGCTCGCCATGCATCAGCAACTACAAAGACGCAATGCATTTCGTTAGCAATACTCTGCAAATCATTCAGTAATTTATTTTTCTTTTAATGTGACCTGAGTCAACTATTTACCTGTAATAGGTCCATCATCGTCATCAAAGTCTATTCTTACACCTCTTCCTTTGCCCCGGCTCACTCCACATCCCCCACCGCGGCAAAGAGAGATAGGCACAACACCATACACATATGCCAACATGATTGGAACACCAATTCCTGTAGCAAAGAGACATTTATTTGTTGGGTTAAAGGGGTAATGTACCTCCCTGTGTAACACCATATTTGTCTTGAATCTTGAAGTAGTCTTGAATTTTCCCACATAAATCTATAATTTCAACATATTAAGATTTAACATTCAACATTTTGGGACCTGCATATGTTCATAAAGTGGATATTTTTTATATAAACATGCATATCTTGGATGACATGAGAGTGAGTGAATGATTTAAGAATTGTAAATTTGGGTTGAAAACGAGGTTTTGCTCATCAGCACAGCCCTGCTGGTAAAAGTCGGAACTACATCTTCTAGTTGCAAAATCCATTCTTGTCTATTTAAAATTATCTAGGCATTGTGCTAGAATCTATTTTAAGCATAAATATATATGTTAAAGCTCAGATTGCAAGTATTTGATCATAGCACGGCTCGTCTTGAAAGAGTGAAATGGACTTAAGAATTTATAATAGTTGCTTGAGAACTTCAACGTGTATTATAGAACTGTGGACTTCACAAAAACTTTCTCACCAACTTTGGAACATTTAAAAGATCTGTTAAAATGCAAATACCACGTTTTTAAGAATACTCACCCACACTGACGGCAGCGATGACAGGGGCGGTGATGATTGACAAAGCCACGCCTCCAGTGATAGCCAGATTTCTCCTGTGGAGGGAGATCTTCTTCCCCTCATAGTGTGAGTGGATCTGTGATAAAACAAGGTTAAAGCACTTTTTTAGTTCATATGATAGATTGAATAAAAGTTTCTAGAATTGGATGATATCAAATATTCTTTGAAGCCTTTTAATTGTAAATACAAGAAGACCCCATTTTAGGGTTTGGCTCTCTCAAATGTAACAAGACTGCTGGCAGATGGGGTCTAAAACTTTAATCAGGCATAAATGTTCATAAACACAGTCCACATTACTAGAATGCAGCGATTTCAAAAATAAATCTTTGCAACATGAAGTCGAGGGCAGATTAACAATGCTGTATGCCCACTCTCAATCCTGCCTGAACAGTTTTACACAAGAAACTCTTCGTACCAGATTCAAAGCAATTTAGCTGGCAAAACTACACAGTGGGTGGAGCCTGGGAAATTCCCAGCCGTTTTAAGAAAATCTTCTTCCTGATTGTTTCTGATATAGGTTACATGTCGGGAATCCATACCTTGCGTCCAATGTAAACAGGAATGCCAATAACCATGGCAGGGACTGCGATGCCAGCGATCAAAGTGATGCCCACAGGTGCACCGATCAAAGTGCCCAGCTGCCAAAGAATCTTCTTCTTGCGACTCCATGGCTTTTTTCCCCAGAAGGTGCAACCTGATGGACTAAGAAAACACAACATCCAGAAGAATTATTTTCACCCAAAGGGATTTCAGAATGATTGTGGCAGGCAGCAATTGGTGAGAGCTGATACCTGAGGTAGTGCAGGTCTGAAATCTCCTTCATACAGAGCCAGCAAAACTCACAGCCGCACACGGCGCAGGTCATGTGATTACAGCTGCCGTCGTTCATCTTGATGATGTAGGCACCGCATCGGGGGCAAGGCTTGATGTCATCGGCTGAGAGAAGATTAGAGGGTTTGGATTTAGATTTTGTAAACGCAGAGAGAGGTATCTAATATAAATGGATTGAATAGAAATGAAGAGTGAATGAAATAGGAAGTGACTTGCTTTGCATGGACTTGCAATGTATGGACACAAAACCACAAAGGCATTTAACAAAATATCTTCTTTTGTGTTCCACAGAGTCATATACACATTTGAATGACATGTGTAACAAGAATATGTCCGAGAGGAGTTTGAATACTCACCATGTCCCTGCTCTCCAGTGTAGCTGGGTGAATGGTTGCTATGTGTTCTCAAGGACAGCGCTCTCTGTTGGCGAGCAGAGTCACAGGTCTGGTTAGGATGCCAAGCCTGCTTGCAGTGGTAACAGAATTCAGCACCACACCCTTCCCTTCGACACACCAGCCTTGGACAGCTGGCACATCCGGATGCAATTACGGCAAAACTGGTATGAGAACAAAATAAACAGGTCAAGAATATCATTTACGTCAGATGGAAATATAATTAAGCTTAGTTATGTATAAAAATAATGAAGTATTATGGAAGAACCAAGATTCAGTGAAGGTTACAGATGGAAATAGTTTAATATCGTACAAGTGGAAACAGTATATAAACCTTGTATCAAGATGTAAGTCCACCTTTCTCTGAAAACTTTCCATTGAGTTACTATTGGCATTGTACTTATAAGAAGAAGATTTGCATGTTTTATTTGTGGATAAGGATAAAAGTCTGATAAATTATTAAAATTAAAAGTGATATTCAGTACCATGGTAGTGTTTGATAATTACCATATTCATGTTACCAGGATATTTAGAAGGAAATTAGTATGATGCTGTGATCATAAAGATCATAAAGTAATAATATTGTGTGTTAATACTCATTTGTAAATGTAGTATGACTAGGTAAGTTTAAAATACTTTTTGGACTCAAAGATAATAATGGAGTCTTCTTTTCTTTGTAAATGTCAAACACCTGGCGAAGGGAACATAGCGGAGACTGCAAAATACTAAATAATGGAAAAAGAGAGGGAGGATTTATTGCCAGTCAATATTTGTCCAAGAATTCAAATTCCACTTTACTCCAGTTCCTAAGAAACTTCAGCCAACCGGTGGCCAAACTGCAGATGTCAAAACAACCACAGAAAGGCACAAACATATGAAAAATGACCTCAAACCTAACCATTAATTGTTAGAACGTTTTGTGATGTTTAATTAAACTTAATACGTTTTGGCAAGGGCCCAGTTTATATTCAACACTTGGATCATGGGAAAACACAACAGTATCATGGGTGGATATTTTTAATAACAGCAAAGCTCATTTTTATCTTCAAATTAGCTCAATTACAATAGAACTTCACCCAAACAACATCAAACAAATCTTGTGAAAAACAATTCTGCTCATTTTTCGTGCGTGTTTTGACCTGTTGGCATTACAGCAGGTTCTTCAGAACAATTCAACCTCATAAATCAGCTCAGCTGCAACGCTGAAGACTATGGCACGCTCTCACCTGTACAGTCACGTCAAAACCTGACCTCATAAGGCGTTGCTATGCTATCCCAAAACCCTTGCTATCCATGAAATCGAGGCACACGGTCAAGTGAGTATCCAATGATCGTTTTAATCAAACAGCAGCCTCAGTTACCCCTGGCAACTCTATGTCTATGCCGCATCTCAGTTTCCATAGCAACCCATCGCATAGGGAGAAGAAACAAGCTGTTTCCTTCTCCGATTGGCAGCAGGGGCCTTTCAATCAAGCTGCATTGCTGCCTGGTGTGCTGATGGGTAACAAACCACAGCAAAATAATACTTTGTGGAGCATTAGCTCAACTGCCAGAAACAGAACAGTTCTAGAAAAGCTAAGTCCGCACCTTTTGGCTATGGAAGTTGCTTTGTATGAAAGTGTCTTCCAAGCTAATGGATGTAAATGCTACAGGTTAAAAAAACATATTTCACTTTGATTTGAATGAATAGATAAGTAGACGGGACCATGTCGGTGTGTATTCGCAGCCATTTACAGGGTAACTATTTCATGGTGATTATTCATTGAGGCAGATGCAGTGAATATGGCAAATAAGTCACTGATATAATAAAAAATGATATTTTGAATGTTGGTAACCAAACGACGGCAGTACCCACTGAACTGCATTGGTTTTGTGTCCGTACAGTAAAAGTGAATAGATACTGGTGTTGTTCGGTTACCAACTTTCATCAAAATATCTTTTTTTGTGTTCTGCAGAAGAAAGAAAGTCATACAGGTTTGAAATGACAAGACGGTGAGTAAATGCTCTTCTCTTTTGGGTGAACTATCCCTTTAAAGTCACTCTATATGCTGCATGGTAACCAACAAAGTGATCAACAAATGGACTAAATGCCCCTTCTGAAAAATCCCCACACCATGTGAAAATCCCTCAGCATTGGCCGTGGGTTATAAAGGAAGTGGCTGTGAGTCAAACATGCAGACAGAAACATGTAATGTAGGCCATCAGCCCAACATTATGATTGACGAGTCTCAAGCAGGTTGTAAAGTCTTCTAATGTAATTGTGCTCTCTCAGAATGACACATCGTCTAAGCAAGATTTCCCACACAAGCGCAAGTGTTGCCTATTACTGTCCAATTGCCTCCTACTGAAATACTTCTTCTGTGGAAAGATACACATTATGTGCACAGAGAGAAGTGTGTTTGATACACTGCATAGCTTGTTTAGCATTTAAAGGGACAGTTACCCCCTAAAATAAAAATTCTATCATCATTTATTCATCCATATGTCATTCGAAACTTGCATATGACTCTTTCTCGAGTGGAACACAAAAGAAGATATTTTGACAAATGTTTCAGTGGTTTTGTGGCCATACAATGGAAGTCTATGGGAGACTATGTTGTTTGGTTACCAAAGTTCTTGAAAATATCTCCTTTTGTGTTTTTGCACAAAAAGAAGTTTTATTGTTTGGTGTACTATCCCTTTAAATTTGAAACCATGGGTGATAACAGTGAGTTGGTCTTTGCCTACTGTTACTAGCACCTCCCGTTCTACTTGGAAGGCTGTGACCATAAGAACATGGCTATGGAAATCAGTGAGGTCATCTCAAAGGTGAACAATGGGGTTTAGATGTGGCCATTGTACATCCCATGTTCATGTTTTGTTTTTCCACACTAAATCGAAAAAGCACACTACATCTGTACTGTAGCATTAGGGCTTGTCTTAACTGGAATTAAGCGGCCTAGCCAAAATGTGTTAGCTGGAGGCGGGTGCCTATTCAAAACAAGCAGGGTATCATAGCTTTGATATGAAGAAGTAAAATATGCAAAACAGTCTTACCCGCAGTCCGGGGCTGGACACCATCGGCAATCTGGGTCTGACGCTAGGCAGCGCCGCAACAGGAACTCCTCGTACTTATCCATCAGGACGGGGTCGTCCAGAATGAGGGCCACCTGCCGAGGAGACAGTCGTTCTGCACATTCCGGGCAGCTGAGCTGTACTCGGCTCTCCGTGATCTCGATACGCAGGTACTGGCGTAAGCAGCACAGACAGGACCGATGGCTGCAGTTCTGGAGCTCGGGAAGTTGCTCCGCAGGTTGCCGCACCAAGCACAAGGGGCACTCTAGGAAATCTTGGCCACCTAGAGAGGCCCGGCTGGTGGACAGTGGCTCGGCGGGGTCTGTCGCAGTTGGGTCTGAAGATACGTTGGTGGGCGTGGGGGGCTGGAGAAGCTGTTGTTGCTGTTGTTGGTGCAGCTGTTGCGTGAGAGGAGTGCCCACATTAGCCTTGTTTCCCCTGGACCCACGTTTGCCATTGAACAGACTGTGAAATGAAATCCTGCCTTGTTTTTTTCCACGGCATTTGGGATTGGGAACGCCACTGACGGAGGAGTGGGGAGACTCCGAGTCTTTTTCAGATCCCATTTCCCAAGAACGACCTTGATATGTTTACCAACTTGGGTCCTTAATAAATGTTTTGCTTGTGCTGTCGAAGTCGCAATAAATGATCTGAATGAAGTCTCAAATCAAGAACAGGGATGCACTCGTGATGCACAAAGAATGTTTGTCAAGGACTCAACAAATTCCAGTTAATATGCCTGTCAGTAATATTCCACTTAGAGAATCACTTCTTCCTCTCGGCTAGAAGCACTGTTTAGACAATAGACGGAGAGATAACCAACAAATTGAGTTTGCAAAAGGGATGGAACAAACGCCACTCCTACGAACTTGTTCTCGTAATGGTGACGAGAAAATCGAACAAAAGGAACAGAAAATTGCAACACCCCAAATTCTTTACAGACTATAAAACTGATAGATGCTGGCAACTGGGCGTTTAAAGAAAATGACGGTCTGGACAAAACTAATAACTAAGAGTTGTACAATCTGGCTTAAAATACCGTAATCCTTTCACAAGGCTTGATGTCTGTCCTTCTTGCCTCCTTGTTGAATTTGTAATGCCAAGATGTTGCCTGCGCTCTTCTCTTTCTGAATCAGCCGGTCTGTTAAGGAAGAGAAACAGCACAGGAAGTTAGCAAAGCACACAGACGGCCTGCATGAGGAGCATGCTCAGTGCACGCTCACGTACACACATACACACTCCTCCCTTTTTATTGTCAGTCTCTTTTCATTTCACAGTTAACTCTTTACGCAATGTACAGGTTTTAACAGAGCTGTCAAATAATCGACTTACCATCCAATAACAATGCTGTATGTGAGCACATTGACGACAAGAGGAAGTAACGGATACGTAGACCAGAAGCTGAATTCTGTTATTACATTACCAATCGCTCAACCTCACATTGGATGGATTCGACTCCAATCTCTCATTTTCTTTGTGCCTCGCTGTCGATGACACCCTCTCATCCTTTTGCTCTCACACAAGCACACACACTCGAGCTCCACTTCACACTGTGCTGCTAGTGCAGTTGCCATAGTGATTTCCACTATGAACACAGCAAACAAGGACTATCACAGTGACTCTAGCCCTTATAAACACACACACACCGCAGATATTAACACCATACATCACATGACGCACGAGCACATCCTCCAACTGGGTTTTATTCATTTATTTATTAGTGACCGGAACATCAATAAAGTTCACAAAAAGAAGCGCCATAGAGTCTGAGAAAAGGAGGGACGGATTTTGTAGGCCAAAAAATGTGTGTCGATCTCCCTGCCACATTAGCCAGCTCTAAAAATAGAATTACTCAAACTGTAGTTACACAAACACACCCAGAACGCAGTAAGATGTGTCCCGGTTTCCCACCGTGATGACCCTTGGATTAAATTCCTGCGCATCACAAATCTGGGACGGAGACCACCATGCTAGTATAAAGCTTAGGGAGCAAACTTCCTTTACAGTGAAGACTTGTTGTGGTACTACAGTAATACCATGGAACTTTGATATATATCACAGTACTAAATGAAAAAGTATTACTATTTACTGCCATATTTTAATACCAGAGTATTCATTTACATTGTAAGGTTCTTCTAAAGATACTATATTATTATTGTTAATGCATTTGGTAATGCATTTATTTTGGAGTCACGATTGATCAGCCCTAATAAATAAAAATATAATTATATTTCGTTTTTTTATATATAATAAGCACAATTTAAAGATGAAATACATGTAAAAGCAGCATAAACGAAAGCAGCAGTCATCTGCTTGTTTTCTGCCAGCTTTAATAGCTCTGTGAGGCAAGCAGTGACAGAAGCCCATGTGACCCACTTTTTACTCTCTCTCTTTTCGCATTGCTCAAAGCTACCATGTCCTCATGTCTTGACCCACTACTATGCAACGATTCAACAATCGCCAAGCGCTAGGTGCTCTGCACTCGACAGAGAGCAAATAAACACATTAAAAATGCAAGTCTGCCTAATGGACAAAAGGAAAATTCCATATGATCTCTAAAGTAACTAATTCAACGATTCTAAGCAGCCGTATGGAAAGGTCGCTGTTGAATTATAGCAAAAAAGACTCTATATATAGAATCTATATATAACTTGAGGCTGGGATGGTAATAGGTCTCCCGCGCACTTCGGGCTGTGTTGAAGGGGAGTATAACCTCAGCTAATGCTAACACTTACACATAATAACCATCTGTGCTCTCAGAGGTTTACTTTGTGAGAGATGCTCGTGGGTGCACAACAAGAGCCGTTTCTGGAAAATCTGTGTCACATTTCGGCACCAACGCGCAAGGTTACAAAGCACGAGCCGCTGCGTGTGTATAATGGGCAGGGCTGTGTTTGTTGTGCAACAACAGTTGGTTTATTATTTATTAGCTATGAATGAGGTTTAGATTCGCAAGAAGTTCTCTTTCACTTACACGGAAGCTATTTTTCCATTTAGTGGTTTATTTGACAACTTTAAAAATGGTCTTGCAGATTATATCATTGTCTGTAACCAGTCGCAGAGTAGTTCAAAACAGAAAAAGAGATGTGATAATAAGTAGGAATATGTAGGTAAAACGTAAGTTAGGCAATAAAAGACTGATAATAAGGCTAAACAATAATTCTATAATAGACTTGTTTTTAATACAATCAAACATAAAAATGTGAAAATAGGTTTTACAGTATAGTGGCACAATTGATTCACTGGAGAGAGTAAACCATTGAAGACCGCTGGCAACCAAACAACACTGGCCCCCATTGACTTCCATTATGTGGAAACAAAACCGCAGAGGCATTTCTCTAAGAATCTTCTTTTGTGCTCCACAGAAGAAATAGTCACATGACACAAGGGTGAATAAATTATGACAGAATTTTTATTTTTGCGTGAACTATTCCTCAAAACACAGAGAATATCGAATCCTGAAACTATAATAAGAATGTCAAAATATTCATAACCAATAAGCACAGACAAGCATTAGTTATGCTTTTTTGTAAGTTCTGGACACTTATTCCATAGTGGGTGTTGTTTTTTGCAATAATGCACTATAAGATTCGCTCTCTCTTTGTTGTATGCACATTGTTTCCATCTAGGTATAGATTTTAAATTGAAAACAGTAAACAATTACCGAACAAGTCAAACCGAAAGCAGATCCTTACTAAAGAGACTTACTGTAAGTGAGATCACCTCTTAGGAACAGGATACTTGTCTCAAGATTTTACAGTAAAGCTCAGTTTCAGGATGAATGGTGTTTCTTTCCGGAGCATTTATCAAAACGTCATAGAGGAATTTGGAAGAAGAGCTCGTTACATATGAACTGAAACCGCAAATGAAGTCTACAGGCTACAAATGAACATAGGTTGGCAAATTCTATTACGAAACCACAGCCGAGATATCATCCTACGTCAGACATACACACGACACAATTCAACACAAACTGTCACTTAAGCTAAATATAATTGAACAATCATCCAACCTACCAATGAGAATAAAGAAATCAAACCAAAAAATGGTTTGGCCTATACTAGTCTGTTAGTTACAAACTCATTACTCGGAGCGTGAGAGATAAGACTGACACTTATTTGTGGTCTCAGCACTTCAACTCGCTACAGCACCTTAAACAGGACCTCAGCACTTTCGTATCATACCCGACATAAGACCACGCATCACCAGCCAGCTGGTCTCAGCCTCAGACATCACACCCACGGACCGTTGGCCAAAAGTGTGATGTATAGGGAACACTTCTCTGGAAACACTTCAGCACGTTTGAAGTCGTCATCTGATTGGTTGAATGAATTTCTTAGGATTTCTGGGAGACGTGCGTGTCGCATTCTTTAATGTTCAGTCTGGAAACAACACAAAGCCGTCCGATCTAAGAAGTAATGTCATGTTTAAAACGGATGCTAAAAGATTTCATCACGATCGACTAAACGCTTTATTCTTAAAAGTATGCAAGGTTTATATTTTAACCTGTCTGTTACAATTTCCAGTTTGTGTACAGGTGGGTTACCGGATCCCTGACCATTAAATAATCATTTGAATCACATGTAAAGCTCACCAGCGGCTTGTTGTTCTTAAGAAAGCTTGAGTGTGGCCTACTGTCTTGTTTTTCATGCACAATATTATTAGTTCAATTTAGTTTTAAACAGTTTAAAATAAAGAAGGAATCGAAAAATATATCATCATTTACACATCCTCATAAGTTTACCTATAACACAAAGGAGATATTCTGAAGCTACTGCTTTATGAAATATTAATAATGATAATATTTCTCGTATTGATACAGAAATATGAAACATGTACATGTTTGAGACAACACGAGGGTGAGTTACAATGACAGAATTCACATTTCTTTTTAAAACCACTGTTTTGTACATCTAGTATATGCGTTTTAGTGCTTTTACACAGGTGTACTGAACTGTCTGGATACTTTGATCACACAAATGCAGTTTAAACTTTCAGTGTTATGGGAACTTCCAGCAGTGAGGGAAGGAAGTACTAACAGACGGGCTTATTATCTCATTAGGTGGGTTGTGATACTCAATGGAATCTCTTTAAACTGAATGTCTGTGTAGAGGAGTTGGCTGTGTTGAGGCGCATGGTCTTAATAAAAAACAGGTTTGTTCTGTGAAACACCGCTGTAGTTCTCTTTAAGTCTAATAGCAACGGAAGTGGCCACGACAACCTTTTTAGTCAAATTCTTGTATGTACATTGTGTGCATTATCGTTACAATAAAGAAAGATATATCAAGACCAGCAACAGTTTGTCACATTTACACGAGGCTGGCAAATAAAGCACTAATATAACAGGAAACAACAGTGTGGGTTCCATTGAAACTCAGTATATAGATTTAATCAGTTCTTAACAGTCACATGGTGGATGACAGTATAAAAAGGAAATCTGACGATTCAGAAAGACTGGAATTCACCATGTGTTTGGTGAAGTAAAAGGAGAACTGAAACCTATATCAAACGCAGTAGTTTTCTACTAACCTCTAAGGACACAATTTACCAAAAACCCAACATATGTACAGTTACAAAGAACTCAAATACTGGAAAGTTCATGAAGAACCAGTAAACTCTATTTTTAGATCAAAGGCTCAGCCATTGAGTTGTTCAGGGTATACAAGACTCTTCTTCATTCGCACGCTGATAAAATATCCAAAATATGACTACATGTCCAGGTTTAAAGATAAAAAATCTAGTTCTACAAAAAATAAAAATATGGGTGTTGGTTTGATGGATGATGGAGTGACACATACTTGCATATCACTAAATAGCAAATCCTTAAATATGACTACACAGCTACAATCTTGTTTTCCTCTAACACATCTGTATTTTGTATTTGATCATTTCTGTGCCCTATTGTGTGACAACCAAAATATCACCAATTCCCTTATGTGTAAAAAGTTCAAATTCAACTAGTTTTACCGCATTAATAAATAATATAACGTTACAGCAAAGAAACAGTAACACTGGTGTACTTGAACGTTAAAGGCCTAACCTGTCAAAACACAATTTAGGAACATATCCAAAATAATCCTTAACACCTCGTTAACATCAGTATAATATAAAATCACATAAAACAAGTATGATCGTGATTATTTTAAAGTGTAATCAACCATGACGACAGTCTGTTAGGCACTTACCGTTCAGATGGAGCTGATAGTATTGAATAGGGCGGTACGCAGACACCTTACGTGCTATTGTACACCGCGTACATTCAGCGATCAGTCACGTAAACCTGGTTAATCTCATCCGACAGCTATCTACTATAACATTCTCGACCATCGGTCGTTGGAGAAGACCTCTGTCCTGGTTTTCCAACGCTGTGGACGAAACTGTTCAGATTATGTCCGCAGCTTGATTCTCTTTTCCATTCACGTCAGAGAGGAAAGCCCCTGCTCGTGACGCGCACTCTAGGCGGAAACACCGCCCAGTGACGTCAGGTCAAAAATGAAACGAATGCGGGACAAGTTTTGACTGTTCAATAACATGCATCCGACTTATTTATTCTTATATAGTCAGTGTGACTAACTACATTGTGAACACGATAATCTTAAAGTCTATGCTTAAAGGATATAGTCTAACAAGAGTAACGTTATGCCAACAACGGGAATTACTCAAATATTATAAGACAGGGGTCAAATGCATCACTGAATCAGTGGTTAATAGACATGACCACGACTAACATGTCATCAAAACAACAGTTTGAGTTCCAATGAAGTCCAATATTTATCAGTTTTTAATAGTCACGTGGTTCAAATTATTGAAAAGAAATACATTTAGAAGTAAGGTATAGCTGGGTAATTTCTTCAAATTGAGCTCGTGTAAAAATGCATCGCCTTACACGTGCCACACCTGGACGTCAATAATACACAAAGCAACAACTAAATTCAAGATAGAAGAAAATAGTCACCCAAGTTTATTTGAGGTAAAGTGTGTTTCAGTCAAAATCTAAATTCATTACAAAACACGAGGAATTATCGAATTAACTGACAGCTTCCCTACTCCCATCCCTCATCTGGATCATACTGGATGGGAGAACCTGGATTTCATACAGCTGCAGGGAAAAGAAAAAGGACCACGAGTAAGTGTATAATTAAACACAAGTGAATAAAAACCTAGATTATTATTAAAATGTAATACATTATGCTTCATTTCATTGAGGAACTAAAAGAAGCCAGAGGAAATGTCGTCATTATTACGACACCTACTGGACACCATGCATTACTACAAGAACCAAGTCCAACAGAACGGTTTTAATGTATTCTTTATAACACTTTGCGATGTAAACAATTACTTTCACCATCAAGTGCAAATAATATTTTTACAGTTGCCTGATTAAAGAAAAAAGTGCTACAGAACCTCCATTATATGGAAATATGTAAACAAATGACTTCTTTAAATGACATGTATGTGACAGTAAGTAATAAGTCATTACATTTAGATTGGAAACTACAATCATTGTTCAATATTTCAGAGGCTGTTTGTTGAGAAAGCTTTGTTACCCAATGGACATCAGGAGGAAGAGATCAAAAAGATTTTTCAGGAAAAAACTTGAAAAGAATCCAAGTGTCAATGCACAAGGAGACTGTTATTAAGCCCTAAAAAAAAAAAAAAAAGAGCAAAAAGGGCAATTCAGAAGGATTAGATAAAATAAACCACATCTTTACAGGTAGCAGCGGAGAAGGCAGCAAGGATGAAGGCAAAGACGAGGTCGGGCGACTGAGACGCATCGACAGCTTTGTGCAGGCTGCGAGCGCTGTAGTACTGCACTAGAGGAGCTGTCTGCTTATGGTAGGACTCTAGTCGAGAGCGCAGAGTTTTCTCATTGTCATCGCTTCGGCGGATAAGAGGCTCTCCGGTCACCTATAATGGATTGCATGAAAAATGTGTTAGCTCGAGACATTTTGGGGTTGCTTCTCATAGACAATATCTTTAGACTTGGTTGTTTTAGACTCTTACATCATCCTTCATTGATTCCTTAGGAGGGTTGAATTCTTCATGATAAGATCGGCCACTAGGCTGGTGAATAAGCCTGAGGAATGTCATTATCAGATTAAATAAAAAATACAGACATTTTCGGACTATATAGTGCCCTTACTGAAAGAAAATAAAGTGTGATTTTTACTTCTGCGTCGGACCTACGCCGTTACATCATAAGCACCTCACCAAAAATGTAACAATTTGATGCAGACCGCAAGTGCTGTGATTGGTCTGCTTGAACCCCCTCCCTTCAGGTAAAAAAAACCTGACATGTGGACACTGATCGACGCGGAAAACAGTGAACAAGTATAAACGGAAACCAGCGCGTTGCCTACAACGTAGAGGCTATGGCGTAGGTCTGATGCAGTGTTAAAAATCCTCCTTAAGAAGGAATACTTTAGGTCAAAGATTCACTTTTTCAGAAAAACAGCAATCAAAATTCTGATAAGTCGAAAAATTCAAGTGGCGGTTGCTGTTAAAAATCAACAGGTTGTCAGGTTTCTCCAACCTCATACCTCCCACAAATCCTGCGTACCAGTAGAGAGTCATCAACAGAGAATTCAACCACAGAGTCCAGCTTTTCGTTGCGCTTCTCCATGAGGCCATCCAGCTACAAGAGAGCAAAAAGGTTTGACAGACATTTGCAGGGTAGGTGCTCACTAAACTGTTGTTGTGATAATTATAATCCTCACCATTTCTGCCTGCTTGACGGTGCGAGGGAAACCATCCAGCAGGAATCCATTCTTACAGGCAGGTGTGTCTAGGTTATTGTCTATGAGCTCCACCACCATATCATCACTCACCTGACAGGCAAGTGAACAACAAGGATTAAAAATCTATCCCTTAGTTCAGAGACACAAATCACAAGTTAATACTTGCTGGTATTCACTTTCAGAAAGTGAATATCAACTAAAAATTTGTTAAATATGATAATCAATGTTTAGTATTACAGCATACAGAAGCAAACCCAGACAATATTTTTTGAATTTTTTGAATATTTAAGGATGTAAACTGCCTTAAAAAAGTAAGTTTAAACCGGACATGCATCTATTTTACCAGTTTGCCTGCATCCATGGTTTCCTTTAGACGCTGACCGAGCTCTGAACCCGATGCCACCATGGCCCTCAGCATGTCTCCAGTGGCCAAGTGACAGACACAGTACTTCTCTGCAAGCCTGGGTGCCTGTGAAAGCCCAAGTTTATAATTATCATAAATGCAACTACCGTCATAACATTCTAAATAGTCATTATGGACAATTATACACACAAATAAAAAAAGAAGTCAATCACTTGCTCAGCTGATATATCATAAATTAAAGAATCCATTTCATATACCTTAAAGGGATAGTTTAACCATACATATTTCTACAATTTAATAATTTATTTCTCCTTTATGTTGTTTAAAACTTGTATATATCTCTGCTGTCCTTCTGAAACCTTGCATCTCCTTATTGTTTTCCGTCATAAATCATTATTATTAGTCGCCCTTTGTTTGTAATTGGGTTTGGCACATATCTAACCAAATAAAACTTTGACAACACAGTATTCCGTCATTTAAAAAGTACAGTATTTTCCCATTTCCTAAAAAAAATGAACATTTGGACATCCAAAGTTTTGGAAGGACAGCGACAATATGATTCTTCTGTGAAACACTAAATAATATTTTAAGAAATGTGGTCAAAGTTGGTTATTAACATTTCTTTAAAAAAATCTTCCTTTGTGTACCACAAACACAGATTGCGATTGATACGAAGGTGAATAAATGTGTTGTGAAAAGTATTGTGAATAATCCTTTTACATAAATTTACTTTGCTACAATTTCCCGTTATATAAAAAATAACTATTTGTATTAATCTACTATGCAAATGAACCTACAATGCATACACACTAAATATTGAATGCATTGGAGGTGGTAAAACCCATATCCATATCACAATCCTGTTGTAATCACATAGTTAAGCAAAGTTTAAAAGGTCAAATCTCAACTCTCCTACGCTGAATTTACATTAATGTAGAACATGCATTGCTCAATAAACATGAACAGCTAATGTTGGGTGATCAGAAAACCGATTCATTTTTCGTGTTCAGTTGAATGACTGCCTAACAGGACAGAAAAGTCTACAACTTTCCCAGTGGTCACAATATGAGAAAAGAACAATTCCCCTTTATATGGTGCAGAATTTAATCTGATAAATGTCCCCACCAATATCTATTGCTCAATTATATTAAAACCGGTTCCACGTTTAAAGGTTGATTAGAACGATCTATCCCGGTCAGAGACCACCGACAAAGCGCAAGAAAACATAAATGATATAAAAAAGACAGCAACTCTGTTGAAGGTCCAATGGGTTTAAAAGTTACATGTGGTTCGGTCCAGTTAAACTATTATATGAACTCTATCGCGCGCCGTAGCTGGACAGTTTGAAGCCACGCGGCCCGTCGCATCGACTCTCACCTGCGTCCCTTTCCCCGCACCGGGTGGTCCAAGCAGGATGGCCCGGATGCCTTTTCGGAAACTGGACTCGGTATCATCCGCTTGCGCGCTGGGGGCCATGGTTACAAGTTGTAAACGGACTAAAGACACTTTGCTCCACTGTACTCTGTGTCCTCAAACTGGCTCAGCCAGGAAAGGAAGTGTTAACGCCTCCGTTTGATGAACGTGGAACCAAAGCTCCGCCTTCTTTCGCACTATTGTCCATTCGATTGGCTATAAGACATGTCGTTTGTTAAATCCGCGAGCTTATTGGATAAAACCAAACCGTTTGGAATCACCCAATATCCGGAGTTGACTTGAAGAGGCAAGTTTACACTAGAAACTAATCCAGTCTCACATAATCTTTTACCGTAATTTACAGTCAGAATGAACTTCCGCTTTCGTACTCATTTTAACAACATACCACAATTTTGATAGTGCCCCTAAAATATATTTAAAATAAATATTTATTTTTTAAAGATCAGTAAAAAACTTAGCAAATGTTCAAGCGTTATTATTCGGGTAAAAAATTCAAATTCGGAATCGAAAGTAATAGGAATTGGATACCGTTACTTAAAATTAAAATTCCTCTTATCAATTCCTGTGCATATTTTCAGAACTGTATGAAATATTATATGAAAATTAACAATGTTTTTACCGTAGTACGCATAGTTTAACTATAGTATTTGAAGTAAAGCACATGAACCACAAATTCACCATAGTTTTATCATAGTATCTTCAGTTTAACCATAAACTATTGTAATACAAATTGTACTAAATCAGACAAAATATGGTTGCTATGTGTATAACGAACATACATAAATATATATATTTGCAAACCAGCCAATAAACAGGCTAAATGAACATATAGGTTGATATCTAAATGTTTTACTTCAACTGTGGAATCATACTAAATAAGAAGCGAAATCGATAAGCAGAATCGGAATCGATTAAATTAAAACGATACCAAACCCTTATTATTGCACACTATTTCATATCATATAAAATACATGGATTAAAGTGAAAGAATGTCTTTTGACTGAATTTCTTATAAGGCCAAGTCATATTCCTTTAACCCACACTTTATTTAAATTGTCAAGACCACTAGTATTTTAAGGGGAGATGTTTTAAATCGCTTTCATATTGCCAGTTTACTTATTTTAAAAGCTATTTTTAATCTATGAAAACATTAAACTTACCTAGACAAATAGTCAACCATCTACATAACTTCAGAGCATGTTTGTCAGGGCTTGATATTAAGCGTTGTCATGTGTTGGTCCTTTGGACAAGTACATTTGTCATTCACTTGTCCGAGTACAAAAATGATTTGTCCAAACATAAAAAAATAACTTCATATGACGTGTCAATACAAAACAATGGCAACAACATATTTTAAGATATGTCAGGGCTATTTATTTTCAGATGAGACAGCTCAAACTTTTATTTTAGTCTGAGACTAGTCTTCAACCTTGTGTTTGAAACTGGGCATTAAAGTTTTATCTCCAATCCTTAAATCAGACAATACACCATCAGTTTATTGTAATTCCCACAGTTGTGGTCTTGAAAAAAATCCAGAGACCACTAAGTTGGAGACGAAGACAAGACTGAGACCAAAGACAGTTGAGACAGAGACATCACAAAATGGTCTCGAGACCTGACTTGAGACCAAGACCAGTCTTGAGTACTACAACACTAGTCGTAGCACAAGTATAAAACATCTGTTGTCATCATAAAAAAATGTGCAAGTGCAGTTCATCACATGAATAGGTAGGTAACTGAAAAAAGATGGATGGATAAATTAAGGCCATATTATTCTTTTGTTTACCTAAATATTACTGTGTTTTCATTTTTATATTATACAATAGTGGTATATTTGTCCACATAAATTACTTAAGTATATTAAAGTATTTACTACAGTAAAATTCCTAGATATTACTATAGTGTTTTTTGACTTACTATAGTATACTATGTGTTTACTCTAGTTTATCAATTTACTACAAGGGCAATACAATTTATCATAGCAAATACTATAGTACACTACACTACAGTATTTATTCGTAAGAGTGTTAAGTTTAGCGGGACTTTTATTTTGACGACTTGTCGGAAAGACGCCTGAGCCAATATGTTTTTGACGATAGCTTCACTCAAAAAGTACCATGCTGGTAAATCAGACTCCAGCAAATCTCGCGATAAAGTTCATGTATTCATATCCTCATAGAGTGCAGACGCAGACAAATCCTTAACACACACTTGTGTAGTATGTTAAATATGCACCTCATTCCCTCAGACACACAGCCAGATGACAAATAGCCACGTTCACATTGTCACCAAAATCAGATTTGTTTGGTCACATGCGACCAAGATCTGTTTACTGCATGACAGTGTAAACAGGACAAACCAGATGGAATCCGATCTTTTTTTATCTGCTCTGAGACACTTCTATATTTGCTCATAAATCAGATACAGGTCTGAACGGTCATATTGGAATTCATGCGACTTTTGCGTCATTGTAGGTCGACTTGCGTCATAATTCTACGCTAATTTAAAACATCAGATTTTAAACATAAACACTTGCATTGTGAGCCGCACGATGCGATGCAACAAATGACTATAGAATCCTTTATAATAAGACATTTTGCCACTGCTACTGGCATCACTGGCGCGATGCAACGTGCAAACCGGGATGCGCACAGCCCGAGAGCGGATTGCTCTAAAATCGCACCGCGAGAACAATCCACTCAGCACCGCTTAAAGTCAAACACACCCGCTGACTTGACCCTTGCTTAATTCTGTATGAAAGCGTGCTGCCTGTTACGTGCTATTGTTGTTTTGCGCATGCGATTCAGTTTATAACCATCACCAGTTCACACTGGAATCTGATATTGGCCACATTTTTTAAATAATGTGAACCGCCAAACAGAAAATCTGATCTGAGCAAAAAATCGGAATTGAGCATTAAGGCTTGCAATGTGAACGTGGGATTCCGTGTGACACACAACGCACTTCACACAAACACACATCTCTGTGTAATGCACTATGCAGATATTCTTATTATTCTACATATGAGTCGCAGTTAATTGTCCGGTCCGGCAAGTAAAATCCTCTCCTGTCTCGAGCCCTGGTTGTGATAGGTAGCAGGATTGAGTCTGGCTCAGTGCCAGTCAAAGCGAAGAATGTTTTAATCATACCAGTGCGCGTCAAAGGGTTAAAATCGTGAAAAGTGAATTTATTGTTACAAAGTGCTTTGAGCGGCTGGTCCTGTCACAACTAAAAGACTCTTTACCATCCACACTGGACCCATACCAATTTGCCTACCGTAGCAGTAGGAGCACAGATGATGCAGTGTCCATGGCGCTGCACTCCGTGCTCACACATCTGGATAATAAGGACATTTATGCATGCATGCTGTTTGTAGACTTCAGCTCTGCATTCAATACCGTCATCCCTTCCAAGCTAATCATCAAACTTGGAAACCTAGGCATTAACAATTCAACCTGCAACTGGATTATGGACTTCCTGAGGAACAGGCCTCAGCTTGTTAGGTTAGGCCACATCTGCTCCACCATCATCACCATCAACACTGGTGTACCACAGGGCTGCGTACTGAGCCCCTTTCTCTACTCCCTTTTCACACTCGACTGCAGACCTGTGAATGGACCTAACTCCTTCATCAAGTTTGCGGACGAAACAACAGTGATTGGTCTCATCAGCAACAACGATGAGACTGCTTACAGGGAGGAGGTACGGCACCTGGCCACATGGTGCTCAAACAACAACCTGCTCCTGAACACCTCCAAGACAAAGGAGATCATCGTGGACTTCAGGAAGGCGAAAGGAGGCACACACGACCCCATCCACATTAACGGGACGGCTGTTGAACGTGTTTCCAGTTTTAAGTTCCTGGGGACCCACATTTCGGAGGACCTGTCCTGGACCACCAACACCTCATGCCTGGTCAAGAAGGCTCACCAGCGTCTCTTCTTTCTGAGGACACTGAAGAAGAACCAACTGTCTTCAACTATCCTGGTGAACTTCTATCGCTGCACGATAGAGAGCATCCTGACCAACTGTGTCACAGTCTGGTGCGGGAACTGTTCTGTTGCTGAGCGCAAGGCACTGCAGCGGGTGGTGAAAACAGCCCAGCGCATCATAGGAACTACACTCCCTTCCATTGAGGACATCCAGACGAAACGCTCTCTGCGTCGAGCTCGCAGCATTATCAAGGACTCCTCTCACCCCGCTCATAGAGTGTTTACTCTCCTGCCTTCCGGTAGGCGCTTTGGGTGCCTCCGGGCAAGAACCAGCAGACTAGGAAATATTTTTTTTCCCAGAACTGTTTCATTATTGAACTCTGCTCCCCACTGATTCCACTACCCCTCATAACTTTAACTGTAATGCTGCTATTACATTGTTGACATTGCACTACAGGGCTGCCATGCATGACTGAACTGTACACACCAGTACTTCATGTTATCTGCTCTACCGGACTGTTTACACACACATAGGATCATTTGCACTCTATACTGCTCACTTGCACACCAGTAATATTACACTGAATGCTCATTTGCACTAATGGACTACTCTCATAACTGCATTTCCTCATCTACTGCACTGTAACTTTCATAACTGCATTACCTCATCTACTCACAGTAACTTCAATAACTGCACCAACTTCTCTACTGCATTATAACTCATCTATTGCATTAATGCATCTATTGCATAACTAACTGCATCTACTCATCTATTGCACTATAACTTCAATAACTGCATTAACTCATCTACTGCACTGTAACCTTAATAACTGCACTAACTCATCTACTGCACTGTAACTGTATAACTGCATAACTGCATCTACTCATGTATTGCACTATAACTTCAATAACTGCATTAACTCATGTACTGCACCGTACCTTTAATAACCGCATCAACTCATCTACTGCACCGTAACTTATAATGTCTGTAACTAATGCACACTTAAGTCACTTGCACTATTGTATATATTGTCATCTGTTCATAACTACCTGTACATTAATGTTCACAGTATATAGCCTTCTGTTTATATTGTTCATAGTACATGCCCATTGTAAAGTATTTTCCTAATATTGTATTCTGTATTTATTCACACTGTATATCCTGCACTTGCTAATTGCACTTCTGGTTAGACCTAAACTACATTTCGTTACAATGTACTTGTATATGTGTAATGACAAGCTCGGCTTCAACAGTGCGATACACTCACGGGCTGCGACCAAAATTTTTGACAGGTCAGATATTCGTCCGACCTTCCGATTGCCGGTCGCGAGATCGTAATCGGCTCTCGAATCCACCTGTATACTGGACGACAAACGACGTACGAGAAAGGATAAATTCGGCACGACTCAAAAGAGTCGACGACTCAGAAATCCCCTCAAATTCGGACGGAACTCGCAGTGTACTCCGTAATATTTGCTTACAACCCAGCCAAATATATTAAATGAAACTTGGAATAAAGCAGTTTAATCCAAACTAAAAAAAAACTCGTTTTTTTAATATAGAAAGAGAACATCAATGAAATAAGTAACAAACTGGTTGTCTAAAGCTTGTTTTATTTTAACAGTAGCTTTGCTGGATACATGGAAGCCACATTTGGAGTGTTTAGCAGAGGTCATAACACACACAAAAAGAGCACACGTGTCATAAAACTAAAGTGCCTTAAGATTTCTACAGCAATAATGGCTGAAGTTCGGCATTGTCTAACAAAAAGGTAAAGAAATATGTCCCAGATTTAGTGTACATAAAAAATGGCTTACAAGGCTTAAACAGTTTCGAAAAAGGTAAATATAAATCTAGGGCAAGTTATAACCATTTAAAAACGTATACGTTTTTTGTAAAAAGTTACATATAACACACAAAAATATACATGCTGTAATGAGACAATGGGGCTTTGCATGATAAGTTTTAACAAAACAGAGAATTAAATGCAAACATCTTCTGGATTAAATCAAGAAATTCGTTTTGATGTTTTGGACAATTTTCCTTTCAACAAAATTTCTATAATGGCACTCAATCTATCTGTATTTTTTCATGTTGTACTAACAGATGACTGCTGATAAAAATAAATTGTGTATAGTTGAATTGTACATTTTTCTTATTTTGTAGGTCCATATTCCCCGATTTGGTAAGGCCTTTTTCAGAAAGTGAAAAATGTCATGTCTTTCTGGGATAATTTTCATGTAGCACAAAAAGTGTCATTACACACAATAATAGCCAGTCTGTATAACTGCACATTAAAAAAACCTTACTCCCATAGCGACCCAAGTATTGTGTATTGAAAGTAATTCAAAACATGTATAGAAAATAGTTTGAAAACAAAATCCAGATTCCTGATGGACGAGCGAGCGCAAAGTAAAAGCCACCCATACAACAGCAAGTATACCTGCTTACCAAGAAACCATGGATTCATCAACAATAAAACAATTAAAATGTAGGATTTTTTTTACAAGTAGTGACATTTAAACTGTGGTTCATTTGTACATGGACATGGTCTCCTGTCTCCGTTTCATGAATTCTTGCTTAAAGGAACAGTAAAGAATCACCTGAAAAATGTCATTACAGCACGTAATTCTGCAGACAGTAGTCATGCGAAAACATTTAAATATTCATACATATAAAGATCGAAAGTCTAACAATGCAAACAAACGTTTGTTAGTCTTCAAGTACGCAATGCTCATTTACAAAATATATTCATAACATACCTGAAAGCCCTTGTAAGGCAAAGCATTTTGTCCTCTTAAGCATGAAATATCTCCTATTTTATGGCTTTATTGTTTTTTACTTATCCCAACATCATTTGACCTGTGTCAAAACTAAAACAAAAATTTTGCAAAATTGATCTGTAAACACTTTGTAACTTGAATACCATATTGCACTTCAGTCAATGTCAAAATTAGAGAAGGGTATTTTGTTCCCTTGGTCGTAAATGGGGGAAAGCTCACATGGGCCTGTAGCATGAATCTGGCTGCCATATGCGTAGATCCATCAAGATCTGGTTGAGCTTCTGCATCCACAGGTTCCTCTCATCCTTAGTGTCTGCACTCAGCCAGTTCCTGCACATTAAGGATGATTCAGATTAGGATTTGATATTGAAGTCTCCTACAAAGCATTAATATTATAATTAACTGGGTCTTACTTTGTAACACACATGGTGTCCTTGCACTGGCTGACCAGTGTCTCTCTGTCATCCTCCCTCTGTGGTCTCACAGTGATGAGCTCAAAGGTATTCTGCCGGGCACAGAACTCCCGGTTAGCTGGCTCCACTTTACGACTGGTACAGTTGGCAAGGTTAATGCGACCGATTGGATTCTATGCGGAGAAGGACAACTCTTAATGAACCGTTGTGAATTTAAACACAAAACAGCATCTCTTTATGATTTGGAAAGAAATTTGTAAAAGAAGTTTCACCTTGCGTTTTTCATCATCAGGATAGGTCCAATAAGATATGCAGTATCCTGAGAGGACACACCACCTCCTGTGCCATGATCCAAAACCACTGACATCCTCAAACATGGTCTACAGTTAAAAGTTATACAATTATTCTATCATAAGAAAATACAATAGATTGTAGCATTTTATACATAATGTTGTCAAAAACAACCAGGACTCACCAGGAAGCCCTTTTCCTCTACCCGAGAACCAACCTCACACTGCATTTTCAGGTAAATGTGCCCCTCCAAAGGACAAAGGAATGGAACCTGTAGCCAGGAAAGACAATGCGAATTAAAACAAGAACTTCCCATAGAAACATGATAATATGTCAAAAGCAGAGGGGCAACAAATATGAGGTAAACATTTAGCTGAGGGAAGCAAGTTAAAGTTCAAACATTCACCAAAACACAAAAGCATTGCTGTGTTCACAGGATGTTAAATAACCAGCTCAAAGTGAGGATTAGTATTTCGAAAGACACCAATCCCTGTTAGCCTAAAACCTCAGACACACAACCACCCGTGTTACTAAACACAGAGCAAATATAGCAACCTTGTTGTGAAACATATCACTGAGCAGCTCTCTCTCATTCCCTTCATATCTGATCTAAAAGAGAGAAACGACTACATGTGAAAGTGTCTGGCAAATGCAAAAAGTAGCAATGTGCGGAAATACAAGACAGTAGTATTAAAACCGTATAAAGCCAGCATGGTCACTACTGTTGTGGTTAAACCTCTCCCTTTGTAACTTCATGCATTGATTCATTCCATTATTTCACCAGACTGTAGTGTAAGTATGAACAGTCAATATGTCTGAATCGTGCAAGAGCTGAAGAAGCAGAATAGAGGCGACAGATGGTGAAATAAAGCAATCTTTTAAACATACCTTCTCTAAGGGGAATTTGTTTTTCCCAATTGAGGCAAGGGTTAACTTGTGTGATCCAACGAGGACAAAGGTACTGGTGCGCACTGCGTTAGGACCACCTGGGCTAGCCATAACTAGAAAATTCCAGGACATATTTAATTAAAACACTATAAAATGATTAAAGGTACAGTTAAAACAGCTATCAATTGCAAGTAATACTCACCAGGTGTTTGAAGGTTGCTCTTCTATAATAAAGGATAGAATAGAACAGTTCAGAATATAAGATCCAAATGTTCTACTATAAATAAGTAAATAATTATATGCATTTTTATGCCAAGAATTTAAAGCTAATATTTAAACAGTTATTTTTTAAGCTATGTGTGGAGGTTTATGCAAACATTAGTAACTTACAGAAATAGCGAGGAACCTCTTTGGTGTGATAGCCTAAGATAAGAAAAAAATATTTTCATTAAAACACTAGACAGTGAACAAAATGCATCCTGGAACAAAGCAAAATGCATTTAATTGTATGAATTAAACACTCTTCACTGTGCACTTTATATCTTGACTGATCAGATTAATTATAAAAAATGTTTGTAATCAAGTTAATGGCTTATTGATTGCTTTCGTGTCACTGAAAAGCCTCTGGACACGTCCGTTACTAGCCGTTTAAACACTACACTTTCATGTATGTTAAGTTACTGTAACGGAGTCTAAGCGATTCACCTTTGACTTGCTGTTTTTTTTCCTCTTTTCAGGGTTCAGCTCCCGTCTCTGAACCTAAAAAAATTTGGGAATCAAAAGTTTAATAAATCGCTCTAAAAATATCTAATCTGCAGTAAAGTAATACTTGCCAAATGGTAGATCTCAATATCAATCTCAAAATCATTAGAGACATCAGACCTGCATATTGAGAAAAATCATGTTAAACATAGCAGTAACAGAAATTTGGTAATACCAAGATCAGATCGATATCAAATTACTCACAAAGTGAACTTGGTGGTAAATGTCAAAGCGTCTCCACTGAGGGCATTACGTGTGCCCACTAAAGGAGTTGCAATAGTGTTCTCAGCTCCAGCACGAATCATGAGGAAGAAATAATGGTTTCCAGATTCTTGCCACAAAAACAGAACACTTGAGTTAATAAACCTGCCATTAACATACAAAATCGTCAAATCAGCAAAAAAGTAGCCTTCCTACCAGGCTTGTTTGCTGAGGAGCAAATAAAATCAGCCTTCAGGGGGAGTCGCAGCTCCAGGACTGAGATGGAGCCTTTAGATGGGAATAAATCCATTGGAGCACTGCAAGCGCTTTTCTTTTGGGCTGATGGACCCTCTGCCTTCAGCCGATCCAGCTCAGCCTTAATGGCAGTTCTCCTCTCAGCTAAAATCAAATAAAGAGGTGTTTACTGCAACACTTCAACATGACCTGCTCTTTTTGAGTCACTCTGACCCATATACAGATTTCTACCCAGTCTTACACTTTTTGGACTCAAGTTAAATTTAGATTCACTCACTTGCAATAAGCAAGAGTCTCTCAGCCTCGGCCTCTACTTGAGATCCTTTCCCATGTTCCTCATCCGTGCAGCAGTTCAGAGCCTGACTAGCCTGATGGATCACAGTCTGCTGCAGGTTCATCTCATTGGTCAACATCTAAGATCGAGAGCAACGTTTTAAGCAAACTGCCATATAAAACAGCTTATAAATTATTGTTATTCAGGCAAACGCACTACTGTACGTTTGGTTTAACCGACCTTCATTTTCTGCTTGATGTTAATGTGACTGGGGCTCTCAATTGCTTCCATCCTCTGAGTAACGTCCTCTTTTCTCACGATTACCTGTTTTACATGAGGTCTCTCAGCCTCGGTCTTAACTCTGATGGATCTGTAGGCATCAATGCTGAAATCCGAAAAACTCCATTAATTGTAATAGAGCTTGTTGTAACAAAGAATACTGTCAAGTACAGTTTAAAATACGCACCTGTAGGGAAGGTTCTGGTTCTGCTCCTCTTCTAGAGCATCAATGTTGTCAGATGATCCGGCCCGTAACATGCGTGTCCTCTGAAACTTTTTGGGCCTGGAAACAGCCTCAGGGGTGGAACTCTTCTCACAGAACGAGCTGGCAGGGGTTGACGTCTAGAGCAAAACAAAGATTTGAAACCACGGTGTATTATGTGCAAACACGCATTAGCTAATAATTTAATGAGCATTCTCATGGCTTACCATTGGCTTTCTTTCAGGGCTCTTGACCACAGCGGCTACTGTCTCTGCAAGCGGAGCAAGGAGAGACATGGAGGAGATATTCAGAGCATCCTCATCCTCCGCATCGCTGTACTCCTCATGCTCCCCAAGAACTCCATCAAAGATGTCATTTATCACCTCAGAGTTAACCGACCCATCTACGTTCGTCTCGATCTCGTGCACTTCTTCAACAACTTCTACAAAAATAATAAAATATTTATAATAATAACAATACCACCACTTAATATGAAAACAAGCACAGCAAAATCAAAAAGGACATAAGCTTACCTTTCACTTCCTCCTTCACTTCAGGCTCCTCTTCTGTGAATTGTACTTTCTTTACAGGGCTTGGGAGAGCACGATCAATATCTGAAGGGGGACAGAATTAATTGAACTACTCATGTTCTAATAAGATAACTATAAGTGTGACTGTAGACAGCCTGATGAAATGCAGGGGAGTCAGACACGGCTAATTCAATGAACGATACAAAGTGAAAGCCAACAGATGTGTTAGATTAATAGAGTGTTTAATGATATTATAAGGTTTAAGTAATAAATTACCATTTGCACTAGATTTGGAAGGACTGTTGAGTATTTCAGAGACTGGCGCTGGAAGCTCATTATCAAGAAGTACAGGCGATTCAATTTCCTGAGGAGTAAAATTGATAACATTCAGTTTTTCTCATTAGTATCTAAAAATGAATGATTGAGTTCAGCAATTATAGGAGCACAAAAATGTTGTTTACATTAAACAAAACAATTAAAGGTAATATGTCTAATGTTCTTTTGAGTGACAATATTAATAAAGAAAAAGATTTGATAACAATTACGTCCAGTAAAAATTAATAATTTCTTTCCCTTCTCTGTTGTAGTGTGTAGAGCCTTCATGCTGTTACAAAGATAATAGCTAACCTTGATATCAGGGTCATTCTCGACATCAGCGATATTCTCTTTGCTTCCCCACATTTTGCCTTTTTGAAATCGATTACGAACTTGTGCCAGCTCTGCCTCTCTCTCCTATGAAAAGGAAAATGAACAAGTTCTAACGTTTCACATACTGTACATATGCTTTATATAAAGCATGTGAATATCCAGTACAACATGCCATTTTCTGCTTCTGAGTGAGGATAGCTGTGCTGGAGGATGAATGGGCACTTCCAAGCCTCTCCTGGAGCAGTCTGGATTTAGGGGTGGCAGAGGGAGTGGCAGCAGGCATGTGACTCTGACCTCCTGATGTGGATGGAGAACTCTGGTTACGCTCCTGGCACCTTTCTCCAAAACGCTCCATAAATGACTTGACACCTCCTGAAGGTCAACATGAAGAAAACATAAACATGCATTTCTGCATATAAACAACGATAAGCTGAAGAGGAACTTCACTGACCAGATGTTCCAGCTGGGCCTCTCTGCTGTATGGGTAATGTATCCTTTGTAAATCTCTCACGACTTTGAGAAGCAACAGCAGTGTCAGCAGAGGGTTTCGGTGTAAAAAGTGGCTTTGATGGACTTGAGTTAAGTGCTGGTCCAGAAAGCTTGTTTGATGGGCCCTGATTCTTCAAGGGGCTATGAGGGATGTGACCTCTATGAGGACTTGAAGTAGCTGTCGAAGATTTAAGTGGACTTGAAGGTTGGGTAGAAGAAATCTTTAGTGGGCTTGACACGGCTGATGGAATCACTTGAGTCGGTCTTGGCTTAGGCAGCTCGGTCTTCTGGGGACTAGGGGGAACCACTCTGGTTGACTTGACTGGAGAGTAAACCGCTGGCTGTAAAAACAAACATCTCCAATAAATTATGGTGTTTAACCTTTGTAAAGTCACCAAAGAAAAACAAGAAAAAGCGCACACACAATGAAATTCAGACAATCGATCAATCCGCATTTCAATCTCACACAATAAAAGCATAGGGTAAAATCTGTTGTTTGGCATCACCCACCTGCTGACTGCTGCCAACAGACCTTTGCAGAGCTTTTGGGGCTGACTGATTTCGCTCTGTTGTCTCACTAGGCTTGGTCTTGATGTTTGTAACTGCACATGCTGGGGGGCGTACGCAGGCCGTGCCAGGCTGTGCTTGTGCATTGTCCTGGTGAATGGGCGGGTGTCCAAGATCATCTTCCCAGGAACCAATTGTGGCAGCAAGGTTTGCGAGTCTACCCTTTCGTCCAATGGGGGTCTCAAAATTTGTAGAAATAGGAATAAGGGGGATATCTACTTTCTGGGACTTTAAAGGAGATACGACTACACTTTCTGGAACTGTATCGGTGCTCCCTGAAAAAAAACACATAGGAAGATCCTTTGAATTATTGAGTTTGGACATAAAGTGTTCTCTCAAGACACAAAAAACATATTGGGAAATAAGTGTTTGCACAAGATGGGATGCCGACGTGCACACCTACCCTCAGACTCCAAGTACTGCCTCTGTTCAGCCAGTCTCTGTAGACGAGATTTCATGCCGGAGGACACGGGTGCTGCTGTGTTTTTATGAGTCTCTCTGGCTCCATCTACTGCAGAATGCTTCGTAACACTACCTGTGTTCTTAGCAGAATATTGTGGAGGGCACACCACCAGCTTTTCAATTTCTGCAGGGTGGTGAGTGGGGAGGATGTCTGGTTCTGGGGTGCGACGAGCAGCCCTTTGCTCCGCCTGCAGAGGGCGAACACTGCTTGGTGCCACGGGGGGCTTCTTGTCCGTCATGGGCTCAGATGATGTAAAATGTGAGGCCACCTGTTGCTTGTTTTCTTCCCTGGTGACTAGTGTATTCTCATCTGAACAGCGACGCTTTGAGGGGGATGGCTTAGAGGAGGGGAGGGCTGTCCCAAAAAACAAACATTTAGATTGTAGAGCTATAAAAAGATAGTAATATAATTAGTTGTTCTTTGCAAATAAAGTAACATGAGAAGTTAAATGTAAAAGAATACAAATACATTCAATTAATTTGAACAGAATTAAACCTTTTTCAGTGGTGGGTTCGCTTATGATACTGTTTGTATCAGCAAGTGGCTCCCGCGTCCTCTTAGCCATTGGACGGTTGGCCCCCATGGGTCTCTCGGCTATCTTTTTTTGGAGATTCTCTCTGCGAGCACGTGTGCGCTCTAACAGTTTCTGAGGGAGCAAAAATGACAGTAGCGTTGCATTATATTACTATAGTCTATACAACACATAGGACTAGTCCTTAGTTAAATTAGGATATTTAAGTCAATTTAACATTTTTTTTTTACAAACAACTTTACAGGCCTGCAACTTGAGACAAAACAATCACACTCATATATTTTACGTTATGTCAGTGCACGTTGTTCAGTCGTTAGTCTAGGACTAGCCTAAAGCCGTGCTCGGGAAACCACCACACAGTGTTATAATTATATCTGGTCATTTTATCCAAAGTAACCTATAGTGCATTATGGGTATGTATGTTTCAGTAATCAGTAAGTGTGTTTCCTGAGAGTCAAATCCATGACCTTTGAGCTGCTTAAGAAATGCTCTATTATTTGAGTGACAAACAATATATAAGCAATGTTAAAAATGTCAGCAGAAACTATAAAGCATGAGGCCAAGGTTTCAGTTCCTTATCTGATGCATGGGCCCCATTTTATGTGCACTGTGTGTCTTGTAAGAGTAAAGAAGGCAGCGGCTCATTGTAGCAGATCTCAGCCGTGATTAACAGCCCTGTAACCCAGCAAGACCAAACACATTCCTGTTGTGTTGCTGATAGTTGGCTGCCTCCCAGGGAACGGGTGGAAATTTCAGTTAACGTTAGTAAGTATTTCATGTCCATGGAATTTTGTCACGTGAACCAGTAAATGAATTCTATTGGCTGGTCAAACCAGACTTCCGGTCCTCAATCTGCCACAAAGTATGGGCAGAGCCCTGACAGCTTTTCGGTTTTTGATTGATCTTAACCTACAATATGCAGCAGAATTGCAAATATCAAGTTTAATGCCAGAGCCCACCGGTAATTTAGCAACATAACACGTTTTGCCACTTAACGTGATCGATTTTTTTAAATAAAGTGTCACTACTGACATTTACTGTTAACATCAGCACTGTATGAGTAGTAAGTAATATTAATACTAACGTTACGCCTAGCTATGCTAAACAAAGAAACCATCGCTAACGTTAGCACATTTAAAGCCATACAGAAAGAATAAATTGCATTAAAACAACAATTTCTTGCTATAAGAATTTTATTCACATTCTTACTAAGTTTATGATGCAAATATCACTCAAACCCTGCAAAACGTTTACCTAAAGGTAACATAACCTGTAACTTATGAGAACCTCAAAGACAGTTACTGCACAACGGACTGGTGATAATGTTATGTCAATTCTTTATCAGCCAGAATGGTGTTACTTACCTCGGTAAATGGATCCATCCCGATATATATTGCGAATAATCGAAACTAAAGAGATATCCTTTATGATTTTTCTACTTATTTGACTGGTGACAGAGCACAAATCTCACCGTTGTCTCCCACAACGCACGCGCTCCTCAGCTGTTTGAAAATTTTGAATTTAGCGCTTGCTCGCTTCGCCCTCGCCAACGGTCGCGTACACGTCACCGTGCACGATCTCAGCCAATGAGAGTCCAGTCTGTTAATCTCACCGCGCCCACTCACCCGCCATTGACTCATCGCTTACGCGAATGCTTCCGCCATATAGTCCAATGCTGTTTGTTTACATTTGACACAAAAAATATTCAATCTTAATGCATTTTTTATCATTGCGCACAAAATCCAGTAGTTATTTGTTCAAATTCGAATATTTATATTTTAATATATCGTTCGGTAATGATCTCAGTGTTTTCGACGGTTCTAAAATGACATTAGATTGAATGTAAAAGCCAAGTTATTTTGGATACTATGTTGGGTATTGTTGCAAATACATATAAATAAATAAATATAAATTCAGTCCTTTAAACAGAATGACGTAACCAAAAAACCCAATTAAACATTTCCAGACGAATATTTTATATCTGTCATATAATCGTTGCCTTCTTAATTTGATAAGAGATGTAATTTTTTGTCTTAAGATATCATTTTTAGTGTAGTTTCTAATGTTTCATTCTTTGGTCCACCTTTCAGACCTCTGATCCAGCAGATGGCACTGCAGATAAAGATGACCAGCCCTGACTTGTAATGTTGGAAGCCTGAATTCCATCTTCTTAGTGAACACTGAAAACTGTACAGCTGTACTCTGATATAGTTAGCATAGAAACCTACATTTATAAATTACAAACATTGTATTATACAGTATAATCCCACAATATTATTTAGCTTTATCACAGACTCCAGTGTATTATATCCCAGCAGGTGCGGCAATGGAAACAGGTCATTTCTCTTCTTCCTGTGGATTAAATATTTCAACAGTTTAGTCATCTTCCATCCGCACTATCACTCTTCACACTGTAGGTGTGACATGTCATGAACTATTTCGTTTATGTACTTGAGTCATGAATTTTTTGTGAAGACCTCTCTGCCCTGGTGTGGAGTCACACAGAGCTGAATGAGTCACCATTTGTTTATCTTAAATTACTGTTTAAACCTCTTCATAATGTGTCGCTCAAGTTTTAAAGAGACACGCAAATGTCTGACACAACTTCAAAGTAGATTTTCCCTTAATTTTCATAAAAAAGCAATCATGAAGAGACATGGCAGGTGTTAGGACATCCCATTTTCACCAAATTGTTCCCTTCACATTATTATCTGCCATAATTTAAGATGTTATCTTGAAAGTGGTCATAAAAAATCATTCATCACAAAGTGACTCATCCACCAAGAACAGTAAATAGCTCACATATTACCGGAAAGAACACACAGTGAAAACAGGCCAGAGTCAATTTCAATTCATTTATTTATCTTAAAACCAAGAAAGAGGGGTGTTTTCAAAATGGGCACAATGATAAAAACTCAGAGCTGACCAGTCTCCTGCCTCTCACTTCCTTCAGTGTCTGTGGGCTGAACAGTAGAGTGATAAAGTGTACACATGTCATGTGTGGGTGTCAACAGCTAAGCCAACAGTAAAGCATTTTACTGAACAGCCAGCAAAGAGCAGCTATAGAAAGCGAGTACCTAAGACAAGCCAAGTATCCTTCTCTATTCCAAACACTTGATCTACTGTATTCGAACGTGGATGTTGGACGGTCCTAAGGGTGAGGGCTTTTCTAAGCTGGACTGAATATTGCACTCCCCAGAGATTAAGAAAATGAGAGAAAATAACATGGCTCCATGAAAAGAGAAAATGTGTCTGACCCAACCCGCACTCCTGACAAGATACACTAATTATAGTGAATAAATACAGCTGACATATTTAAACCTAGGCTAACCCTAAATTAAAACACGTGATTGCAAAAAGGGGAAATGCTGCACTGAAAACGAACTTCTTAAAAACTTGTTTTGTGCAAAAATATCATATGCATACTTAAGAGTTGTTTTTGTAACAAAATTGGCTATTGTTTGTGAAAAGTAAAACAAAAGTGTAAAAGGAACATGCCCGATAGTAAAATTCATAATAAAAATGAATGAGACAGCTGCAGCATTTTACAACTGCAAATATTTCATCATGATTCAAAGCATCATCCTAAAATAGCAAAATAAAGTTCATCCCATGATTGAAAATTTGGAGAATCTCAGGGAACTTGTGTATATTCTTGCCCATCACTGCAAACACTGGTTTACCAACCAGGTTGCGGGCTTATCTATGTGCTTTGACCCATCTCGATGATACTGCTGGTGAATCCAAAAGATCAGCTTTCATTCATTACATCTCAGTGATCGATTAACCATGTTTGATTTGATAAAATCACCACAATTACAACCCACCATGTTTTGTCCCCTCTCTACCCTGGTAAAATTTCCCTCTATGGTTTTGTATGACCGACAGATTGATGCACTACTGGACACAGCAGCTGTGACCGTTGGCGTCCTTGAACCGCAGACGCATCTTAGGTCTGTATTTTTCGAGGTAAAGAAGCTGTTTGGAGTTGAAGGCTCCACGTCTCTTCCTAGAAACAGAAATCAAACTTTATTACAAATCTACAAAATTTAGAATTACGCAAAATTGAGATGGCCAAATTCTCATATTAACGACAAACTACACAAGGTACTTACTGTCTTATAAACTGCACAGCATCTTCATACTTCATGCCACACTCAATTAAGGCCAAGGCTACCAGCACAGGTGCTCTGTGGAGACAAAAAGAAAAGATTTTAAGAATTCCTTTAAAAAAACCTAACAATCCTTCAAAAAAACCAAATTCTACATTTAGAGAACAGCACAACCTCACGCTGATTTTCAATAATGCTGGTTAAACTGGGGTCATGAAAACGAATGCAACTGGTGGCCCACAATGGTTATACCTAAAAAACACCAGTATGTCACAGATGTTTATTTACCAGGCGAGACTGGTTGCTGTCTTGTTTGTGTATATGTGTCTGCGGGTTTATCTAGAAGTGAATTTAAGTGCTAAGTTTAACACTTGAAGAGCCAGTTTGAGAACACAAACAAGTCTCACATGCATTTGGTTTATATGTATTTACCCAAATGCTGTGTTGAAATGTCTATTACTTTCACTATTTGCATTTCTGTCAAATTATATACAAATAACATTGTGAAGTAGTTATGTTAGGTCAAGTTACAGAGCTTATTGTCAGGGCTCTATCATTAAATTCATTTTTCCCCAAAATATCGTCACAAATAATATTATTTGTTTCTAATTCCATTTATTTACAGAAAATGAAAACTAGAGAAACGGGTAAAAATAACAGAAAATATGATCTGTATCTATTTCAATATTTGTTCAAATACTGCAGAGATAAGTTGATATACACTTTTAATCAATACAACAGTAACACTGGTACATTTATTTAGGAAAATAAAATATTTTTGTGATAACCTCAATTTTTATCACAGTTTTAATATGTCTTGTCATGCTGTCAGTTTTTCATGTTGCCGTTGGATGACTGTTACTCCAAGTGTTCGAATTGTGTCAAATCTCTTGGGGGGGTTCCCTAACGATTCATCTTACTGTTTTTTACATTATACGTTTTTTATTCTCATAAACTAATTTCTTAAGATTCAGCCTGTTTGATGTATGTCTTGCCGAGATTTCACTTTTTGCTAAATCTCTTCAATTTATTGATAACAGTAAGAGTAACAATTTTTTCAAAATGTATGATAACATTTTTCTTATTCAGATTTTACTTTATTCATTAATTTCATGTCCTTTGATTCTTTTTCTTTATATTATTGTATTGGAGTGCTGCTCCTTTTTTTGGAATATTAATAGGCTACAACAATTCATTGG
Source organism: Triplophysa bombifrons (assembly GCA_029783895.1). NCBI lineage: Eukaryota > Metazoa > Chordata > Actinopteri > Cypriniformes > Nemacheilidae > Triplophysa > Triplophysa bombifrons. The sequence goes on from CM056469.1 coordinate 9,552,123, forward strand.
AATGAGTGAGGAAGAGGAAAGTCAATAGTGGCTGTCTAACTCCATCAGTGCTGCCACACCAGCCAGTCAGAAGCATATGAGCGTTTTAAACATGATTCATCTCTTGATAATTTAGATCAAGTATATGTAAATAATCCATATGAATCAATGCAGAACAAGAAAAACAAATGTAATTCCTTTGGGCGAAAGCAGAAGGGTAGCCTCTCGTCAAATTCAGAGTTTATGTTTGCAGAATGGAGCGCATAAAAAAAATCTCTGGGGAATGAGGAAGTTCTTGGGGAAACGCAAAAGTTTTGCAAAGGAAAGTGATGTTCTTGGGGAGGGCAAGAGATTTCCAATATTTTCGCTCCCTTTCCTATTTTTCCACCACCCGTATGTCCCTTTAGTTGCTTATTAAAGTGTCGCATCGGTTTTGACAATGTGAGATAACATCATACATATCAAGACTTGCATATCAAAATTATAGTAACTGTTTGGTTTAAGAAAAACGCTTTCAATATAGCCTAAGAGGATCCATTGTCTCAGTGTGACATCTCGAACACTGTGCTTGAGCATGCATGGATTTTTCATATAAAAATGTCCTTTTAATTTGTGACTTAGGAAATTTGGACAAATAACAGACAACAGTGTTTTGTCTTAGCGTGATAATTTGACAAATAATTTGGGGTTTTTAGTAGTCTAGTTTTAATGGCAAACCGGGGGACCACCAAATTTATTATTTTCGACCTCATGAGGGTCCCTTAAGGCTTATGAGGGGTCAGGTACCGCCTCAGCCCCCCCTCAATTCGAACCCTGGTTAGTCCTGAGGTTTGCTTTTGTTAAAATTCAATAGACACTGGACTGGAATGATCCAGATATGCGGATTAAATGAAATTTAATACATTTTCAATGGTTTTTTATTTTTTTCCATGAATATATAAAGAAAAAATATTTTTATTAAAACTATTTGTTATAACAATATTTGGTTCAACTTTGAGCTGTGTTTGAGCTCATCAGAACTTTTTAACATTCTAATAAAAAGGCTGATGAGATGGGATACATAAACAGTCCACAATCAGTTACTTGGTTGTTGAATGACTAACTGAACATAAGTATGTTCTTAAAACATGACAAAACTACATTTTTATCCATTGAGGAAAGTACATTGACAAATTAGGACATACCGGCCCAAGCCTGCAACACAGTGAACTGCGACGCAGCATCCTGGCTCCTCTCTGAACTTAGTCTTCAGCAAGTTTAACCAATCATCAACAATCTGTGTAGGAGGTGGAGCTCCATCATCAAAGGGCCAGTCCTGCACATGTAAAAAATGACAAGTAAACAACAAGTAATTTAGATTTTGCAGAAATGCTTTAGTGTCTATTACAGTCGAGGAACTTGTTGAACCTTCAGACTAATGGGAGAGTTTCCTATTTGGCCATACTTTCAGCCCCATCGTCTAGTTCTGAGGAGCAAAGCATTGTGGGAGTGCAAAAAGGTCTCATGAACTGTTTTTGGCCAGCGGGCCACACAGATCTGGCCTCCTCCCAGCTAAAACCACACAACAGATGAGAGACTGCGTGGAGAGAAGATGGGAGATACGCTAGGACAAGGAGAATGACGGACTTTGGAGATTATGAGATAATGTGAGGCTGAAAGATGAGATCAATAATGAGAGAGAGGAATGAGGAGAGGCAGGAGGGAGGAGGCAATAGAGGAGGTCAGGGGCAAGAGAGGCATCAACTTCCCTATAATGATGTACAAGTTTAATGTCATCCTAAAGGAGTAACATGGTTTTCTGGTAAATGCATTTAAATCACTAAAACAGTTTGATGTAGTTACCCAGGTTCTCTTGTTCTCTTTATCATTTATTCAAAGACCTGCATATGTGAGATTTGTCTTTGGTAATATAAAAAGAGAAAGACAAGCAATGAAAACAGACTGGCTGTGGTTCAATGTCTGTGTGTGTCTGGTCTAACACACTCCTGCTGACCTGTAGACTGCTTCAGCTCACAGCCGGCTTGAACAGGTTCTCTGTCTCTCCCTCTCTCTTCCTCTTTACCTCTGCATGTCCCCTTCACAAAATCTCAAACCCTGTTTCTTCTTCTACAATCCTGAGTTTGCCACTTTCAAAGAAAAAGACTTCTCTAAGGATACTAATGTATGAGAAGGACAAAACTGTTCAGTCTTACCACCCTACCGTTTCTGTAGAGCATGAAATACTTTCTACTTTAAGTACTTTCTAGTAAGGAAATTGCTCCCCTTCTAACACCTTTCCTTGCTTATAATTTCCCCAAAATCCTCAGTAGGGAAACGATATAACATATTATTTAAAGAGAACAAAGAGCTTAAGTTTCCTCTTATACGTGAGAAAAGTGGTTAACTTCCAGTTCAGACACACACAAAAAACAGAAATCAGTGCATCTCTACCAAACGAGCACAAACCACAGGTGATCGGAGATGTAAAACAAACTGTATCTAGGCTTTTCCAGTCAGGTCAGGACGAGATAATGTCAAGTATAAATAACGACTAGGTATGCAAAGTAGGTTCTTTTGGAATTATATGCGTGCGTCTCTCTCTCTCTCACACACACACACACACACACACACACACACACACACACACACACACACACAAACACCCTCATACCGCCCTTGTTGTTGATAGGTGATATGAGTAGAGCAAAGTGTGAAACGACCTACATGACCAGAAGGGAATACAAGCATGTATACGCGCTTTCTCTCGTTCACTCACTCATCTTAGCAGGGATAAGAGTAACAAAGGCCAAATAGTTTTCTGTATTTGCATGCATTCTCTCACTAGCTAAAAACGTATACTCCATTAACTAAAAGGCTTGAATTACAAAACACTAAACACTTAACAAGGATAAATGCAGTCACGCTGGTCTGTTGGGTGACTTTTTTTGGTCGTGGAGAATAAGGTGCATTGTAAGAGTTTAGGGACAGCACTCACCAGGACCTGGATGCCCTCCTTCTCCACCGGTGCCTTGTCATAGGTGGCTTCACATACTCTCACCAGCGTGTTTACCCCACCTTTCTTGAGCTCCTGAGGAGGTAAGGAGGGAGAGACGTGTAAGAGAGGATCATTTTGTTTTCCCTTTTCTAACAAGCTGATTACACAAAAAACCTGAAAACACATAAGAAAGATCCCTCATACCTCAGTGAACTTGTTGAGAGTGGAGTTGGTGGGGTTGTGTGTGATGAGAAATCTCATGCAGTCGTAGGAAATCTCAACAGCGGCAGGGCGGTTCATGTTGGCAAGACGTCTTTAAAACAATTACAATGAAGTACTTATGATTCCTTTTCCTTTGTTTCTTAAAAAAATCTTTGGCTCAGTTGTTTGCAGTATGAAAAAATAAATAGACAAAAAATGGGTGCAATGATGGATGGACACTACACTACTGAAAGTACAAATGAAAAGGAAGGTGATCTAGTCCACACAGTTCAAAGGACGTACAAAAAAAGGGATGAGAAACTAAAAAGGAAAAAAATAATGAAAAATGGGAGACTATCCTTCAGTCATCCAATTGAAACAATTGAGATTACCCCATTCAGGAGAAGAGTTTCTGATTGGCTACAGGGAGGAAAAGACGAAGGAAGTGAGGTGAGTGTGCTTCAATGTGCCGAGGCAGTCGACTAAGCGTGATCCCGAGAGGGTATAGGAGAGACAGACCGGACCCAGTGTGGTGGCTGTCAAGGGGGCTTCTGGGTAGCGTAGTCCCGCAGGTGGCTATAAATTCACTTGTCCACAAAGGTGAGGTGCTGAGCCTGGCAGAACTCTCCGCAGATGGTCACAAACGCCATATATGTGTGATCCGAATCAACACGGAAACACTAGGGAGAAAGAAAAACAAGAGACAGTGAGAACAGGACTTAAAATACTTATTTTCAGTTCTTAAGGGTGATTCATCCCTGCTGCTGTGTGAACAGGGTGACTTGTCCCATTTAGAAAGGCAATTTGAAACAGGTGATTACAGCAAGTCTAGGACATCAAGACACCTAAACCCTCAGGTAACAATGTTCTGTCTGTTTCATGCAGATGTGAGGTTTGCCTTTTATATGCAGTATTTCTGCATCAACAGCAAAGCACAGTAGAAAAGAAAGTAAAACAAAAGACAAGTCAGAGAGTGAGTCAGACATTAAACGACAATACAGAGAAGACTTGTTCCTGCATTTCTGAAAACTCAAAGGCAGTCACAAGGATTCGAGTCAGGCAAAGCATCAAACAGTCTCAACTGTTTCACAGTCCCACGCTTCTCTCCTCAACATGCCACCTCCATCCCCCATGCACACATTACTGAGGACATCCATCAAAGTAGCCCAGTCATCTTGGCTCTATAACAGAATATTATCAACCACATTAAGACGAAGAAAACAGGACGCACAATGCAAGGCTTCACAATGTGATACTTGACGTGTTTGAACGGACAAGATTTCAAAAGAATAAGAAACATCACAAGACATGGACTGTCAACAAGTTGCAACTCTCTAAAGGAAAGAAGCGGCCTTGAGATCCAACAAATGGAGTTGAATAGATAGATGGGAAGTGGCCTCTTTAAAAGATAAAGAATAGGAATGTGATTATCTTATCAAAAAAGGACCGAAGTTAAAAGCTCGGTCACGACTTGTATCTTTTTTAAAAGCTTTTCAAGCGGTTAGGTGGTAAAACGAGAGGACACTGAGCTGCACAAGGATAAAGGATAAATAAAGATAGCTTCTGTGACATCAATGTCCTTCACTGCCTTATGCAAATGCGACAATAATCCGGTTTACACCTGGTATTAACAACCAGGTGACATGATTATAATTGTGCAACCGATACATTTACATCTGGTAAATGATGCTTCTTCTGTGACCACTTTAGATTCTGGGGAGGTCTGATTTGTCACTTGCGATCAGTTCACCCAAGACGGATGTAAATACTAGGTGTAAATACGGCCAATGAAAAGCTTGCTTAGATTTCCATGCAGTCAGCAGTGAGAGATGCAGCTGTCTGAGCTTCTCCGCACAGCCTGTTTCCTCATGCTCTACTTTTACCAGGAACTCATGCAAATCAACAGAGCCGCATTTGTAAGCCACTCCTGTAATTGCTACTACCAGAACAGATGGGGAACAAGTAACAGACAGCGAGACAGAAAGAGATCAAAGACAGCTTACAGAGTAAAATAAGCAACTCGTATGAGGACACTAAGCTTTCAGTCTTTGCGACTATATAAGAACTGGATCGGTCCGGTAAAAAGTCTGGTTTCTCTTTAACCCCGGAGGCGAGCCGGTTTGAAGCTGCCGCTGTGTCACACGAACACCCTGCTCACTTCCCCTGCTGGTTATACAAACACTCACACATCAGCTGCCCTGCGCTCGAACGAACAGACAACAGAAAGAGCGCTGGAAAAAAGGAAGGCTTCTCAGAAATGACAGTTTCATGCTGCCCACTGTTTTGTGAAATACTTGTGCTTGTTATCTAGAGGAGAGGTCACCGGGTACAGAGCTCCGTCTATCTTTCCTTTTGCTCCCTTCCATGCCCATCCAACAGCTTCCTCCATCTGAAACAGCCATTCCCTCAACTCTCTGCAGCTGGGAAAGTTAGGGGAAGGCCATAGGGTTGCTCTTGCTACAATCTATGAGCGCAGCGTACGTAGTGATAATAGGCATCCTATCTAAGAACACAGCAGCCCAAACAGGTGATAGCGCCGGTATCTCTCTGCTTTTACGTAGCATGACTGAGCACATCCCACGCTGTAAGAACAGAGCCATGAATCTTGACATTTAACGGGATGAATTTTGTTGAGTGAATTGGGGATTTCATTCCTAGGGTCAACACAATTTGCAGGCGGGGAAATTTGTTTTGTAAACGACAGAGTATTGGAGGGCTAACTGTACGTGTAAATATAACTAATGCTAACTATTTGTGGCTTTTCATTGAATACAAAAGCATACGTGAAGCACAGCAGCTCTGTGGGCATGTGATCGCTTCTAAAATGCATCTCAGTCAGTGAAAGAGAATACAGGGCTTTTGGATGGTTAATATGCCAAAAGCAAAGCACTGATCCCTATCAGATCCCCCGATTTGAGCAACAAATCCTGTTGAGACACTGGGGTGTGTCTTCATACAACAGAATAAATCCAGTACGAAACCAACAGTTATTGGTTAAAGACTGCGTGTGTGCATGTGCAGCGGGTAACATACATACAGAACTAGGGCAGGATTAAAGAGTCACATCGACTCACTGAATGCCATGTAACAAAAGCATTCCAGAAGATGAAATTTCTTATTTTAATCCTTTATAATCACCCAAAAAATACTTATTTACATGTAGGTAAAAATACAAAGCAAATTAACTTGTTTTTGTCTGAATAATTAAATCCCACCTAGATAGGTATGTTACAAAGAGGTCTGTGATTTCAGTAAATTTTCATTCTGCTTTAACTTCGACCCTTAAAATAACTTAACCAACATGTTGTTTCGTTTCTTGGCGCACATTCAGTAAGGATTTAGACATTTTTGCAAGCCTTCCAGGTACAATAAACGCATTTTGTTCAAGCACTGAAGGGATATCATTTGAGGCTAATGTAGTACCACAAGGTATCATGTAAGTATCTTGATTACTTAACGGATCTGTGACCTTATATAGCATTCATTCCCATTTCACTGAAAACCAGAGAACTCAGTCCTGCGCAAGTACATAAAATCACAGACTTCCTTTTAATATCTGAAACTCAAATGTTATTTAAAAAATCTGCAAATTGATGCCTGCAAGGTTTGGTGTCAAATCTGAGCTACTAACCCCAAATTTGACCTGTACAAGAGTCAGCTGCAAGGCCTCCCTCTCTCCTTCACAGCTGTTGGGGAATGACTGTGAGATCACAGGCCTTGGGCTGAGGGACGACACGGAGAAAATGAGATAAGACCTCTACTAACTCATCCTAGACTGCACTAAGCTGTACCACACACACACAGCAAAGAAGACAAAAGTAGAAAACTGTATTAACTATATTTTATTGTCCAATTAATAATTGTAGCATCCCTCAGCACAACTTAACTTAGGCACTAACAAATGTACAAAATTTCACATAAGCTTCCATCATTATATCTGACGTGTATTGTTCCCAAAATAGTTTTTTTACTAAAGTAAAACAGTTTGGCTATAAATTCAACTCAGCTCCTAACATTAGGGGAAGCATGTGCATTCTTGTCATTTGTGAAACAGAGTGTGAAAGTGAAAGTGTTTGGTGCAATACCATACACAAACTTGCTACTTTTTACCACAATGTGAACAGGCATCACTAACTCTCACTCTAACCTTTGCATCATCAAACACATTACTGTCACAAACCCTCTTCTTTCTCTAAAGTAGGTCTTTGTAAAAGAAAAATAGCGAAAAAATGTGATGATGCTGCTCAGGTCTGCCTGACCTGTTGCCATGACCATTCACTACAGCTGCAGTTATGTTGCACTGGCTTGGTGGAAGGTTGGAAGTAGGACTGGAACAAGTCTTCGAGTAAATCGAGCAATTCGGATACAAAAAATCTGAATGCTTCGTTTAATCCATTTAACTACAGTAAACTAGGGCTGGGCGATATGACCATGTTATCGTATATAGCAGATGTATCGCAAATATCTTGATGTTGATTACAACAGACAAATACCAGACGATATTCAATATTAATGGAAAATACTCGTTATAAAATGATCATGCGATGTAGGCTTAAGCGTGAACGTTCATGCTCATATGCCCAAGCAGTCACTAACAGTGCCATCTGGCTGTTCTGCGTGTGTGAGTGAATGAACAGCACAGTTAAACGTGCTACACATGCATGATTCTCATGGATTTGTCTGCATCTACGCTGTAAGAGGACATGAACACATGTACTTCATATCCAGAGTTGTTCTGAGAGTTCATTTCAGAACATTTTACTGAGTGAAGTTATGTGAGATGCAGCTCAAACACACACTAAAAAATAAGCTTCTTCTGACGAATTGCCAAAATAAAAGTCAGGTTAACTACTAGGGATGCAACAATACAGCTCACCCAAGGTTCAATACGTACCTCGGTTTTTCACCCATGGTGTTCGGTATTGTTCTGATGGCTTGGCACATTAAAGTGTTTTTTCATTGTTCTATGCTTATTTGACAGGAACAGTAAAAAGTTACAATGGAATAACAGGTCGAATACTCGGTAACTATAATAATCAATAGCTACAGCCCTAGCTATAAGACATAAAGAAAGCACCTAAATGTTTCATCGAGATAATAGACTACGATCCAAAAGTTAAAGTCGAGCTGGGAAGTGGGGGGTTCTGGGATATGAACAGGATGAGCAAGATCCAGGGCAAATAAGCAAATACCAAAAACAGAAAACTGTACTCCACCTCTTACAAGGCTTACAAGCACTGTCACACAGGTTTCCACAGGCCATGACACAAGCAAACGCATCATAACCCGACAACAACACCAGCAGAGATAGTTCAAACGGTATGGAGTGAAAGAAAAAGCAAGTTGGATCAAGTTAGGTCACCACAAAAGCACACCTGGAAAAAAGAGGAAGACATTCCTTTCCCAATTATCATATAAGCAACAAGTGCTTTTCCATTAAACACTAGGGGTGTGATGAGACACTTATCCCCCGAGACGAGACAAGTTCACGAGAACAAGATGAGATTTTTAGACTTTTTAAAAGAAATCCTTAATGATGAAATATAGAGGGGGGAAAGTCTTTTAATCACCTTTAAAATACAAAATGCAAAAAATGTAGGCATTTTAAACTTTATGAAACAAATTAAACTTCTATCTAATTCATTATATTATGCAGTAATAACCAATATGTTGACACTGCAAAATGTTTTATCACAAACTCTGACATTAAGCTTTGTTTTCTGAACAGGTGCAGCTTTTAGTAAAGAGCTGTAGTTATTTTCTCTATATACTTTTGCATAGTGCTCGAGTTAGCAGAGGTGGTGATCCTATCACACTGTCAATCCTCCTTCCTCCACTGACTTGAATGGAGGTGCTCCGATTGATCGGTCGCCGATCATAATCAGCCGATAATCACTTTGGGAAGTATGATCGCTGGTCTCTAGAAGGCCGATCCAGAAAAGCCGATCAGATGACGCAAAATTGGCGAGACATTTTTTTTACGTGATGTGAAAATGGCTTCACCGGCCTGGCAATTCTACAAGGTGTGTGAAAAAGACAATGCATTATCACTCGGAAACGTGTTTACTATGCGAATTCCACGATGCGGGAAGCACCCAAAACATTTTTACACCAGCAACCTCTTTAGACATTTGAGGGTTAGTCACGTAAAGGAGTGTGAGTAGTTTTCAAAGTTAGCCTCGCGCAGAGTGAGCAGGCAGTTCAGCAGCTCGAGCGCCACTCAGCTGCAGAGATCGCGTCAACCGAATGTGATGGAAACATCTGAAGGCAATCTGTCATTTTGACGGACTACAGTAAAGGCCATTTGTAATTCCCCTATTTATCATTTCGTGTCATTAGAATGTGATCGTGAATGGACTGAACGTGAGTGTGAGCGGAAGTAGGTAGACTATCGCGAAGTGACGTGTGTTTCCTATTCATTAGATTAGTCTCAAATGCCTGCTCAGTTTTGCTAAACGCGCATGTGGTCAACAGAGACTCGAGGTGCATATGCATCCATCACTCCCCGCGTCCCATGCACGCAAACACACACATGCGCGCTGTGGTGCAGTCTTTACAGAGTTTTTAACTCATAAAATAGCGTCTTTTTGGATAAATAATAGCTTTTGGATAAATAATAGTAAGTGGAAAAATGTCTCTCACTGCGTTTTCTCTGTTCAGTGAGCGGCAGAAGCAGCACATATGACCAAACCACAGCTTTCTTGTGAGTACAAAACACCTTTTACAGGCACCTGTCACTGTTACTGATTGGACATATGAACATAAACATTTGCTTGTAATTAGATTATTATTTTATATCCGACAACAGAAAAATTGAATAATAAATAAGGCTGTCAGTAACAGAGACATTTTTAAAAGCCTCAACCCTACTGCAAGGACAGTAAGAAGCATAATGAAATATCAAATAAATAATGTAATAAATCTGCTTTGATCACTGCCACTTTATATTGTGGAAGAAAAAGGGTTTCTGGGACTCATGTCAAAGGCTGCTATGTTTTATGAAAATATGTGGCAACACTTTCCTTGAAGCATGTATATTTAATGCATTATAAAAGTTGTTTTAAAGCATTGTAATGTCTTATAGATAATTGTTATTACAGTTAATACATTATAACACTAAGCAATTCATTGTCACACATTTTAAATTGGTTATAATTCTTTACAACTACATATGATGCATTACAACACACATTATGAATAATAATAATGCATTTTACCCTTTAATAACTCTTTATAATTCATTAAACATACATGCTTCAAGGTAAGTGTTACCAAATATGTTACTTACTAATATTCATTTAATAATTCATGAGACTTTCTCTTCTGGTACTGAGAAAGCTTCAAATAGCTCCTGTAATCAGTGATCGGTATTGGCCGATACTGCTTTCTGTGAACGAGGATCGGTGATCGGCTCCAAAAATCTTGATCGGAGCAACCCTAGACTTAAAACAACATAAAACCCATCAGACAGAAAACAGATGAGACAAAGAGACAGATGATCCGCTTCTGAAGAGGTTTGCCTGTGAATGTATTTAGAATTACGTAATAGTGCGAACCTCCGTAAACACTAGTGCTTAATGCCAGAGACGCTGAAGACATGAGAGACGCACGCACGAAGGTTGAAACCCATAGGTCTAGCGTGACAAACATAATAAAACCAAGCATAATGGTGCTCTCTTGTCGTACACTGCTGTCAATCGTCTTTTTAAGCTTCCGATCTCTTCCGTGAGTGATGTGAGACCGGTGAAACGCGCAGCTGACACTCGCGTCACCAGCCTCACGTTGTTCCCTCACAGCTCTCGTCCCGCCTTGCTCGTTACAATATTTTTTTCTGATTTATTACAATTTGTATTACCATACTTGAACTACATCATGGTTAAACTGTTTGGTTACAACTGTACCTATAATGAAAGTATGGTTCATTTGTGGTTCCTGTGGTTTAAAATGAAGTTACTATAGTTAAACTATGCTTACTATCGTAAAAATATTGTTAATCTTCATAAGGGCCTTTGTTGAGATATCAGCAGATCACGCAACACATTTACTTTTCTGAAAATATGCACAAGGAATTGATCATAGGAATTTAAATGTTTATCTCAAATATCCGATTCCTATTCCTTCTGATTCCAATCCGATTCCTAGCCTTTCGAATCTGATTCCACATCGGAATTGACTTTCGAATCCCAACCCTACCTGAAACCAAAGCTTTGCATGTTCTTTGTTGCATTCCATTACACTAAAGATAAAAAGGTGAGTCTATTCACACTCATGAGATCAGAAAAAGAGGCTTGACTGCGCAGGTGTAACTATATCTATGACATTCAGCCGTAATACACAAGGGAGTCATGCTGCTTTACGGAAAGGGAAACTGTGTTAAACTATGATTACATTCTCGGGTAAACAATAAACAGCTCTTCCAGTAAATAACTAGCTTACATTGACAAAGTCGCAAGATTATACACCCAACATAACCAGAAGGGGAAATCATGTTGCACATTTATAACAAAAATTAACATAACTGTACAACTTGAAACAAAAAGAATGAACTTCGCTCTGCTTGTTTGCTAAAGCAGAGACACAAAGAGTGTGAATTCTTGATCTTAATAAAAACTGGAGAAGTTACCAGTGCTATTCTCAGAAAACTGAAGGAAATGAGGGTACTGCTTTAAAACAGGATGAAGCAGTGAAAGATTAGATGCTCCATCTGAGCAGGTGTATTTCTCTGGTTGTCAAGAGGAAAAGACTGCTTTAGTGTTGTCACGATACTGGAATTTCTAACTTCGATACGATACCTTGAAAAATATCGATACTCGATACCATTTTCGATACCACAGAGAAAAAAACTGCCACAACATTTAGGTGTTAATTTTTTTTAGTATTATTATTTAAAGATAAATATAACATGTATAATGTATTATAAAGAGTTATTAAAGGGTAAAATGCATTATAATTCTTCATAATGTGTGTTGTAACGCATTATGTACTGTTGCAGGTCGGGTCTCATCTTATTTCTGGTGCTACAAGAGAATGCCAAACTTTAATAAACATTTTTTTTTTGACCACACTTTTAAAATGAACTGAACTATGTAACTAATCTGAGAACTTAAGTTAATGGTAATAGATATTTGTTACATGAATAAACAATGAAAAATACTTCCTAAACATGTATTAATCTTAGTTAAAAGTTAATTTAAACTAACATTTACTAATACATGTACTAATTAAAATCCAAAGTTCTATCTGTTAATATTTTTTTTCATTGGACCAGAGCAATGATCCGTTGTATTTTATTACATACTGTCATCAAAGATTAAAATATACTGTAGCAAATACATTGCTCATCGTTCATAAATGCTGGTTAATACATAACATTATTTGATGAACATATTTTAATGCCGGATTCACATATCACCGATCCACACACGCAAACTTGCGTGCATCACACCCGAAAACAATGCTCACTGGATCGACATGAAGACAAATTACAGAATTGAAGTAATCCTTTTTTTTATTTAAAGTTAATTAAGCACAAGTTAATTTACATTTGACCACAGTTAAAGTATTTAAAGATTCACAGTTAAAGATTCCTCAGTCGGACTTTACGAATTACGGTGAAAAACGAGACAACACTCATATTGCTATATTAGAGGTGTTAGCGCCTTTTGTTAGCACTGCTCTGTAGCGACTCTTGCATATTGGCTTGTTTGTGTCCTTCGGCTTTCCATGTTCATTTGCTTCATATCCAAAATATTTCCAGATAGCACTCCTGCTGTGTTCTTTATCAATCAAAGCCGGTTGCGGAGGCGCCGCACACGCCATATTTATATTCACTTCACTTTTGCTATTTAACCAGAGCGAATGAGACGAGACACGTGACAGGCACTGCGGTCACGTGTGCTGTTTGTCAACGCGCATTTGGAGATAAGTGAAAGTGACAGCTCGGCTAGGATCGGTGTATCGATACTTCGGGAAATTAGTATTGGTATCGTTCAGATATTTCAGTATCGATATTTATCGAAATATCAATATTTTTGAAAACACTAGACTGCTTAACGCATAATTAACATGTCTTTGACACACCATGCAGAAAGTAACAGACAACAAAGACATATATAATAACCAACGGACCATGGGGGCGTAAGGTTTAAGTACACTATTTAGCAGCTGAAATAGCACTACCAATTTAGAGTGTGGCACACATTATCTCATAAAGGCCAGAAATACAAATCTGTAAAGCATTCAGTCGCCCATAAATACACCTGAGGTATATGCTAAATACCACACACATTCTTGAGGCCTGTCTGTCTGCATTCCTCGACAGCCTCACAGCAGAGCACTGAGGAACATTTATTCACCATGGACAAAAGCTTTGTATATATTGGACCAAATGATAGTATGTCAGTGACGTTCAGCCAGCCCATAGTAACTCCCTATACACGGAAATTTTCTTTAACATTCATTCACACTCTTTATAACTGAGTCAAGCCTGATAAGCAGTGTTAAAAGGCTTTAAGAAGTCTTTTAAAGCACACTGTAAGTTTGATCTATTATTTACTTCTCTATTTTAGAAGAATAGACCTATTGAACAGCGTGATGTGTACAAACTGGAAGTAGGGCAAACGCTTGTCCGATCAATGCTCCGGCTCCGTTCACTTCACAGAAAAGTTGCGGAGACTAGAAGCAGTTAATAACCAATAAAGCCGAAGTCGTTTATATGATTATATTGCTGTTATCAGACATAAAATACTTATTACAGACAAATGTTCGGGTCCAGTCAGAAACAATGACAGGTGCTTGTACACGCTGTTTTGTAATCATTCATTTCTTCACTTACAAGTAACGTTAACTTTAAGCTGCTGTTAAGGCATGAAAGGAGTCGACTCAGAGAGACCTTTTTCCACTGACTGAATGTTAAGGTTAATCCAAAATGACACTATCGCTATCTGAAGAAAAAAAGGTCTGTAAACACTGCACCACTGGTTTGTGTGGGTGTGCGCCTGTATGTGTATGAGAGCATGCGAGGAGAGGGTCTGATTAAATGACAGATGCACTTTTTGCAGAATCTGATCCAGAAACAACACCGCAAAACAACTAGAGATTGCGGTGTTATTCAGTTTGGTTTGAAACTATGGTGAAACAAATTAGACGGTGGTGGTCCTACTGTTCAGTAGTGTTGGGAATGGAAAATCAATTCCAATTCGGAATCGGATTGGAAACAAAAGGAATAGGAACTGGGTACTTGAGATAAATATTTGAATTCCTTTTATCAATCCTGTGGGCATATTCAATTTTAACCAATTCCCAACCCTACTGTTCAGTCTATGTACTGCTGTTGCTCTGCTTATGTAATGCAGATGAGGTTTAAAAAAAGATTGAGAAATTAGAAAATGAGGAAAAAAAAGAGAAAATAGGTAAATTTAGAAGATGTTGTCCATTGCGGAACACAAAGCAGTGGTATATAGAGGTGGCGTTTCTGTCATATTCTTATTTTTTTCCATTTCACTCTGCTTTAAGTCTCCCCAACCGGAAACTGCCGAGGGTTCATCCTGTGAAATGGGTAAGTCACGAATGGATATAGTGAATTGATTTTTCTCAAATTCAACTAAACAAATCAAAGACTACAAGAAATGTAAAGGGTAATTTTTTGATTAGCCATAATATATACATCTTATCATAATTTCTGTTCATAATTTAGTTCTGCTGTATTTTCCACATACCCTGCATGTTTGTATCTCCTGTTTGCCCCGCTTCACTGAAATGTGCAGATTTTTGACAAAGCTCATTGTTCTGAAAAGTGTGGTATGCTGTGACTGTAAACATGCGTAAGATACAAAGTAAATGCTAGTTAACCAGTGCGTAGTGATTGGTTGAATACTGCAAGCGTGTGATGAAAATGTAATGCCTCTTACCATATTTGGAACATTAGTTTCCAGCTAGGTATGTATGATACTATACTAATACTATGCCGATCCGATCCGATACCTGAATTCTGTGTAAAGGCCGATATCAATCCTGATCTGATTAGATACTAGCACTGTTTTTCTTGATCGAAGTAGAGTTGCATATTTGATCTTTTATTGCCAGAGGTGGATAGTTCTTACGCATGTTTACCTTCAAGTACATTTTAAAATATCTGTACTATATCAGAGTACTTTGGACAAAAAATCCGTCCTAAAGTAAAAAAAAAAAAAGAGTTATTGTGTATGAATGACGCATAACATAGAATGCTTCCTGTCAGTCCAATACCCGATCCAGCAAAAAAGACCAGTATCGGCCCCAATTCCGATCCAGAGTATCGGATCGGTGCATCCCTAGTTCCAATGCAATTGTACTGTCAGGTTTGCCCATCTTACTTGCGTATACATTTGGGAGTCTTAGACAAATCATACCACGAACTGACGTAGATTTGTGAGGGTGTGGTTACATGAAGCTTTCTGGCAGGTCTAAGTGAGCATTCGATTTGAGCTAAAATGCATCTTTTGTTTCCGATACTTTAATTTTTGCAATTTTACTTGTCTAATACATGCATGGGCAACTTATAACACACCAAAGACACAGAAAAACACGTATTCGTGCCATATGACATTAACATGGCGGATGCGGGTGTGTCGTCGAATTAACATCACCTTCACATAAAAGGCAACAGTTCATATGATTGCAGCCCCTCTTTACAGATAATTTTGTGAAATTTAGTTGGTTAAACTGTATCTTAAATGTAAAATAACCTGTTCTGTTTCAATATACCCAATTGAGTTTGAAGTTTAATATACAGGTTAGGTTTGTGGCTTTTCATCTCATTTTTTAATTCACCATTGTAATGTGCCATTTAAATTATCTTTTTTAGAAATATCTACAGGATTTGTATTAAATCTATAATTATTGACTCGAATCGAGAGCTTGTCTATTGGAATAGAATCGGAACATCAAAATCGATACCCAGCCCTAGTCACAATGTTCCTCAAAAGCAGGAAGCCATTTCAGATATGACTGAAATCAATATCGGAGTAGACTATTCCTTTTAATTTCAGTCAGATCTGAAACAATCAGATAAAAAAAAAAGATACCTAAAAAATAAGCTTCATGTCCAAATCTAATGTAAAGCTGTCTATATAAAGCTCTTAGATTTAGAGTTCCATATAAGCTAGCCTACATTATAAACATTTTATAAATTGCTCAAAAGAGCTGACAGAGACATTGTTTTTCATCAGCATAAGCTATTAAAAATTATATTAGTGCAAGTGAAGTCAATATTCACATCACCAGCATCACTGCACTGAAGCAGCAAGAGAAAAGACACGAAGCAGCATGGTGGAAACTCCCCTAAGAGGGTGGAGAATCTTGTGAATGCTACCACAAACTTACCACTTCCTGTCAAGCTGAAGCTCACACCATACTGAAAGTATATCTTATAATGTAACTCAAACAAGGCAGATACAAAGTAAATGTCAGTTAATCCCAACAATTTCAGAATTGCTTGTATGCTGACAAGCAACATCACCCGGCTTCTATCAAAGGCATGCAGTGAAAACAGATGTGTCAGGTCACAATATGACTTTGGTGAGCACCATGATGATGCATGTCATCAAGAGCTAGCAGCTGTCTTCCTGGGCTTATAAAGCTGGCTCAAAGTGTACAACTCCTTCAATATTACAGCAGACAAGCTGAAATGACAGTGGGAGAAACGGAAGTCATGCTGTTGCCAGTTGTGTAGATGTTTTTAGAGAGCCTGCTGTGAGGGCAGACTCTATCAATGTTTGTTAACAATCTGTGAACCACTTCCAGTGACATTAAACAGCCAGGCATCAAGAGATGTATCTGAAATATCATGTTCATCCAAAATTTATGAACAGTGTGGTCTTAACAGGTTTAATGTAGATATTAAAATGCCATTTTGGTTCACACTCTCAGTCCTTCTTCATACTAGTGAACTACAGGAAGAGCATTTGCGGACCTTTTGTTGACAAGACTTAATTTCTATCATTTTTTAAAGCAAGGCAGCATCACGAATATACATTCAATGAGAGCAGCAGCAAAGTACAGCAAAAGGCCAATGTAAATTCAATGATTAATTATATCATGGGACAGGGAGATGTTGACCAGTGGCGGCTGCTGGTCTTTCAAAGTGGGGAAGCTCATTTCACAATGAATGAATGAACAAACGATCTAAAAAAAGATATTAAACTCGACAGAGGTAATGTGGGAATTACATTAAACTGAAACAAGAAGTGTGGTGTATAATTGTGTGAAATGTATGATGAAAATTGGCTAGAAATTTCGGAAAGCAAGTACCAAGAAATAGGTTGCAGCAGTTTGTCTTTCGACTACACTTGCAAAATCCGCAATGGGACTGAGATCGAATAGCTTCAGCGTCAGCGACTTTTTATAGAACAAAATTGATGTCAATCAAAAGGAGATGCAATCTTTCGACAGACCCTCCAATCATCACGCAGACGCTCGGAGTCCGGGCCAGCCCACTCCTCCATTCATCCCAGAGACGCTGAGCGTCCGTGGGCGGGACATAATCACAGCATTATCCAATGACCGTCTTGTTTCTAAAAAAAAAAAAAACTGTTTAAAGCAGCCCCATTGAAGTCAATGGACGCTGGGCTTCAACAGAGTAATGCACTGTACGCTACGGGAATGAATGAGAAGGACATCGAGTCAGCTGACCTAAGTAGCTGATTCTGAACGAAATTGTTTTCGTTCGAGATGAACGTATTTAACGCATTTTTAGTCAATAAAATGTTAACATAATTGTACATATATTTGACCATTCATTTTTTGACAATTATAGGGGAAGCTGAGCTTCCCTTGCAGTCTTAAAGAAATCGTGACTGATGTTGACATAGGTAGCACAATAAGAACTCAGGCCAGATATAAGTAAGAGAACATTTGCTGATGTAACAATTTTAAGTTAACGGTGCAGATTCCCAAATTGGGTTTAAAACTAGTCCCAGACTAAAACAAATGTTAGATCTGTCCAAACTGAATACAGTTATCTTAAATACATCAGTGCCATTGTTTTGTCTCAGAATGCACTCAAGTGCAAGTGTTTTCTGCAAGACACTTTTGTAAAACTACTTAAATGTCCTAATTTAACTACGACCTAGTCCTAATGTAAACTAATCCCCGATGAGAAAACCACCCCACAGAATAGCAGTGCAGTTGGATTAAAGTGATATAACAAGAAGCATTTTGGTTGATTCATACACTTCATTAACTTTTCTAAAACGGTATGTTCTGGAAACCTAAATAAAGACACATTTTGGACATGTCTGTTTAATTGGAAACTGGAGGTCGAGTGTGGTGTGAGCTGTGGTCACTTTATGATGATTTTGAGAATGTGTAAACTTTTGAAGCTCCTTTTACAGGAAATACATCATGTGCCGTCCAGCTTTGATTAAAGAAATCAGACCATTTCAGAAAACTTAGTTGACCACAAAAAGTGTTAAAAAAATACTTCATTATAGGGTAAGAGAAATGGGTACGCATTATCAGAAATCTATTAAGGTTACTTCTCCAATAGATGTACATAGAAGGGATTAATTCAATGACGCAAATGAGGAAAAAACAGTGCTTCAGACTCAAAGCAATAAAAAACAGTGACTGCTTCAGCACCCTAAATAACCATGTTGTTTATTTATGCAATCATTAAAATATCAAATAATACATGTCAGTTATGTCAATGTACAAACTTATATCCACATACATTCGAACTGCAACATTTGTTCGAAACAAGCCCTGACATGTTCTTTTGTTTTATACAGCTTTCTGTATCAGATGTTTGGCAGGGATGCCTACATGTCCCACCTCAGACATACCACAAGCTACTGAAAGACACCAGTTCCATCAGTTTCCTTGTTACACAGGAGGAGGACGAAACCAGATAGAGTTTGACTCCTCAAACATTCAATATCAGAACACAAATTCCTGGGATCTCACATATCAACCCATAATGATATTTCCCGTTAAGTACACCTCATTTCCATAACCGGTTTGTTTAAGATTATCCATTTGTCATCACACGCGTATTTAAATACCCTAGCATCCGCTTGCCAGTTCGTATACGCAGTTCATGTCTAATGCTGGGTCATCGGCTTACAGTTTAACCATGTGCTGGATACGGGAAGTGATCAAAAGACACGGTTCGTCCATACTTCAAAGGGTTAATGTTACCATATGTCAGAATAACCGCTGCGATAAAACGCATTTTGGTGTCAATATTTGTCCCCAATGAAACATAAGTCTTAATTTTGCAACAATTCACACAAGCATTGAATCAGTGACATCGGGAACCTTCTGGAACTCATCGTTAATACCATTAACGTTAGCTTAGTAGCTAACAATTCAATCACATTCTCCCTGACCTTACAAGTGGCCGAACACACCAAACGGTGAAAGAAACGTCACACGACGACTTATCTCTGATAGAAATTCATCTTTCAGACACAAACCTCTCCAATAAAACAACCGAATGAGTAAAGCTGAATCGACACATGAACTGTCTGAGTAACTTCTTGACTAGACATGAGACTGTTAGCGAGTTGCTAGCCAACGCGGGGGTTCAGGACAGTTAACGTTAGACAGCCTCTGTGGGGAACTCCAAATTCTAGCGAAAACAAATGAGCTACAACCATTCCCGACCCCGTTATAAATATCGTCGAGAAATTAAAACAATCCGAAAATACAAGTAAGGAGCTTCCGTTCCAACATACGCGGGCAAATGGCTGCCACCCTAGCGAGCTTCTCGAGCTCCTTCACCGGCTGAAGGCGAGCTCACACAGCTACGCTGGAAACGGTCAAACAGGCGTGTCGCGAGATCGTTATTAACGTCTTCATGTCTTATCAGACTCGAAAGAAGATACATGACGGGCAATACTTACAAATAACGGGCCAAACATTGAAATCCCTTGGCAATCCCTGGAGAACGTGGACGTAGACTCGTAACCGCTTTGATGGTGAAATCGTATTTTTCTGCCTCTCTCACATGAAACTGAATCGAGTAACACAGAAAGGGGCGGAGTCAGTAAGCAACTGCGTCATCTTTGCGCAAGAGGCTGTTGACGTTTCACGACTACGAGGGCTTTAATCCAACACATTTTTGGAACATTAACAATGTTAGCCTACATGATAATGACATTTAGTACCACTCATTTATATCTAAAAGTGAATCGTTTTTATAAATACAGTATACACATGGTAGTAGCAGAATTCATTGCATTAATGTACAACAGTGTGTGGGTGAGCGCTTCATAATTTAACTAATTTAAGAATTAGGATAACTGATTTGGATATTGGCTACACGGAGATCCCATTAAATAATGTGGTGCGAATTTAAAAAGCTTTGAGGCTTCTCCATATGAACATGCAAAACTCACGTTTGATCCTAAATGCCAGAAAAATTCAGCTCCATAGACACCCCCTAGTGTTGGTTACATAACCCTTTAGATTATAGACATTCTTTCCTTTAATAAACGGTGATCTTATTGGAAAATGTAACATTTTAGATAGATTTTGTCATGGATATCTGATCTGTTCATATGCTTCAATATAACAAAATAGCTTTGATAATATACAGGTAATTATTTTATAGCTTGCATCTATGAACTTTTTGACACAACGTGAACTTTTTGATGACAACGTGAATTATGTGAATTTCAGCCACACCAACCATATGATATTACTCCCATTTCACCTCCCATTGATTTACAACTAACATCTCCCTTTTTCTTTTCAGTAAAGGAAGGCAAAAAGACACTTTTGATCAAGAAAGTCTTTATTGATGTCGCATCAGTACTGTCAGGTACTTGCAGATTTTGTACAGACTGACAAAATATGTTCAATCAATAGAGTGGATTTAATACCTAAAATGAACTGCACAAAGTAAACGCAATAGCCATGTACAAGACATAATGTCCTTTAGAGTGATACATAGACAAAAAGAGAAACAATGGTACAGAGCTGACTAAAATGCTCTTCACTCCTCGATGCTGTTAAATAAAAAGTTAGTCATATGGTGGCTGGACATTCTCATTGGACTATTACAAATGTATAAATATGCCTTCATTAAGTTCATGTGCAAATGGGATCGGTTGTTTCTTTAAATTTGATTGATATTGAACAAATATCCCTAGGAACAGAATCAAGGCTTTTATCCCGGTTTATTTGGAAAATCAAGAAGAAGCACCATAGTCAGATAAGGTTTGAGATAATAGCACAATGAATAAAAAAAACCTTCAACTATTGCACAAAAACAAAATGTCCATATGTTGTAGAAAATATCCATCACAGTATTAATATACAATAAGGACGTCATTAAATACACCCCCACTGCTAAAACTGAAATAAGAAGGAACTGTTGCCTAAACATAATGAAAACTGTACGTGTGCCTGGAAATGTTTGTTTGTTTCCTCATATCTTTTAGATAGACTTTAAAGGGCAGGTCAACTAGACAATCAAGTTTATGTAATACTAGTAGCAAATTTTTATCATATTGCTTCCTTTGAAAACTACCATGTTACAATGATGCTCAGAACCACTGTAAACCACTTATCAAACGTTTGAATTCTCCTATCTATTTTTTCTAATTTTCATGAATTTAAAGAATACTGTTTGTAATTTTACACCACAATGTATCAAAATGTTAGATATTATCAATGTCTGGACCAGACCAGTGAGAGCGTAGGTATAAAATCATGTAAAAAAATGTAGTTATATGTGAATAGAAAGTCAATATGGCATTATGGGTTGTGTGTCATAGCAAATGCACCAATGTGAAAAATATGATTAGAGGGTGTAAAATATTTTAGTTAAGCAATGTTTTCTTATTGTGGAGAACTGATTAGTTACAACAAATCAGAATGATGCTCTCAATCTTTAGTAGTCCCTTACTATGTATGGAAGGTTACCCTACTGTAAGATTGTAATGAGAAGCTATGAACTTTGCATTTATTATTATGTGATTTTAACAGTATCAAAGTCAAAGAAATTGCATATTTGCTTTGTTATTAGTTGGTAGGAGGTATGTCCACTTTATACCTTTACAGAAATCTGTCATATATTCAGCAATGTTCAAACACAACGTTCTCAATGTAGTAAGGAAACAGACAAATTACGATACAGCTGTTGCTTAACACATTAAATCAAAAAAATATATAGCTGTATGGCATTAATAAGAAAAACAACACAGAACTGAGGATTACTCTTTACTGTAAATTATTGGTACATTTACTAAGTACAAACAACATTTGAAATATCTGCGCTACTAAAAAATGAAATGTTGCACTGATCAAGTAGTTTGTGTTAAATGAAGAAAATATTTAGGGGATGTATATGAATATGACTGCAACCAGGGGAACACATAACCCCAGAGTCAATGTAATGGACCTCAATGGAAGTCCTAACATTTGTGAAAGTGTGCAGTCACATGGGTAAGTCTTAAAATGGTTACCTACACGTTGCAGAGTACTTAATAGTCTAATTCCAATAAGCAACAACAACTACAACAACAACTTCAATAAAATAACACCATTACTCAACAACATCAATAAAAATAATATAACAGTTATAATAAAATTATAATATAAGCAGAAAATAACAACATTTTAAAGTAAAACAATGTATCAAATCAGATAGTCTAAAGAGAGAGAGAGCTATAACAGAGACGCTGCATGAATTCTCCATCCTCTGACGTAAACTTTCTCCGTCCTCTGTGTCGTTCAGTAAGTCTTTCCTGTTATCTGACTGGTTTTATTGCAGATGTTACTACAGGGCAATTCATTGAGGATTTTTCAGGTAAGATGGACTGTTATGTGGGGCACAGAAGGAATCCTGAGAAAGATGAATGGATGTACTCGGTGGAGTAGAGGCCATTTGCTTGGTCAGAGGGCATCTGTACCCAAACCTGGTCATTTTCTTTCAGCTCCAGTACTGCACTACCTGATGCCTGGTCCATATAGCCCTTCTTGTATTCGTCATAGGTGTATGTGGCTGGCACATTGTTTTTGTAGAGTGCCACCCACAGGCTGGTTCCCTTTACATGTACATGATAAGCAAAATAGTAAACTCCAGGAAGAGGGCTTGTGAAGATGCCAGTGGCAGGGTTGTAAGCATTTTGCCCATTGTAGAGAGTCCTGTCGAATTTGATAGGCATTCCAGAAGGTGGGAATGGTGTAGTCAAAATGGCTGTAAAAGCAGGAGCCACACTGGCGGAGAGCTCGGCCTGACCAAACTGTGGTTTCTCACCGTTTGGTTTTGAAATCATATCACCTTCAATTCTTGGCCCTTGAACTGCTGTCTCCGGACCGTTTGAGGAGCCAGGGGGTCCGGGAGGTCCAGGTGGACCTGGAGGGCCCTGCACACCACTTTGTCCAGGAGTGCCAGGTTTTCCTGGAGGTCCTTGTGGACCAGACATCCCCTTATCTCCTAGCTTTCCAATTCCTTGGGGCCCAGGTAGACCTGGTTCACCTTTTAACCCTGGAACACCTTGTGGTCCCATGTGACCAGTGGGACCTGGAAGTCCAGGAATTCCTGATGTCCCCCGTGGCCCAGGTGGTCCTGAAAACCCATTCTCACCTTTTGGCCCTGGTCCTCCAAGCAGACCAGGATTACCTGGTAAACCAGTGCCTCCTGATTCCCCTTTTGGCCCAGGTTTACCTGTGGATCCAGTGAGACCAGGAAGGCCCCTCTCTCCTGGAAAACCGGGTTTTCCTGCTAGCCCACTGGGACCCTGATCTCCTCTAAGTCCTGGTAACCCTGGGGGCCCTTGTGGGCCAAGCTCTCCCTTCAGACCAGTTAAACCGTGTTTTCCAGGAAGACCCATTGGGCCTTGTGGACCTGGAAGCCCTTGCGGTCCAAGTGGCCCCAGATCGCCCGGTAGGCCTCCTAATCCAGGTTCACCTTTGTCACCAGGTGCACCTTGTAATCCAGAAGGACCTCGGTCACCTTTTAGTCCTTCAAGCCCTGGTTTGCCATAGCCAGGAGGTCCAGGAAACCCAGGTGTTCCTCTGATGCCAGGTTCACCCTTTGGCCCTAGTGGGCCTGGATTACCTGGCACACCATCAAGCCCAGGCTTTCCCAAGCCAGGTGGTCCCGGCTGCCCCTGCAGCCCAAGAGGACCAACCCCTCCAGGGACACCTTGCTCCCCTGGAGCTCCTTTATCTCCTTTTGGCCCAGATGTTCCAGGTAGCCCATCCAATCCTGGTTTACCCAACCCAGGGACGCCTGGAGCTCCTGGAGGTCCCTGGAGGCCATTGAGCCCCCTAGAACCTGGCAGTCCTGGCTTGCCATTGCCATTTTCCCCCCTTAGTCCTTGTTCTCCAGGTATACCGCGTAATCCTTTTGACCCTGGTTCACCTCTTGGGCCAGGTGTGCCTTTCGTCCCGGGTAACCCTGGTTTGCCGTTCAATGACAGACCTGCAGGCCCAGGTGGGCCTGGTTGACCTGATATTCCCCGTGGACCTGGCTCTCCACGAGGACCAACCTCACCATTGAGTCCTGAAGGTCCCTTAGGCCCTATTTTTCCTGGTAGTCCTGGTAGGCCTGGCTTTCCAATTCCGGGGAATCCTGATGGCCCCTGAGGACCTGGCTGACCATTGAGACCAGGTTTTCCTAGCCCTGGTTTCCCTGGTAATCCGGGAGGCCCAGAAGGTCCCCTTGCTCCTGGTTTCCCTTGAGGACCTGGCTCCCCCTTTATCTCCATCATCGGTGGAAAATCTAAAAAAAAGAAATAAGAGAGAGTTGTTTGATTAAACCAGTCAGTGTTGAATATCAGCTCAATATAAACAAGTTTTCTGCTTAGGAAATCTTTGCCTAAAAAATATCCTGTCAATCAGTGACAATGGTGTTCTTAATATCTTCACAAACATCTTTCTTTTAGACCATCACATTTGTTGTTTAGTTCTTAATAAGGTAACCCCAAAGTGCAACATTCTGCACTGTGCTTTGCTCCACAGCCTACAGGGCAGAATAAATGTGTTTATTGTCAATACATAAACAAAAGACAAAGACAAGATTCTTAACAGCATTTGACCTCTACGGAATTTTAGCAGTGGAACTGCAGTCATGACATTTGACAGTCATGTTTGTGCTTAGAATCACCAAATATGCTAGTCAGAAAAACACTTTAAAGCCACTAAATTTCACAACAGTCATCTTAAGAGATAAGTTCATTCGACAGTACATTAAATTTGGGTCATTTCAGGTAATCACAGTAGCACAGATGTTGAGATATGTTGAAGAATATTTAAAAATTTAAATTTACAAGCATTTAGAGGCCTAAATATTTTTTTTGACATTGGTCTGTGACTGGGAAGTTGCACATTTGTTTGAAACAGAAGCTGATGTGTGCTCATAGAGAAAAACAACATGAATTTCACATTTCAGGTTGACAACTTGCCATCACATTAAATTTTACACAGGATTGACATAAAAATGTTTGAATACCATGAATGTAAAATCCACGTGGCTTTTATGTAACCGAGCTTCGGTTTTTCATGATGCCATAAAAATGTCTATACTAGGCCTAACTTTCAGGAAAAAAGTTATTATAACTGGTACTACTTTTACCACTCAAACGTTCGGGCACATCAACTCATTTTTATAGTGTCTAATAATAGTACAGTGATTCAAAATATGGGACAGTACGAATTTAAAGTAGGCTTTGAGAATTGTGAACACATTTCAAGTAGGCCTACCTCATCTATACTTTTTTATAATATGAAAAATACAAAACATTTTTTTTAAACAATTCCCAATGAAACATGTTTGTTTATATAAAATTTCTTAAGCTGGAAGACTAAGTATGAAAAAATTATTTTTCAACGGTCATACGAGCATTACAGTAGAGAAATATGTCTACTCTAAGTGTTAAGCGCCCTCAAGTGGTAAAACTATTTATTGCACATAGGCCAAAATTAATGTGATGGCTATGATCAATACTTCATGTAAATATGCAAAACATATAGCTTAAATAAAACCACGAATCACTTCAAAAATGTATGGCTTTTAATGAAAATAAATTGGTTATAATTGTATTTATATTTGCCTTTCATACCTATGTTGTATTTAGAATTTAAGTATTTACGATACATTGCCCTAGAAAAGTTATTTGCTAATATTTTAAGTCTGTCTGTTACGTGACATCCACATCTCAAATAAATTTGGTAAAATCTTCACCAATAGTAGCCTACAGGAGGTAATTTCACACTTCAAGTGTCCACTAGATGGCAGTAGGCACTTTCTTAGAGAAAAGCAACTCACGATCAGATGTCTTTGAAGAGATCGTTTAAATGTGCTGCAGTAGGTGTAACATGAACTTTAATTACATTCATAACTATTTTATGGTTTAAAGTAGTCCTTGAATAATTAATACTTGTAGAATTTAACAGTTATAAGCAGAATAATCCAAAAGCATAAAATAACAGTATAACAGTGGATTGCAGAATGTAATACAATAGTAGCCTACATTGATACATAGCCTTTTGTACCCAGGTACTTATTTTTTTTTTGTGTGGATGCGTGTGTATCTTGGCACAGATACACACAATGGTATATAAAGTAATACAGCTAAATCACTGAAACACATGTAAAAATCTACCAGACGCTTATAGAGGCAGTCTGTCCAAACAGGCCAATCACAGACAACCTTTATCAGCAGATTACAGAGATGCCAAGATATCAATAGCTATCAACAGAGAAAAATACAGAGAAAGGTTTTTGAGTCTTAATTTATGATCACAGGCCATTCTAGACACATGACCTTAATTTAAAACAGCAGATTTTCAATATTGTGCCATTCCAGAATTTGCTGGATAGGTACTATCAGTGCATCTATGTACATTAATAATGATCCTTTGACGACAATTTGAACTTCCCTCTTTACATGTGAAACAGAAACCAGCCAGAGCACATCAGAAAAGAGAGCCTGGACACATACACTGGCTTTCTCTTCAGCACAAGGCTCTCTTGATCCCTCTCGCTTGTTTCCTTCACTGCCACGCCCCCTTTGCCTCTTTGATTCCTTCCCTGGGAGCTTCAGATCTAGAGTATATGGATCTGTGATATTTTGCACCAAAGGGAGGTGATTCAGCGAACCATGGCTCACTCTTCTCTTCTCCCTCTTTGACCCACTCACAATGCCCTCTCAAATATCATAAAAGGGAGAGAAGACACAGAATGGCAAACCGCTCTTGTCCATCTCGAAAGCTTTCAGTCTGACAAACTTCTGGCTTGACTCCCTGACTCTTTCCTGCCTGAAGAATCTCAATTGCTTGGAATATTTCCTCATGTCGACTTCCATAAATATTTAGCCTTTTGGATAATACTGACAATGTGTATGTGAATTATTTCGATGTAAATTTCAATGGTCTGACAGACAGACTGATCTCCTGTAGTTTTAAAAGGCTCTCAAATAGTACTTACCAAGATACTGGCCCTTTCCTTCTCTGAACGGTGGTCCGACAGGCCCTTTCATCATGGGCTGCACGTATTTCATCTGAGGCATGGGGGCGTAACCTCCACCCAGGGCATGTTTTCCCAGAGTTAGCAGGACACAGAGCAGTGCCAACATTGTCATTGGCCTCTGGGGTCACAAGGTTCAAACTGCAAAGAGAGAGAGAGATAATCGATTCACTGTTTGTCCCTTTTGGTAAAACATTCTTTTTTACGTCAAATTCCATTCAAAAGGCAATTGTACAAACATCTGAAAGCAATATTTAACACATCGGGTCACCCAAGTGCATGAGCACCAAAGACTGTTGGGTTTTATAACAACTAAACAGACGGATTATCTGAGCAATCAGGCATTAGATCGAGGTCTTCAACTGTTCTTTACTCCCAATCATTTTTGGACACCTTGATTTGGTTTTGAAATTCCCTTCATTTCCCTGTTTATGTTGGATTTGCCAATGCGCCTGGTTGGATTTTCAAGTCCTACGGCAGTCAGCATTACTGCCAGTAGGTGTAATATTGAGTGACAGTGTCATGCAAACACCACATAGACTACAAAATAACCCTCAACACCAGTCCAAAACTGCAAAAGCAAAGCCCTTCATGTAAAACATTACAAGTGAAATATTATTATAGGCATCATTTCAATACTCAATGGAAAATCACAGAATATCTTAACAGTTGTTCAGTGTAGACAAGAAGCCTTGTCAGAGGTACATGGTTTCATTTTGGGGCCTGTGGAGATGCTTATGCCATGAGGGTCTTCCCATACAGCTGGCTAAGGTGGGTCACTGGTGGGGTTATTGAATCAATTCAGGTTCAAGCCTGGGCAAAAAGGTACAAATGCCAAAGCTTATAGGCAGGGCTCCGTGTTGGTGGTTTGTTTAACCAGTCATTCACTGAGACAGCTGTTTGCTTTAATTTACAGCAGGAAGGAATGATAATTTCATCCTCATGTTCCTCCTACCAAATATTTACACATATCTGATCAGGTGCACAGTGTCAATGCATGTCTACTCTCGTTGCAAATGAGCCCTTATAGTAATCTACCATAGAAAAATGGACTTACTAAGAAGGTAAAGAGGAGTTTACCCCATAATGAAAATTCTTTCATAATCGAATCACCCTCATGTCATTCCGAAGTTGTATGACCTTTTTCTTCTGCAGAACATAAAAAGAAGATACTTTGAAGAACGTTGGTAACCAGACAACATTGACCCCATTGACTTCCTTTGTTTGGACACGAAACCGCCGAGACATTTCTCAAAATATCTTCTTCGTGTTCCAAAGAACAAAGAGTCATACACAGATTTGAAATGAGGAAATATACAGAGTTGTCATGAGGTTGAATAAAGAAAAATGTTTTTTACCATCACTTCAATTTTGCTTATTTTATTATTTTGCTTTATCCAACCTAACTCATACTGCATGAAGATACATTTTGTTGTTAGTCAGTTTTCTGTGAACCCATCAGAACAAACCTGCAAATCATTTGTGGGTCGTGACCCATCCGTTGAAAAGCACAGTTTTAGCTAACCTTCCCATTTGATGAGCTGTCTCTCAATCTGATTTAAAGTGACAAGTGGTTTATTGACAATTCTGCACACGCCGTTCTCCCAAGAGCACTCAACCCGTGAAGCCTCTGGGACAGCCTAAATACTGCTGAGAGAAGCCCGTCTTAAATTCTGTCTGAAAGCACATGGACATCTTATCCGTGGCCTTCATAGTTCACAGGCTTTGGTTTGCCACTCTCAGTGGACCCAGCCAAGCCAAGACACATTCATAACCTACCTCACTTCCTATTTCAATGTGCTATGACAGCTGAACTCTCCTCTCATAACCACAGGTTTGAACACAGAACCTTAATAGTCAGTCTGACTGGATCTTAAGGCATGAGACCCACAGGTCAGCTCAGCTTTCTCCACAGTGGCACAGCTCAACATGAGACTCTTTAAACTCTAACCAAAGGTTAATTGTGCCCCTTTCTCAAATAAAACCCCAACATTTTCCAGTTAAAATATCTAAACAACCTTAAAACAAGATACATTTACTTGAAAAGCTTCTTTAGACATATCATAAGTTTTTTCGTTCCACATTTTCTTGGTTTAAGCGTAAGTCTAATACATACTGTAGAATGTAACCGATTGCCTTATGATTTCTAAGAAAAGCAGTGTGCTTCACCCTATAATCCTTTAGAACCTTTGACTGAAGTGGGGAAGCAAAATGGTTTAGATTTTACTTGATCTTGATTGGTTTTAAAGTGTAAATAAATCAAGTAATTGACTCCCATTTTTACTAGAACTAAAATAATCCCTAAAAGTGCTTTATGCAGTGCAGTCCATAGTGAAAAATAAATATACTAAAATGTATTTAAAATACATTTATTTCATGCTAAGTATACTGCAAATCTATTTAC
This sequence comes from Triplophysa bombifrons, assembly GCA_029783895.1. Taxonomy (NCBI): domain Eukaryota; kingdom Metazoa; phylum Chordata; class Actinopteri; order Cypriniformes; family Nemacheilidae; genus Triplophysa; species Triplophysa bombifrons. The sequence goes on from CM056469.1 coordinate 9,582,141, forward strand.
ATCTTATGTTCTTAATGAAAATACACTGTGATTGCATTTGATGTATACTTAATTGGTATACTTAAGCTCTGCTAAATTGGAACAACTAATGTTGTACTTAATGTACTTGTGCATAAACAGTACTGACGTCCAACTAAAGATACATTTAAGTGTATTTGATTGTGTTAAAGTGGAACTATTGCAAGTATGCTTCAGGTACACTTTAAATATCTTGCATTGAAAGATTGAATTTATTAAAAAATCATAAAATGCTTATCAAAAGAGACATTAAAACACATTTTTATTGAAACGTAGGCTTATTATGAAGAAATGTGCATTGTGTATAAACAGTACTCCAAATAAAGTTTAATTATCACATTATATCAGTAAGTCATGTCAGTAAATCTGTTAAAACATTTAAACTATACTCAGTACGAAATAAATGCATTTAAAAATTTTTTTTTACTAGGGTTGGACCATTACCACACATTTAAACAGATGTGTTTCTGAAACATATCCAAGACGTTTACAAGGGCAGCATGCATGTTGAAAACAATTTAATTTGTGCCTGTGTTGCATCAATAGCAAACTAAAAAGCTAATATAGAAATATGTCTGAAAGTGAAACATGGCAGAGCACATGTCCATGTAGAACCACATCTGCCATGAACCTTGTCCAACTGAGAAACAGGCCTGATTGAGTAGACATCAGTCCTGCTGTGTTTTCCCAATCAGCTGGACTCCAAACAAGGCATTATGTGGATGTTTGATTTGCCTTATTCTTCGTGGTTCATTTACGTTTTCCTTTTTATCCATTTTTTCGCTACTTTATTGTTACTATTACTGTTATTTAGACCCAGACTTCTACTGGACTCTGGAGGGACATTTTTCAGCTTTGCTCTTGCCTTGAAGCCCTTCTGACCGTGTGTAGTGTGATCTCTCTTTATTGCAACCGTGAGCATATAGCTTGGCGGCTGCCGTCTTATTTTACGGTCGTGTAAGGATGTGCAGTCCCAAAAAACACGAGCGAGCCTGTGTGATTAGTCACGTCTGTGAGAGCATCTGTGTTTGCGCTCGCTACGAAATACTTGCTTCCTCCTAGTTCTCACATGCAGCCATTTCCCCCTCCAGGAAAAACATGATCACAAGTCAGAGAACAAGCAGAAATGCCAAGAAAGAGAGAAAGACAGACAGAAAGACGTAAGCAAAAACAGAAAATGAGAGTACTGGTGGTATGGCCTGCTTGAATAATTCGCTGTCATTGGTTGGGGGGGCAAACCATTCTCGGGGGTTGTGGTATTGTGGGAAGGGCAATTTAGACGTCTTTTACTATGTACCCTGCTTTGAGCAGGCGTCTTAACACTTAAAACGATCGAAATCAGACATTACCCCTGTTTCACGGGCCCGCACAATCTGTTTATCTAATGTTTTTCTTGAAAAGCTCTGCAGACAGAGTAAAAAAGTCTCACGCAATCTGTCTGGCCAAGAGCTCAGCCGTGCATGTGCACACACACCCGCAAACTGTGTTTACAGCACACAGCTGAGGTCAAAAACATAGATATGCACACAATGATGGGTGACTGCCAAATGTCTGCAATGCAAAAAAGTAAGGAGCTTCTGCGTAACCAAAGCCATTCACAACAACTGAAAGTAAAGCCATCCAAAAAACAATAAAAAGGTCCAATTTGGCAAATGGGGTGATAGTTTATCTGAAACAGATTTATATAAAAGGGAACTGAAATCACTTGCACACAAGAATTTACGGTAACAGCTACTAAAATTCAAAACAGAAGAGAAAAGGGTTTTTTGAGCAGAACGGGAAATTAGGAAGCATTCGCCCCAGTCTTTGAGACATTACAAACTTTATGGCTTTCCCATAGTAAGACGGCCATCAAATCAGAAAAATAAAACAAGAATAACAATCCACCACGATTAAATACAAACTTTGAAAAAAGCATATTGATGTAATTCACCTCTAACCAGACCTGTGAAACTCAATCATAAGGTGGAACATTCTCGCACAGGTGCTTGTAGAAAAACATAAAACGTATAACACTTACTATGACTGCATGTTGGCAAAAAATTAAGGCGAACAGACCAACCGCTGCAGGGGCCAAAACTACTTACAGTAATCTCTAAAAACAACATGGGAGCTCAGGTGGTAACCAAGACACCAAAACTAGAGCGCCATAAGTAAATAGTTCAAAAGAGAGCTATGCCCACTTTTCATCACCTTAAATCTCTTGGTTCTCGCTGAAAGGTTAGTGAAATGTACACTTTACTTCTCCAATAAACCCACAAAGAGCCCACAGGGCCATGCTGAGGCCCTCTCAGGTGCATAGAATTTGCTCGGTACACTACAGATGTGCATGACTGATCTTAAAGAGTTTTTGAAACTGATCTTTACATACAAATATCGATCCTAAACGTTCTTTCTACTAATGGTTTATTGTTTTGTACATATACAAATTAAAGTTAAAATTGCATGCTGTCTCAGAAATTTCGCCTGAAAAAACGACCCAGAAGTCCCACAAGCGTCTCCACTAGAGTTTCAGAAGAGATCTTAAAAACGTACAAACTGAGCTCAGTTTTGCCAAATGTACAATGAAAAGTCAATATTATTGAAGACCTCCATAAACTCAAACAATCTCGCAGCAAAAACGTTACTATTTCACGAGGTGGAACTCTTACGATCTCATTCGTACATTTATATTGTGATTTGCTTTCGGGCCAGTGATGTTAAGTTTAGGGGCGGGGCTTCAGTTTTGCATTTTTTCTAGTAACCGTACGTCTTTGTACAATTCACAAGGTAGGCCTAAGGATTCATGCGACTTCCAGTGAGATCGGGTTCAATATTTCTCATCAAATTGACTTAACTCCAGATTATTTTACCCTATACAATCTACAACTATTTAACATCTCTATACGCCTATTTTACATTTGTCTCATTTGTTTATTTGTATTTCTTCCAAGCAATTATAAGAGAAATTGTAAGTTCATACTCAAATTATGAACAATTTCTTTAGCTACAGTATGAAAGAGCAACTTCTGAGCAATAACATTTTCTCTAGATCATCCCTAAAGGCCACCAAAGATAAAACAAGAGCTTTAAATGAATAAAACATCCATAAACACACATGCACGGTTGAATATGTCACTCTTCCAGCATAAACAAACACGAATAACTTGTGTTCTGAACTCAAAGACACATGAAGTTAAGTAAGAGCATGTCTGTGTGTGGTATGAGAGCGTGTGGGTGTGTTTACACAGCACAAGAACATGTCTGGTTGATAGACACCACACTTATTGAGTCAGTGAGAAAGGAGGAAATTGAGTCTGAAAGTTTTATTCCATAAATCAACTTTTCAGCATGCGTTAAATCTCAGGAGGAACCGAATGGTGCTTAACCTGCGATGGCCTTCCTGTCTGCATATCCCGTATCGCTCACTTTTTTCTGTGTGCTGGGTTGTGCTGACATGTAGACTACCTTAGTTACCATACAGCGCTGAGCAAACATTTACAAGTGTGGAGCTAATTTCATACGCTAAGCATTTTCACTGTTCGCATGGCGAATGAATGGCCGTCTTGACCTGCCCCGGTGAGAATATTAAAATGGAGGTTTTGCTAAATTGGTTCTCAGGACGTGTTTCTCAGACATGTTGACTAGTAATATGCAGCTGTCCCCCCACTGTGACAACATTTTACAGAATCGTTCAATAAATCATCCATTTAATGCTGTCAGGGTCCTGCTGAGGGGTGACTTAAGCTCTTAAAGCTGACACAATTTTTTTTCCTCGCCTCTATCTGAGAGGCCTCCAGCCTACCCAAGGGCCACGTTGAAGTTATGCAATGGTGCTAAAGCTAAAGCTCTTGTCAGGTTAAGTGACGGATAAATGGGAAACTCAAGTGGTGCTCTACTACTGTTTCAGCGTCTTCAAATGGGGCGTCTATGTAGAGGCCGTTGGGTTCCCAGACGAGAACGCTATATCTCAGATGTTACTCTTTCATAAGTTTTGGGGTTTTTCGATTTATAGCAAATACTTTTGTCCAAAAGTGACATGAGATAAGGGAACATTAAGTATGTTGCCTAAAGAGGTGACAATAAACATAACAAACAAACAAAGCTCAGGTATGGATAGTTTTAAATTAAAAAAAGAAATAGAGAGCATAGAAGAAGAGTTAAAAATGTTAGTTTGTCAAGAATTTGTCAAGTGTGGAAAAGGGTACATATTCAATTATTTTATTCATGTAGCCTTGGTGCTTTGAGGAAATAGAAACACACTTGCTAACAAACAATAAGTGTAAAGAACCACAGATGAGTGGACCCAAGAGCAAACAAACAAACCAAATAAAATGAGGCCAGGAATTGAAACAATAAATACATCAAACAGGTGTAGCCTCTGGATCTAACCGTTTTTATAAAAGCACATACAATTTCTATTTTGTTTTGTAAAAAATAAATAAAACTTTGACATAATTGGCAACAATGAAGTTTTGTGTCTTTTCTTTCTCATGGATATGGATGGAAATATGTTTCTCATGTAGATCATGAACTCCCTCTATCTTCCCCATGAGGAAATGTTCTCTTAAACAAGGATATACACCCACACTTTTCATCTTAACTGTCTTTCTTGGCTCTGAGAATGATGCATGTTCTTTCTGTAGTCCTGGGGATAAAGCAATGTATCTTGCACATTCACATGTATCCACATACACATATGCATAACAGCATGCTCATGGAGTGAGAGTTTAGGTTGCATTGTCAGCGTCTTTAGCACAGGTGGTCTTACAACTTTGGATATAATGGAGAAATGCTTTTCTACCTAAAGGAATTGGTGCCTGGGGTGTTAGAGACCATGGTTCAGACGTATGTTTGAGAATTTTATCTCGGTATTATTCTCTCTCTCTCTCGCTCTCTCTCTCTCTCTCTCTCTCTCTCTCTCAGTTTAAATGCCATGTTATTAGTAAAACAATATATGAATATAAGTAATTGCAATGCAATGAAAAATTACATTTCCGTTCAGTTCAGATAGCCTGTTTGAAGAATGTTGGTAACCAAACAACATTGATCCGCATTGACTTCCATTCCATGAAGACAAAACCACAGGGATTTCTTAAATTGTTTTGTGTTGCACAGAAGAGAGAGTCATATACAGGTAATAAATGACATGAAAGTGAATAAATGATGGCAGAAGTTTTAACCCAAATTTTGGGTGAACTATCCCTTTAATTTTTCCTGTTAAGTTATTAACGCCATCTAATGTGTAAATTTGTATGTTTTTAGGTCATGGGGTCAAAATCCGATGTTTCTTGTTTTTGTGTACAGCAAGAGCTCTTTGTTAGGCCTGGCTCTGTTCTCTATGTCTGTACATTGTCAAGACTGTCCACAGTTTTAGATTTGTCACAGTAGTTAGATATTTGCTTATATTCTTAAGGGGAGATAGCATTCCACTTTGTTCTGTTTTGTTAGAATGTAAGCTTAACGTCTAAACGATTTTTCATTTTGTGTTTTCATTATTTGATTTGGTCGAGTTGAGTTCTTACCCCAGGACCCTGTCAAACATGCTTTGGTTTCTACTGGGGGCATTTTATGGAAGTTCAGGGTCTTGTGGTGAAGGGTGTATGTGTTCCTTCGCTTAAAGTGATTATGGAATGTAAAATCCTACAGTGGTCTATGTACACGGTGCAGATTCATCTTTATCCATCACAAGCGCAGACTCCAAATGAAAGACACTTTGGTTTGTTAAATTTGGATATATATGTGATTAAGACTATTGCAAATATAATCCCAAAATCAGATTGGTTTATGAAAAATCAGACATTCTTTCCTATTCTGCAAGAATATGTGAAAAAGAGGTTTACATTAATCAGGAGGTGATATAATATTACAAACTACTTTGAAAAAAAGCTGATGTCTAGATGTTTTGATGTCTGGTTTGATTTCATGACCTCTGCTAAACTGTGTGAGTTTGTTCGCAGTCGCTCTTCTCTCCTCAGACACAGACACAATCCCATCTCTTTCTTTCCTGTTCCATCAACAAACTCAGTGTTTCCCCTAAGCACTTTTTCTTCAAGTGTCTTTCTCACTTTCTATCTCTCTCCTCTTTTTATACCACCTTTTAAAATGTTGGATGCACTTGACAAATGTAAAATCTTATGCAGAGCCTTACAATTATTTTTTATTATACTTAAGTATTGTGACAAGCAGAGCGGGACAACTGCCATGAGGGAACGGTGCGAGGCCGCTTCAGCTACGCGTTGCACTGGTCTCGCATCTCTCATGGAGGAGCTCCAAAGAGTGAGAGACAGCAGTGAAGGATGAGAGAGAACTAGGCCTGTATTTTATGTTATGTTTTATCATGTTTGTGCTTTACTTTCGTTTCGTTTTGTTGTTTGTTTATTTTATTGGTTTCCTGCCTCCTTCCTTTCTTACTTTGAAAATTGTTACAAGTATTTAATTAAGTATTAAGTATGTTAACATGGTCAGTGCTGTTGGGCCGACATGTTGTGCAATAGCACTGTGGTCCTTTCCCAAGTCCTTTACACCTCTGTCATTCCCTGTTTCCTTCTCTTTCCTCCAGTCAAAATAACAAGCTATAAAGGCCCAAAAATTACTTATAAAGTATGCTAATATCAGAGTACTAGTAGTAAACTTGGAAGTGTACTTTAACACTACTTGGAATTAAATTGGCCCATTTTATATTTATACAGTAAGTGAGTACAGTGTACAGTAGACACGTTTAAATAGTTTACAACTACTTCAGCTATGCCACAAGTGAACTTTAATCCTTTTTTTATAATTTTTTATTTTTTGTAAGTTAAGTGAACTTAACATACTTGCAGTTTACTAACTTTATAGGCCTAGGCCAATTAGTTTTGAACTTTAAGCATTCTACTGTGTTTCTATGCATGTATAACTATATAAGAAGAGTTTGGTTCCAAAATGAGATAACTCTGTTTAATTTCCAAAAATCATGCTTTTTTGTTGTGCAATCCACTTACAATCAAACTGCAGTTGGTTTGTTTTGATTTAAGCCAAAATAAAAAATCAAGCTAACTTTCACAACAAAAGACAAAATAAACATAAAAAAAATATTATTTTTTCTCATTATCTCATTTTGAAACCAGACTCTTCATATATACTTGAAATATACATTTAACTTAAGTCAATACTACTATTAACTATTATTAATATTAACTATTAATACTTATATTAACTTTACTACTTGCCTCATTTTTAAGTTGCTTTGGATAAAAGCATGTTTTAAACGCTTAAATTTAAATGTAACAAAAGTATATTTATGGAGGAAATAAAATATACAAAAAATAATAATAATTTTGTAGAAAAATATATATGAGAATTCCAAGACTGGAAAAGCATCTCAGGTGGCTCAACATAAAGCTGCTCCAAAAAATTCACGGAGCTGTGATCTTTCAAGAAGCAAAACTAAAAGTAAGTCTGATTTAGCATATTTTGCTCACTACATAATCCCTATCCTTCCATTTGTGTTATTTCAAAGACTTGATGACTTTACAATTATCCCCAAATATGGAAAATAAAACAGCACATTTCTTGTGTGAATGCTCTTATTGTGGGTTGCCAGGGCCTGACGCTGCATGCATTTTTTTCTATTCATGTCTCCCCATTTAAACGCAGACGCGTGCTGGCTGCTCGTTGCGCATTTGCCCGGGTGGTAATGAAAGAACAGAAGCAGCGGAGGAGAAGAAACTGACAGAGTGAAAGTGTGGAGAATGTAGACGGGGTAATCCATTCAAATAGCAATCCTCGACTGGCTGCGTTTTGTCTCCGCAGCCTGTGCCATGCATTCAGCCCAGATGACAAATGGCCCGCTCTCCACCTCCAATGTGGGTGGCATTCTTCAATGGAGCGAGACCTACATGTGTAGGTGAACTCCTTGGACGTTTCCACAAAGAGCTTTACATGTACATACCTAAGTCTGATGTGGAAGTGAGGCCCTGGGATTCAGTCAAGCTAAAATTACATAGACTTTTCGAACGAGACACCCTTGTCTCCACAATGATAAATGAGCAATGTTCTTAAATCTCGCCCTTCCCTCAGATCACTCAAATATTTTTCATCCAGCTCATCCAATTGCAGTGGACATGCCTTCCTCAGCACCGTCAGCTAAAGTTTAAAGACACAATTACGGACTTAACGTTTCTGGAACCCAGGCCAACGCCTACATGTTTTTAGACTGGTTTTAGCTGCGTAGGGTGTTAACTTATGAGTGCCAAATAATTGGCTTACGCTGGGGAAATCACACCTAATGCAAAGTTTCACTGTTCCCTGGGCCTGGAAAAAAATTGGTCGTGAGCGAGAATGGCTTCCAGAAGGAGAGCGAGGAAAGCTGTAATTCCGTTTCTATTGTGAAATTCTGATCCACTGCTAACACGCCATTAAAACGCTTGCTAAATAAACACAATTTATGCTGTTCTAAGCTGTTGGTGCCGGCCAACACCGTCTGACTGCTTTGGAGAGAAAAGGTCATTGCAATGGATTGTTACTCTGTGTATTTCCATTTCACATGTCTGCCATGTCAATCAGAGGTGGTGTGGTGTAATGGCTAAAGCTCAGGACTTGTAATTTGAAGGTTACTGGTTCAAGCCCAAAAAAATTCCCACAATACCTGGATCAATTTGTAAGGATTATTTTTCTTGGTTCAGTCCTACTGCCAGCCTTTTTTTTGCCAACCAATTGAGCCATAAATGAGCTATGATGAACAAATATATAATTTTTATAAAAGTTGAAAAAAAACTATTTTTATTTATTTTTAAATGTCCCACCACACAATTGTAAAACTGAACAAATGTTACCAATGACAAGTTGTTCTAGGGAAACTGTTCTTGTAATAAGAGCACTGTTGGCCAATATGGATAAGAATGTCTCCTAAATGACTGCTTACAATCACTCTATCACTTTGTCTCTGAAGGCTATCCAAGACACATGAAAATCTTCCAGCCAACTCTCAGAGAAAAGGATTCACGATCTGTGATGACAGTGAATGGTGAGAGAGTTTGAGGATTATAATTTAATAAGGGCCAGGAAATCTTTGTCAAACCCCCTCGAGGGAATAAAAAGCCTTAGTGTTCTGTGGCAGACAGCAAGATCTCGAGCGGTGAGACACATCTGCTCCTCTGACACACTGGGATAAAAGGGCAGCTATTTCAGCATCACTGGTTGCAAACCGCAGCCAAATCCCTCATCTCAGGTGGGGATACACTGAACCCTCTTCCATCATTCCAAGAGAACAAAATATGGAAAACACCACATTGCAGGTTGTTGACATCATAGGAGCACATATACTAATTTTGGTCTTCTACATGGAGGATATACAAATGAAAACATACAAAATGGTGTTAGAAATGAAAAACATTTTATGATTCTTTTGCTGCAATAAATGTACATTATAATTACTTGATATAAGACTGCACAATCTGTTTTACTACTATTTTAAAAAGATTATAATATTCTTATGGTTCAGTCAGAGTTATTATAGTTTTGTTTTCAGTTTTATTCTAGTTAGATTTTTTATTGTCAATTTGACATTTTAAACAATTTTGTTTATGTGCATTTGTCATTTTATTACTTATACCTATTTATATTGCATTATGAGTTAAATTATTTTTATGTTTAATTTCACTTTTAGTTTTGTTGTTACATATTTACAGATGATAATTGTAGTGCTTTATTATATTTCACTTTAAGGCACCATTTCTCATTTTCATTTAATTGCATTTTTTGAATAATATCTAGAATAATATTTTATTTCAATTAACAAAAAGTTTTAATATTTTAAGTAAATTAACTTGGGTTTAGAATACCTCCCCAATTTGACAGAAAACTGTGTTTCAACCACACACTTCAGTGTACGCCTTAAATATACAGAATTGGGGGCATGACATGTTCACATTAAGCCTGCTTATAAGAGTTTATGAACAGTACAGTATAGGAACTTGACAGACACCTTCCGCCCCACCCATCTGACAGAAACTAATGTATGAAGGATTATTTCACCAGACTGTGAGATTCATTTCTCAAAGTGTGTATGTGTGTGTGCATATATAAAGGGGTGTTGTGGTCTATGGGTGCGACTTTGCATCAGCATTTGGTATGAATTATAGTTAGCTCTCACCTCCATGCACACATACACCACTGACTAAATCAAAAGAATTTAGGAGGTCCATGTTGTACATCGTCCGTTTGAACCATGCCGTGTAATATTTGCTTGAGAAAGGTCAGTGCTCCACATGTCCTGAGACTCCATTTTAGGAATCTTATCATTGACACTTTTGTCAGGATCAGGCAGCGAGAGGAAACTTTGAGCTACACTGTGGGATCAACATCTAATTTCCCCAGCTTCTGGAATCTGCCCTCTCTCCTTCATTTCCTGGAGGTGAGGTTTTCATTCCCCACTCTGCTCTTAAACTGCACCCTTTCACAGGACCTCCAGTTGAGATTAAATAGACGCGGTTGAAAAACAGTGGGTTTGTTCGGCACATAAAATCAACCCTTCCAGTTGGACCCTGAATGCGGTACAAATACAGATCCCAAGAGGCTGGTATCCCACACCAGACGTTACTGTTTGGGCTCTTTAATTGTTGTTCTGACTTCCATTTAGCTGACAAAAACTCGCCGTATCCATGCCAGGCTTCTTCACCGGTTTGCAATTGTGCAGTTTCCTCAATTGACCAGTCCCCTGGCTTTTACTTTTTTGACCTACTGCAACACTGATACATCACTTCAATTCAGTCTAGGGATTGCCCTCGACCAAACATGTCAAGAGAGTTTCCCGGTTCCAGTCCAGTGCCCCTTGGAAGATTAAGATGGTTGGTGGAGACCATCCTCTCGTAAGCCCCAAGTGTTTCCCACTCTGCCTGCACACTGCTCTGCATTGTACCGGGCGCACTTTGTGTAAGGGAACCCGCCTATCCCCATTCTCACCCTAACTCCTAAAGACCTGTAAAAGTTCAGTGTCAAATGCCAAAACAGTGAAATCGTACCAAGTGGGAGAGATGGAGCAGGCGATGGGGAATAAGACTCATTCATGGATCACTGAAAGCACTTCGCCATTTCGGTTATTTACTGGACATTGTAATGATGACAGACGGAATAGAGTTGCCACAGGGAGATGTAAAATGTGGAAACATCTTTGCTGGAAGAGAAGAGCTGGTGGGATATTAATGCTTTATTGTCCAGCAGGGAGGCAGCAACAATTGTTGACAATAACTATGAATGATGGGAGGGTCTACTCTAGCCAGTATGTGCTGCCTCTCTGGAAAGATACAATGAAATGTATCATGCAGTGTAAACACAATGGTTGTGTCTGAGACCTAAAGCAATGCTCCTTTTGCCTCGCTGCAAGTTCAGAACACAAAAGAAGACATTTTGAAGAACGTTGAAAACCAAACAACATTGGCCCCCATTGACTTCTGTGGTGTGGACACAAAAACACAGACATTTCTCAAAATATCTTATTTTGTGTTTAACAGATATACACGTTTTAAACGACAGGAGGGTAAAAAAATGACGGGAGATTTTTTATTTTTGGATGAACTATCCCTTTAACAACCATCGTTCACATATGTGGGTAATGATAAGAAAAGCTTGTTTGGGGAATTGCAATTTAGACCGTGGCCTTTATGTTGGCAGTGCTTTCTTCCTAGCTTGCACATGTTGGACAGACCCTTCCAGGCATCTGGAAATCCATCGAACTTGTTACTTAACAAGCCATTTGAAATTGAAAGTTCACTCAAAAATGAAAATTCTGTCATCATTTACTCAACCTCTCGTCATTACAAACCTGTGTGACTTTATTTCTTCTGCAGAACACAAAATAATATATTTTGAAAAATGTTGTTAACTGACCCTCACTTGCATTGGTTTTGTTTCCATACAGTAGAAGTGAATGTGGTTTGGTTACCGACTTTCTTCAAATGATCTTCTTTTGTGTTCTGCAGACGAAAGTAATTCCAACAGGTTTAAAATGACAAGAGGGTGAGTAATTGATGACAGAATCTTATTTTTTGGGTGAACTATCACCTTAAAATACTATCACACAGGTACCAGTATGACACAAACACACGCACACACACCTTATGTGGAACAACATTCTGTACATTTATTTAGTTTTCCTCCGGGAGAGCTGTCAACACCAAGTAATGTCTACACCCCAATACTCATTGAATAACCAGAACGCAATGTCTCAGTTTACAGCGAGTTGAAAAAAGCTTAACAGGATGCTACTTTCAGGCTAGCAATAACATTCAATTAAAAGTCTCTGAAATCTATTACCAGAGACATCTGCGGTCAAAAATGGAAAAGCAGATGATAGCCTGTACATTAAGCGAACGAGTATTTTCGCTCCAAACAAAATATTGATCTATTCAACACAATCGCTCAAACCTTACATCACAGAGCGATGGTATAATGAGTGAGATTAGTCAACAGCCCTGAACATGAATAATCAAGCCTTACAGATTTCAGTAGGAAAAACAAACCTGACAAAGCAAGAATTTGTCCACTGCCACTGAACCATGAGCGGGGATCCCATTACTGACAATCAAAGTCTCTATCGGTAAAGTACACGCAAAATAACATCTCCTTAAGGAGTTGGAGAGGCAGGATGTTTTTTTCAAGACTACCCTGCACCAGATGGTCCAGATGTGCCTAAACCCTGAAGATGGGAAAATATGGAGGGAGGAAGATGGGTGTGGCATAAATCTGAATCAAGCCTGAAGCTGGACAGAGGATGCAAATCATTTTTTAGGATGGATTAAAGGAACAAATCAACCAAATATTTAAAATTCATACTCATTCACAAGCTGATCCAAATCTGTTTACATTTCTTTGTTCTGATGAACATAGAGAAATACATTTTTAAGAATGCTTATAACCAAAGACTTCTTGGCCACCATTGAGGACCATAGTAGGACAAATTGCTTTATAAATTCCTTATTGCTGTTGAACACAAAAGAAGATATTTTGAAGAACGTAGGAAAGCAAACAGTTCGGGTTACTTTTGACTACCATTGTACCATTTTTTTGTATTTGGTAGTTGTATTTGGAACTGTTTGGTTACAAGCATTCTTACAAGTATCTTTCTCTGCGTTCATCAGAACTAAGAATTTGACACAGATTTGGAACAACTGGAGGGTGAAGAAATGATGACAGAATTTTTATTTTGCGTGAACCCTTTAATAAATAAGTAAAAAAAGATTGACTTTCATCATTCAGGGTTATAACATCCAAAATACCACTATAGTGTATTTGTATATTTTGATTCTGATTTCTTACAATCTTTCGATTTCCAATCTCTCCCCCTGATAGCACACGTACATTTGGCAGACATCTATTTGATGTCTGCATTTACATCTGCAAGATATCTGGCAAATGTTGTTTGCTCATCTGCCCTACATCTCTGAGACGTCTGCTGTCAGATGTCATATAGACCTCTAGAAGATGTCTGTAAGATATGTATGATTTAGAATGAACGTAGAACAGCTCTTTCTAAGATGTTTAGCAGATGCTTTTACACAGCAGATGTTTTCCAGATCTCCAAATCTTTAGCAGACATCTTACAGATGTACCTGTGCTATCTGCCCCTAATCACTCCCTATTATATACTTTATAAGAGAATGAGTAAATCGCCACATAAATAAGCCTGTAAACACTTTGAACTGTGAAATAATTAAATTTTTATCCAACGACAAGAAGTTTAGGTCAATTTTGGTGAATGAGACTGGTCAAGGAATGCAGATATGATTTAAATCACATCTCTATTGACCATTAATTTTGTACGTGTGTCATGATGTAAAGCAGGACCGTTGTTATGAGACCAAACAGAAAACTCCAAGTCTGCCAGAGAGGGTGAGAAATAGTTACTCGGTTTCAAAAAACTCATAAATGCAATTTATTTTGAGGAAGGCAGACGTGGAACAATTTTCCAATCTGTTCCTGTTGTAAACACACTGGAATTAAAGCAAATTTATGGCTAATGAGCTGTTTAAAGATCTGGGGCGCTCCCAAACTCAAACGCAGTCTGCACTATGAAGCAGACTCGATGACAAAATATTAATTTAACAACATTGACTAAATCCAGACAACTGAGCCTTCAAGAGGTCCAATTCCACCTGCTCAATAGCAGGCCTGCAATCATGCCAAAGCCCAAAGAAGTGTCTTGTGTGACTGCATAGACATAATGACTGATTATTCATGCGCTGCTAAATAACGTGATGGGAAAGCAAGGAGGCGTTTACACGCCGGAGTAGAAACCTTGCGATGAAACAGATTGTATCATACTGTGTTACTGACCCTTGGCTCAGTTAAGGCTGTGAAAAGCATCCAAGTTAATTTGAACAGAAGTCTGGAAGTCTAGATGTGCACCTGGGATATGTATCCTTTTCTCCTGGAACTTATTTCTGTCCTCAACGTAAGTACAAAATAACCTTTTTAACATTTGGAATGGAAAAAAAACTGGCGTACAAGAAAGTCATTCAGTTCATGTTGAGTACAAACTTCTAACATGAAAGGGACGTCACCCCTGTTATTAGTAAAAACAAGCTCTGGTGAATGTGACCCAGACTGGAATGACAGAAATATTGCTTTCTTACTTCAGATCCTTGTGTCCTGGTGATCTTTACCATGTTTGTCCAAGGATGCTTGGGAAGACTGCAGACGGCAAGGCCTCACACAACAAAAAGGGAACTGAATGGGGTGCCGTTTAACAGGAGCACGTGTGGTCTGTTTTAAACTCTGAACTGTGAGGAGTTAGTGAGCAGCAGTAGTCAGATTTGACAACAGATATCTGGTGAAAAGGACAGTAGACAGGACCGTGCGTGTACTGTTTTGACTCAAAATGCTTTGTGTTGATGTACTTTATTTGTCATCAATTTAGTGGGAGTTTAAAAGCACATCTGTTTTCAAACACCGAGACAGAAGGAAGGAAAGAAAAAGCCTAGACTGGAAATGTCACCATGACTGACGCTGTGCAGGCTCAAGCCTGTTTGACTGTGGGCAGGGACATGAAAGCCATTTTGTTTGATCTCACAGTCGAATACGTCTCACATTTTCTCTCTCTTTTATGTGAGCTAAGACATTTATATTTTTCAATGTCTTCTTCCTTATAGCGAATTCATAATGGTGTCTGAGAGTAGTTGTGGGGTTGTGGTATGGTAGACTGCCCATGGATTAAAAAGCTGGTTTAAGTTGCTCTTCATCTGGTCGCTCAGCCTGTCCAAGATGGTTTTAGACTGTTTTGCTAGACAGCCAGATGAAATCTAAACTTGACCAGTTCAAAACAGATTGTCCAAAAACCCCCTAAAACTATATAAGATGGGAAATCTGTTAAAGGGATAGTTTACCTAAAAATGAAAATTCTGTCATCATTTATTCACCCTCTTGTCATTTTAAACCTGTATGACTTTCTCTCTTCAGCAGAAAAAAACCAAGATATTTTGAAGAAATGGCAGTACCCATTGACTTGAATTGGTTTTGTGTCCTTACTATAAAAGTAAACGGGTACAGCCGTTGTTCAGTGACTAACATTTTTCAAAACATCTCCTTCTGATGACACAATTTTTTTTGGGGGTGAACTATACATTTAAGACCAGACAATATTTATCTTCAAAGTAAATTCCCCTTAATGTAGATGTGACAATCCCTAATAGAGATGCTCATTGCTGAATTATAGTATAAATACCATAATGGCAGAAAAGAATATATTACACATGTGGCCTATTTGTGCAAGTGTACTGTATTCTCTGGAAACACTTCTAAGAACCCTGGGAGTTTTACGAGCTTGCGTTGGTCAGAAGAATGTGACCTATAACATCTTGAGAGTTGGAGAGGAGCTCATTTTTTAACGTTATTGGGCCTGCCTCCACTGTAAATCTGTGTGTCTGCATCAACATACGCACATACACATACATCCCTCCAAAGCCCTTGTGCATGACGCACCTGTCAGCATAGATGAGCATCTGACCATCACGATGTCACACCACCCACTGGAGATGCTTGTTGACATAAGCCGACCTGGGAAATGAGAGCTATTACAAAGCACTTGTACAGGTCGACAGGTCAGCTAGCACTACCGTGCCTTTTCTTCTTAGGAAGCAAAAACAGGATGGCAGCACAAAAGACGACCACACGCAAGCTCGAATAAGATTTTGGATTTAACAGCACATAATTTCTAAACCGCCAATTTAGAACAACTGGAGGTAATTCACTTAAAAACGATCCATTATGACAGACCAACTAACAAAGATACATTTATAACACTGTGCAATTGAGACGTCTGTTGCTAATTCACTAGATTTACCCTGGCTGACGCTAATGGTTTAATGACACCCACCCATAGCACTTGTGGTGACAGCCACTGTTTTATACCAAGCAACAGCTACATTTGGTTACCACTTCATCTCATTTAAGAGCCTTAATATAATGAGGTCGTAAATGTACCAGCATTAATCGACGCAGACACCACATACACCCAATTTAAATCAAATCAAGCCTTCCCCTCTCACAGTTTTTTTAAAAAAGCTCTATCGCCTCTTCAATACATATTCCTCCCTTTGCGTTCATCCATTCTCTCCGTCTGCGAAACGGGCCCAGCCAAAAATTTTGCTCATATCGCTGCGAAGAAACAATTGATAAGCCAGAAGATAAAATGCCTGCTGTCCACCCAAATAAAGACTCCATCCAAAGTGATCCTCTCAGCGGAGAGATGAATGACGGCTGGTTTGCAATGTCGGGTGGAGGCAGACTGCCCTAGAAATTGCAGGTCGGTTACAATTAATGAGATTACGATCACTCTTATTCACATCGGCCAGGGAAGACTCTCAGTCTCAATGGCTTAATAATTTCCGTGGACGACATAAACCGTTCTGGCGTAATTCAGGTAATGCTGAAAAAATGGCTGGTTAAATAAAACTAGTCAAGAGGGCAAACCTTGTATATACTGATTCAAGCTGGCCGTCCAGACACTCAGTAGATTTAAAGGGGCAGTTCTCCCAAAATTATTATTTTTTTTGGTTATTTACACACACCCTCTTGTCATTTAAAACCTGAATGATTTTCTTCTGCAGACAACAAAGGTATTTTAAAAAATGTTGGTAACCAAACAACGACGGCACCCATTGACTTGCATTCGTTTAGTGGCCATATATGAGAAGTGAATGGGTACCGGCGTTGTTCGGACATTCTTCAAAATGTCTTCTTTTGTGTTGTGCAGAAGAACTTACAAGAGGGTAAATGATGAAAGAACTTTCATTTTCGGAAAAACTCTCTCTTTAATTTAGAGCTCATGTGTCCAAAACCTCTACAACAAGCCATCAAAGAAGCTTGGCAGGGAGACCAGACCAGCTTAGGAGAACTTGTTAAATATGGTGAATGTTGCTTTGTGTTACATCACATTTCTCCAAAGTCTGTTGTGTTAGTTCGTGAAGGTGTGAAAATGACCCATGGTCTCTCCCGCAGCTTTTGAAGCTGAGAAAGGGACCACATGTGAGCTGAGAAAGAGAGTGAAAGAGAAGAGAATGAGAAATAGATGAGAAGAGGGTGGTTCTGCTAAAATAATGATCTTGTTCTTAAATTTAATGGAACTCTTTGGAACGTGCCAAGCTACACGCCGACTTCTTGGTATGAGCTTTGGTGCACACCTTCTCTCTCTCAAATTCGTCCTTTTTCTGTTTGTTTGGACACTTTATTCAGAAGGTTGCTTTGTAAAGGGCCATTAGAGGTGCAATAAAAGAGAAACTCCATTAAAATTCCTTTCACACATTCCTTCTTTTTCTCTCTCTTTTCATTCGGTCCATTTTTCCCATCTATGGACCAGCGCCAAGGTCACCTTCAAGCTCACCCTAACAGTAGGAACCTACAGACAAGAATACGTCTGGGGATTCTGTTTTACTTTGTGTCTTTGATAAGTGAGCCATAAACAACTCCTATAGGTTGCAGTTACAATAGTGATATCATTATACAAGCTATAATGCATTGTCATGTATTTACAAAAGCCTTTCTTGGTCACTTTTGCATTTAGATTAAACTTCTTTGATTCTGGGTTTGTGATATTGAATGCAAAACACTGCTTCTGGGTTTTCTGCCATCTGTTATTGAACAGTGGCACATTCCTTTAGAACACTGGGGCGGGCACTGCTGGGTTATATTAAATAGACCAGCCTTTGTTTACAAATGGAGCATAAGAACTATAGAAAAGTCCCCGATGTGGATAAAAAACATTGAGGTTAAAAAGACCACACATAATCTCAAACAGCCTTCTGAATTCAGCCTGTCCTCATCTATCATTAATACTTAGCCCTACACGTACAAAAAACAACAACTATTGGATGAAAATGTTGAATTTTTTCAATACGGAAATCGAAAGATGAAGTGTACGTATATAAGCAGCATACTTGACCTTAAATGTATTTGTGGCATTTATTTTAAAGACTAAAAGTCAACTTTCAAGTAAAGCGTTTGATAAAGATAAGATAATAAAAATAATACAATAATAAATTAAGAATTTCAATAATCTAAAGTGCCCTGCGATGGGTTGGCACTCCATCCAGGGTGTATCCTGCCTTGATGCCCGATGACTCCTGAGATAGGCGCAGGCTCCCCGTGACCCGTGGTAGTTCGGATAAGCGGTAGAGAATGGAATGGAATGGAATAATCTAAAGTCAGAAATTGCAGGACTTGTTTAAAAAATAACATGGTCTATATAGTTTGTGGTGTGCATCACTTGGCCCTTATTTTCCATAAACATGCAATTTCTTTTCTAAAGGGGTCACTGTATGCCTTCAAAAAAATACATCATATGTAAATCAGTTATCTTATTTGGAAAAGAAGCAAAAATGTGACAACAGTATTGCTTTGAATGGGAAGGGGAGGGGTGGACTGAGCCATTGGTCGCAATTTGCAACCTCACCACTAGATGCCGCTAAATTTCATACACCTGACCTTTAAAAGAAGTATGCTAATAGCACACCTGACCCTTTTTTGTAAGAGTGGGAAAATACAGCTAGATGGTGGCTAAACATGGATCTATTGTGCGTCCAATAACTACAGTGCATGAGGAGAACCAAAAGAGGAATGCACATCTGTAGGCGTGAATTAGAATCCCAAAGAGTGCCCAGAATTCAAATGGATTCAAATGAAAACACAGCGGTATATCAGAACGTGTTGCTCCATTGCCTTTAAGGATAATTAATAGGCTAAAGTCAACTGGCTAGCCTGCAAATGAGCTCTTCGTGACACAGTAATAAGTAAAGCAAAGCACATGCAAATTACCCAAACAACTTTCTCTATAATCATTCATGAGCTGCTGACCAAGTGCTCTGCTCCTTAGTATGGTTTGGAAAAGAATGTGTTTACTTAGGTTCAAAGAAAGCGGCTAAAATCAATCGACTTGAGCATTTTGACAAAGCACTTACCCAGGTTTAAGCAGAGAGGAATAAAGCCATGACCCTAATTATTCTGCAATAATTTAACATTTATATTTATGACACAGGATCTCATAAATGATCGGTTTTATGGATATTTTAAGGAGCATTAAGACCTTTACAAAGACCTTAACTTTAATGCTACATGAGTATAAAATGAAAGCAGATAAATGAATTATAAATATATATGTCCAGACTATGTCCAGCCGTGTAATATTCCTCTTCTTGTTTTAACAATCTGCGGCCTGGAGATAAAAAAATCAATAACACAGCTCCCCCATCTCAAACTCATGATCTTATGAACTTAAATGGCTCCAATTATGGAGAGTATGATGGTTATAAGCTATTTTTTTATTGACTGCCATGTTCTGCCTTTCAAGCAAAGCCAATAGTCAAGTCATGGACGAGGCATTCCGATTCTCTCCATGCAACCACCATTTTGTGGCTTCTGTGGCGTGGCAGAGGAATGCTGTTTTAATCCTTGTTGGACTCATGCCTCTTTTTTGGACAAGACAAGGGCTCTTTGGTCCTCTTGTCTGGCTTTGTTGACTGGGCATGTATCCACAGACACCATGGAGCTCAACAAACTTACTATTGAGATCCAGACTAGGGAACCTTGGTGCTTAAACATAATAACAAAAAATCAAACCGTTATACTAATCCTTCAAGCAAATAGATGATAGTCGACATCTCGCTACCAAGTTTTGAATACTTAAAACTGAACCAAAGCAATGGACTTCAATGCCTTGTTCTCCGATGCTGGTTAATGGCTGAAGTTGATAGCTCTCCCAAAAGTTAAAATGTTATCATCATTTATTCACTCTCATGTCAGTTACAGTAAACCTCTAAATGACCATTTGTGTTCCACAGAAGATATAAAAATATTTTTAGAAATGTGAGAGGGATTTTGTGACAATGGAAGTCAATGGGGGCCAGTGTTGTTTTTATAGTGGGGTTATAATGGTCTACACACTAAACCATAACCAAACAAGCATTAACCAGTCTAAAAAAAATGATGTTGTTGTTAACGGATCTCTTCAGGATTTGACAGCCACCAATTTTTTTCATATTACAATATTTTAAGGGGAAAATTAGTTACATGCTAATGTATAAACAGTGTAAAATGTCATTAAATGTAAACAGTTTGAATAGCACTGTAAGCTGATTTGTGTAGCGTGCTGAGTTAATGGAGCAGAATAATTGTTGCTGTCTTTCATAAAATGGTAATATAATTTAAAAATAATGCGATGGAATGCTCAGCTGTACTGTATATGTTGTTACTGAGGTTGGATGAGAATTCAAGGCCATCAATCAAACAGACTGAACCTCCTTTGAAAACCTCGGCTGGTCTATACCAGAATCCTCCACATGGTCTTACTGTCTCTACAAGAAAAGTTATTGAAAAAGGTAAAGGGGACATAAGATGTTCCTCGTGTAAGATGATTAGCATTCCCAGAGGAAGATAGCAATAAAGATTGTAGTTTTAAGAATGGGGAAGCGTTAACCTATCACACCATCCTACACAGACTAAATCTATAAATCTAGACGACATCCAACGCCTTCGCAAAATCAACAAGAATTAGACACAACGGACAGATGAGAAAACAAACACAGTCTCCCACAGCTGCTTTACTTTTCCTTATACATTCTGTGTCCGGTTCCATTTGCCGAATCGCAGGCTGCCTAATAAGGAGACTGTGGTTTCTGTTGGAATGACTTAACTAGTGCTTAAAATGCAATTTTAATGATTTGTGTGAGAGTCGCTGATTTGAGAGAGAGAGAGAATAAGATTGCACTGATGTCTGTGGCACCATGGTCAAGAATCTGTTTCCATGCTAAATGCCAAAACCACTCTTATCCCCATCAGTATGCCTGCAAAGATGAATATTTTACAATATATTAACTCTAAATGCCTAATACAGTTGTTTAAATAACTATTAATGACTTATCATCACTGAAATGTGTTTTTAAACTGCCATTAACAAGATCCAAATGACTAAATACACAATAACAAAGATCATCAGTCAGTCCTCTACTCAATGCTTATATGCAGGAAACTCAAATCAAAACACATATTTTTAAGTTTGTGCATTGAAGACTTGGTTAAATTCACCCTTGCATTGTTTTGTCTACGCGATGGTATTTATGTGTGTTATTTCTGGGTGGGTGACTTACATTCCAGTATTTTTTAAGAAACACATGTATTTGTTTGGGTTGCTGAACCCATGAGAAAACTCTGAAGAAGAACATGTTAATAAATTCTTCATTGATATGGCCTTAAGACAACACCAGACAGTTTTTAAAACAGCAAAATCATGTCAACAGTCCCACTTTCTCGCTGCAGTATATCAAATGAAGGACAGCAAAGGTTATGTTATATGTCTATAAGGAAATAAAAACTCTAGCCAGACCTCGGTGGTAAGCTCCAGTTTTTACCCCAATACTTTTTAATTAATAGTATGATTGTGTCTTTGGAAAGTAAAAAAGAAGTGGATTTTAGGAAGAGTATGCGAGATACTCAAATGTGGACACCCAAGCATTTCACCTGTGTGGGCTTGTAACATTTAATTTATGAAAATGTTGGCATCGATATGGTGCTATGGTGCATGGTGCCCTATGCTGCCACAACAGCCTACATTTTTCTCTGAAAGCTTTCCTTAGATGTTGGGACACGGATGCAGGGCTTTGGTTTAATTTAGACATAAAGAACATCAGTGATGGCAGGCACTGATGTCGGCTGGTGTGGTCTGACTCACAGTCAGCATTTCAAGTCCAAGAGCCTTCTATCTAGTGTGATTAAACTTGTACAGATGTTTCAGCATAAAGCAAAACAGTGGACTCACACTACTTTACTGGTTCCCTGTAACTACCCAGATCAAATTCAAATCTATGATTCTGATGCTGGGAAAACTACCTCGTACCTTAACACTGTCCTAGCAGTCTATTTTTCAAGTACTCTTATTAATGTAATAAATGGGTTGGGTCAAAAAGGGAAAAACCCAGCCGTTGCTTCAAATTAACCTCTTAATACTCTTTAAGCGACCCTCTTTCTGTTGGGAATATTACAATCACTAAAAAGCCTGCTGAATGGTAAATAAAACATGTAAAATAAAATGTGAAATTCATGTAATTTATCAGCTTTGAAAAAAGACAAAAGGAGGATCTTGCTCTGAATTCCAACCACATTTTACACGATTTCAAGTTGTCAATCAATTCTATCCAAGAGCAAGAAGCTCACTTCTTGAAATTCTTTGCCAGGTCTCCAAAAAGAAAAGAAAAATGAAGTGCTTTTTTAAACATGCACTTTGTGAAAAAAGAAGATTTGGCCTGTAATCCTTTTTTTGAGACAAAGCAAACAAATTTCAAGAAGTGAGCTTCTTGCTCTTGTATAGAATTGATTTTTCAACTATGGTAATCACTGCAATACCATTTCAAGCCTGGAATGTCATACCTGGATTTCATAAATATAAAATAGAAAGAGATTTAAGTAATGACGCTTGTGTCAAATTGCAAACATTTGCAAACAGTATTATTCCTAATTCAATTACAGTTCAATCCACACAATAACAGACTGCCAAGTTTATTGCCCAAGCATGTGGTGGCACTTCTTGTCATGCTCACAGCCTCATTCTAAATAAATCCTGCAAAGCAAGATGGGGTACAGGACGTGTGTTCTTTAGCATACAAAATCCCACACAATAACCTCCAGATTTAATATCCTATTATTCAATCTCTGCCATTTGTAAATAGATTAGCAGTTGCTACTTGTACTCAGACATGTGTGCATGTTTCACTGTGTACTGGGATACAGGCACTCAAATGGAGAACTCTTAAGATGGAGGTAAAATTAATAGTTGACCCAAATATTGTTTCTTCATTTACTCACCCAAACCTGTATGACTTTCTTTTTACTGCAGAACACAAAAGAAGATATTTTGAAGAATGTTGGTAACCAACAACATTGGCCCCCTTTGACTTCAATCGTATTGACACAAACCACCTACTTGGTAGATGCGGCTGTGTCACAATATGCATTTGGTACAAGCTTTTCCCATAATGACTTCTAGTGCAACCCAGTGTACTAGTTCCAAGATTTTTTAACTGGGGTCCGAGAATTCTCAGGGGCCGCCAGAATGTACTCAGGTTTTAAAAAGGATTATTCCAGTTTCATTTTTACAAACAACATTTTTTCTTTATTTCCCACCTAATATTTGCAGTTAAAATGCTTCTTCATACCAAAAATGGTTATGTATTTTAGAAAGGGGTTCCCTTGCAAAAGGTTCATCATAGCTGGGTGTCCATTGCATGAAAAAGTTTGAAAGTTCCTGCATTCCCTGGCATCCAAACCCTGACGTTGTTAGCTCTATGCTTTACCAGCTGAGCTACAGAAACACAGTCCTGCAAGGGTCATGTATTGTTTTTACCGGTTGATCGACACACAGTCCCCCAGTGGGAGTCTCTTCAATACCAATGAGTCTACGCAGACAGGGATCACATTCACAGAGTTGGATTCAACTGTGCCTTCAAACAAGGTTAATAGTTCCATCCTTTTTTGCTATGCCAGGAAAAAAAATGTCTGACAGGGATACTGTTTGGACCAAAGGAAATCATGTATTGTCTTTATAGTTGGGTCATCTTCAAAAAGGTCTGTATTCAAGATGATCGTCCTGCGAGTAGCTTCTTTGTTAGAACTATATTTCACTGTAGGATAACAGGAACAGCTTGGTCTTTGTCTTTTCATTGGGTTGTGTTACTGGCTGCTTTGAACTGAAGTCATCAACTGAACAGGGTTATGATGATGACATCTGGATGTCAGGATTAGTTACCTAACCTAATTGCCTCGTAAAGAGACACCGAGTGCACTGAAAAAATGGCTGCCTTGTGTAGTCAGTTAGACTAGTAAAAACATGGGTTTCACAGAATTTGCTAAACCTTTAAAATCCATCAAAATTATCGATTCAAACGTAAAACGGGGAAACCCTTGGCATCACAAACTCAGTGGATAAGCCAAGGGTGACCTTCATTTTAACAATATGGCTCAAATGGAAAAGTTCAGCCATCCTCATGTAATTATTTGGAATTGGCAGCCTCAAACTTTTCACAAACACTTGAAATGAAACATGAGGGATGAAAACCTAATCAAGCAAACATCTCCATTTAGCGTGAATCAGGTTTTGATCAAACAAGAGGCTTCCATGACAGATGTGAATTTAGCATGTGAACGAGGATGGGGTGTCCCATAGAGAAACAAACTCAAATCCCTTTCTTTCTACATTTTCAGCAGTTTGGTCCAGGGTAATATGAGATACTGTACTTTTACATGAACGAAAGAGAAGGGTCCTTGGAGATTTAGACAAATAGCACACCGATCTTGATTGCACAACCTGGGCCAGGCATGGGACAGTTTGGAACAAGACAAACAAATTGTAGCAAGCAAAGTTTGCAGGTGGGAAAGCCTTTTTAATCAAGCAAAAATCTCCAGCTAGAGGCGAAACAAGCGAGGCTGTACGTTTCTGCAGGAGTGTTTTAAAACATCATGCATATCAAAGCACTGAAAGCTGCTCCAGCCGAATTAATGCATAGGCAGAAAGCCACTTGATGATGAATATCACAGTGGGAACATATGGGAAATCTCTTTCCTTTATATTCAGCAAAATAAAAAATGAAGAAGAAAGAAAAGTCTTTACAACACTAACCATAATGCAGGAAATGGCAGTGATCTTTTCTTGGATCAGGTAAGAAAGTGTCACTTATTGGCACGTCAAAATTCGCGAGTGCTCTGGTTTGCATTAGTGCAGTGGCAAAATGCAGGGATTTTATAATGCAAGGTTTTTATGGAAAATGCTAAAGAAAAGATAGAGAATGTGTTGTAGGTCACATTAAACAGTGAAGTTATAAATATACAAGGTAGGCTATGTTTTTTAGAACATTTTTTTGTAAGACTGGTTGAAAGTCTTTTCACATCCTGAAAGCATTTTTTATTGTGATAAAATCAATTAATAAATAAGCACAAACAAATACTGGATAGGGTCATGATATCAGATTTTCACTTCCTATTTTTTTTTAAGAATTCATGATAACAACATTATCCCATTAAATATTTTTTAGAAATAATGCTTTCAGTCAAATTCATCTTGAATTTTGTTCATTTTGAGTGTTCTGTCTTTTACGGCCAATGAATCACACCCAAATGCAGGTTTGTAACCATTGTAGCAAAACTTTATACAGGTTCTGAATTATTCACGATTTTACCATATGTGTAGAATTATCAAAATAGATAATCGTTGTTTCTAATGTCCTGGTTATAGAATTTAGGACCTATTTATATTATTAAGGACCATCAAATGTTTGACCAGTCATGCACATTCGGTTCAATTTAGATGTCTGTCATCATATCTGCAAGTTCTAACAATAACCATAAATAAATTGTGTTAATTATTTTTGTAGTGGTATGCTCTTTGTACTTATATGTTGTCTCAGGTGGAATGAGACATCCTATAAGGAAGTTCACACGAGAAGACTTGGCTTTGGAGAAAACTATGAAAGAAGGGTTGGATTTTTCCCCTTTTATGCTTTTAAAGCTAGCTTGCAATTGCTTGCCCCTACAAAACTGCCTTGCCTAGCTTTAAAAGCACTTGCTAATTGTCAGTGAACCTATAAATGATTTAAAATACCAGTGTTTGAATAAACAGCTGAGAAACACAATTGAATGAGTTTAGGTCTTGTTATAATTTTGAAACAAGCAACATGGCGATCAAGTTATTTCAAGTCCGCATGTTCCATCTCTTTTTCCATTTCAACAAGAGGTAGCACATGCAAAAGATCAGACTGGCTACATCAGAAGTCAGTTCTCCACGCTAAGATGAATCTCATTCCAGTTGTGGTTAGAGAGGAACACAAACGCTCTGTTGTGTTTGGGAGCTGGATGCTGCGTGCCCCAATTGGCCAGCTTGACAAGCTCCTCCCCCGTTTTGTCAAACCAAAAAAGTGCAAGGGATGTGGAGGGAGGGGGGAATTCAAGTCAAGATTTTGAATGCGCATGAAAGTGGAACCTTCAGAATAGGATTTGATAGGATAACATGGAGTGACACTTTACAGGAAGTGAGTGATGACCATAATGAGCGAAATGTTCTACAATAAGTGTAAATCAACTTCATAGTAAACACATGTCTATCCAGTCCCAAAGATACAACAATAAAACAGCCACATTGTTACAGTTTCATTTTATCCCCCATTCACAGTATAAAAAAAATTCTGCAGCTCAAAAAGTTGAACATGATGCAAGCAATGCCAAGATTGTCGGTTCGATTTCCAAGAAAAAGAGTAATATCTAATATAAATAGAGTATATCTCGAACCCAACAAGCCAGATGGAAGGGTCTGTAGTGTCTGATGCCACGCCCATTTTGTCTTTGCTCACTGTCCAATAATGCACCGATTTGTAAAGACCGATTGAAAACTAAAAACTTGATATACATTTCGTTCGTGTTTACAACAAACCTTTACAATTTTGTTTTTAAGTGCATGTTTTAAATGTGATAATGTTATCGATATAACAACCTTGAATGAACTACAAAAAAATGGTAATATCATGCACATACATATTAGATGTTTAGTATATGCATGCACTGTTCCACGTAAGACGGTTTTGACAACGCTGTCGTCTGTACATAAAACTATTCAAAAACGCAAAAGGTAGAATTTTCCTGATTCTATGGTACAAAACATAACCTAAGATATTTAATCATGGACAATACTTCAGGCCCCTGTTCCACAGCGCCACTGGTCGAACATTATTTTCTCTACATGTTATTTAAAAAAATGAAAATTACAGTAATGTATAACCTCTAAAGAATACATACAGTTGTCTACACATCACATACTCTATTTATCTGCATCCATTCAAAATTAATTCTTGTCAGCATGAACAACAATGAGAAAAAACATCCAATAAAGTCTAACTCACACTATTAGAGACAATTATTTAAATACATTCTTATTAGGAACAGAGATAGAAAGAGTCTGAAAAAAGGGTGAAAAGAGCAAATTTGTTACAAAGAAAACCCATCCCAATCCATCAATCAACCCTTTCCATAATGTGAGAAAAGAGTCTAGAGAAGACCAAGATGAAGTTTTAATTGGAGTTTTATGTTAAGGCTTTGACACAGGGAGGGACTGACACTGATCCGCTACTCTTCTGCGGTCTTAGATCCCATATGCAGAACTAGAGACTAATGAGAAAGACAGATAAATCAAATAGCATCTGATTAAAACCCAACACACACATTAGATTTTATTTCAACAGGGTTCTGTTGTGCAGGTAAAACTAAACCAAACAGGACCGTAAGTGGCTCCATCTGGAGTTCAGCTCTTATTTTGATATTCTGTCGTCGGCTGCAATGTTTTCCACAGCTTCCTTGGAAAAGCACCGCAAGAACCGAGAACATTTTGCACGCGAATAAAGATTTTATTGTGCGAAACACAAAGCAAAGATTTACAATTCTGGTTCCCGAGTTCAAAAAGGAAAAAACTTGAATTCTTCAGAGAAATAAAAAATGTCTTGTTTGGTTTAACGAAGGCGTTTCATGTTCTCATGCTTCAATCCTTTATTTCTCTTTCGTTCCCCAAACATATTGATGAGTGTTAAATTCACAGTCTGTTATTGTGTCAAGTGTTCTGTGAAGCCGCTGGAATCCTTCACTGGTTTACACGCAGTGTTTTCTTCATACCTATTCTTGAACAAATAATATTTTGAGTCAGACAACGTGACCCGAGGCATTCTTGTTTTTACGGTGCCAAACCATGCATTACTGTTTCATCACAGACATCAGCCAGATCAAATATACTGCAGTAAAGATAAATGATTCATTTGATAGAAAACAAATGAGATCCTTTTAAAATGTCACTTGTTTCTTTAAGAGTATCACATTTGGAACCACAGCAATAAATTGTGATAACATTAGCATTTATTCTCAAAGTCTTAAAGCTATCCAGTTTAAATTGTATAGCTCTGTACCATAACCATTGTTTCAGATCAGTCGATTACTTAGATTTTTTTTTTTGAGCCAATTCATGTATACAATGAATTTTATTCACACACATCTGGGGCTTTAAGCTAAATACAAACTAAAGGTTCCCCACATTCAAGATCTCCTCAGGCAAAAAAGCACATGCTTACACCTCCCGCAGCTCTGTTCAGTCTCTGGAAGCCCGATCCTGATAAGAGCTTTCTAGGCTTTGATTTCTGGGTCATTTACTGGGCCCTTAATGACAGAGAATCTGCTGAAAGAGCTGATATTGTGCAAAAGGAAAAATAATAACAGTCGCATGCCAAACTTCCCCATTTCCCTTTGCCAACGGAACGGAAAAACTTGTTCCCGTCCAGTGCATTTTGGAGAGCCAGAGCTAAGCAAATGAGGGAACGCAGCAAGGAGGGAACGCAAAAGCGAAATACGGGGAGACAAGATAGATTGATAAAACGATAAACGTGTAATTTATTGAACTCTGAGTGGAAATTTTGTGAAACGGCAAGATTAGTGGGAAACCAAAATACAATGAGAAGTTCAAAGGTCAAAGGGTTGTTGTGTCTTTCTTTTATTTGGGAAACTTCAAGTCACTTGTACTTGTCACGTACAGAAACACATGTTCAAATAGTTCAAGTGATTTATGAAGCCCGAAACAAAAGCCCAGATCTGTTGTTCATTCATAAATAGTGAAGCTACTCATTTCCACAAGCATTGAGACACTTTTGTTGACCTACACCTTTCAGCACAGATGAGATCCTCAGAAGATAACAGTATTGTCACCTTGCTCTTTATTTAAAAAAAATATGTGGACCACAAAACCAGTTATAAGTAGCACAGGTGTATTTGCATTCAAAGCCAACATAACATTTTATGAGTCAAAATTATAGATTTTTCTTTAAGGGCAAAAATCTGAGTGAAAAGCATATTCCTTGAAAATGTTTTGTAAATTTCCAACAGTAAATCAAAACTTTATTTTTGTGAGTGGATGCAGCAAAATCATGAACAAAAATGGCTGGAAACATCGCTCACTGCCTCCCGCTCTGTGGGAATTACCCACTCAAGTTTGGTATGTAAAGTTTAGAATTTCCGCTTTTGGGTTCATCTACTCTCCACAAAATCATGGCTCAGGCCTGAATGTTTTTATCAGTCTTTAAAAGCCCTCCCGGGGGAATATAGAGCTTCAATTGAGTCTGCAAGATCTACTTATTTTTCTCAGATTATAGATTCCAATCAAAGTAATCCTAGAAATCTTTTTAAAAATATAAATAGACTCCTCAAAGTTAATTTTGCCACCTCTCTACCTATCTCAAATCATTTGTGTAATGATTTTCTGCATTTCTTTATTTCTAAGATTGACAATGTTTACAAACTTATTCATGCTGCACCAGTATCCTCTTCTACATTATGCTGGTCTAGTTTTCCGGGTAAATTGTTTTATACTTTTTCTCAAATTGACTCAGGGGGTAACGTATGAAAATCACCACTTGCTTGCTTGATCCCCTCCCTATGAGCTTGTTTAAATCTTATTTTGATTCATTTTTCCCTGCTGTTCTCAGCATTGTTAATGATTCCGTGCATTCTGGTGTTGTACCCTCGGCACTGAAAACTACTGCTGTAACATCTGTTCCAAAAAGCATAATGTTGATTTGGATAACTTAAATAATAATCGGCCTATATCAAATATTAAACGTGTTGTGGCTGTCCAGCTACACAGTCATCTTACACTAAATAATCTTTTCGAGCCCCTTCAGTCTGGCTTTTGAAAATTTCGTTTTACTGAGACAGCCTTGGTCAAGGTCTGCAATGATCTATTAATAGACTCTGATTCTGGTTACCTTTCTATTCTTATCCTTCTGGATTTTAAACCACAACCTTTTACTCCAACGTCTGGAAACTGTCTTTGGTGTTTCTGGGACTGTCTTAACATTGTTTAGATCTTACCTCTCCGATCTTCAACAGTTTGTATGTATCTGTCACCGGTCTGAGACTGGTTTTGTCTGTACAGGTGTTCTTCAAGGTTCAATTTTAGGTCCCCTACATTTTTAGCATTTACATATTTCCACTTGGATTGCTTTTAAGATAACTTGATCACTTTTATGCAGACAATACTCAGATTTATATTCACTCTAAGCCTAGTCAAAATTGGGATATTCCTTTTTTAAAGCGGCCCTGCATCGGCATTGCATGCATTCTGACTTCTTTACAATGTTGAACGTGCTTGTCTTCTCATGCTTA
Source organism: Triplophysa bombifrons (assembly GCA_029783895.1). NCBI lineage: Eukaryota > Metazoa > Chordata > Actinopteri > Cypriniformes > Nemacheilidae > Triplophysa > Triplophysa bombifrons. Next base: position 9,612,837 of record CM056469.1, read on the forward strand.
ACATGGTCAACTTGCCAAAAACGAGTCGGGCGTATTTTGTTGTATATTTGTGCATGATATACTCCCCCAGCTACCGTACAGGTTACTGAAAGTTTTTTCGAACATATAAATCTTTTTTGTAACAACTTTTCATAGTCCCTTATTGTACAATTCTCCCGTAAAAGCATGCGTGTCGGCCACACGGCAGCAAGGAGAGCAGGAGAAGGAGCATGCGCAGACGTCACTTTCACTTGTGTGCAGGAGAGAGAGAGAGAGAGAGAGAGAGAGAGAGCATACGTTCGCGAAGTTCAGGTGTTTGTTTGTTCACTGCACTTGGGTGATGAATGTTATATAAACTCTGGATATAACACTGGATTTGGAAATCATTTGTTAAGCTGTATCTATCTTTTATAAATGTGATCAAACTAAATACTATTCGAAGATACAAAGTATGCAATACTACTCTATAGGTACTCAAGATTAATATGAGATTGGGAGAAACAGTGTGTGTTACACTCGCTTGAACATATTGTATTTCTGAGATAAAATCACGGGTGTTATAACTTTTTGTGTCTTAATAGTGATGAGACTGAGGTTTTGCTTATTGGCACCTCCCATCAGCTTCGTAACGCTGGTTCACTATTTTTAAACGTTTATGGCTCTGCTTTGGAACCACAAACCAAGTTAAAAAATCTAGGAGATATAATTGATTCAAGTTTGTCATTTGTCTCTCATGTTCAGTACACTGTAAAGAACTCCTACTTTCAACTCAGAAATATTGCTAGACTCCGCTCTGTGTTATCCCTTTCTGTGACTGAAAGCCTTATTAATACTTTTGTTTTCTCCCATATAGACTTTTGCAATGCACGTCTTGCTGGGGTTCCTTAAACCACACTTAACAAATTGCAATGTGTGAAAAATTCAGCTAATAGGATCCTGACCGGACTGAGGAGAAATGAGCATATCGCACCAGTTCTAAAGTCTCTGCACTGGTATCGGGTCAGGTTCCGAGTTTGATTTTAAAGTCCTCATGCTCACATATAAGGCACTTCATGGTCTGGCCGCTCAGTATCTGTCTGCACTTTCAACCTTATACACACCTAAGCCCCATCTACGTTCCTCACAATCAGGTTTATTGGCAGTCCCACAGACACGGTTGCGTTCTGAGGGCGACAGGGCTTTCTAATCCTATGCTCCTAAACTTTGGAATGCACTGCCTCCTCACATCAGAGATGCACAGAATTTAAATATTTTTAAATCTTATTTAAAAACATACTTTTTTAGATTGGCTTTTTCCTGACTTTTATGTATTTATTTGTCTTTGTTTATATGAATATAACCATACCGTTTTTTGTGTGTGTTGTATTATCATTTGATTTTTTATGTAAAGGGTCCTGAGAAGCTACTTTAAAGGCGCTTTATAAAAGTATTATTATTATCATTACAGCAGTGAGCCAATAAAGAGTGTTTCTTCGTAGCAATGGCCTGCTACAGTGCCTCTTAAAGGCGATTTTCTCAATATTTCGTTTTTTGCACACTCAGATTCCAGATTTTCAAATAGTTGTATCTCAGTCAAATATTGTCCTATCGTAACAAACCTTGTACGTCAATGGAAAGTTAAGTTATCCATCTTTTGTATGATATATCAATCTAAATTAAAAAAAAAATACTCTTATGACTGGTTTTGTGGTCTAGGGTCACATACTGCATTTCTGTGAACTACACTTCCAGAGCAATTAATCTGAAAACGCAAAGTGCATTAAAAAAAACTCCACACAGATGTGCTAGCACCTCTTTTCCTGTCCAGACCAATTCACAAACAAACTGCTGGAACGAAGCCTTATGAAACAGGATGTTGGACTGAGCCATTGTCTGCACCATTCACAGACATTACGGCGCAATAGTCCACATGCTCCCATACAAACACACTTCCACATCTAATCTACAACCCAGGCAAAGTACAGTGCTGATTGCTGAAGAAAGTGTCCGCCAAAAAGCTGTTTCCGACAGCTTTGACTGTAATTCCTCATTCATCGTCTTGCCTTTTCTGTCATACTGTACTTTAATTGAAGAATGGGCGGAACTACGAGTCAGTTAAGCAGCACGCCATCGCAAAAACACAAAAGAATGCAGTTCTTGCCTTGTAGCCCTGTCTTTCTGGAAACATCTAGAAACAAATGGCAATGGTGAGAGATGGGGGCGTGCGTTCCTGGAAGGTAACACAGTCAGGCATTTGCTTTTCCTGGAGAATGAATGGTATTCTCCTTCATTTCCTGTTTAAAGTGAACACCAAATAAAAGAGGTATGAAGGTTACCATGCAGCTAATGACAAGAGCCTATCTACAGGCACAGATGGGTTCAAAATAACATTTACATGAACGTCGCGCAGGCGCTTTTATCCAAAGCGACTTCAGTGCGTGCGTTTCCTGGGATTCAAACCCGTGACCTTGGTGTGTCTATCGTTTTGGATAACCAGTTGAATTTAAGAAACAATCTTAAACGATTGTAATTCAAAAAGGTATGAACAAATATGAACAAATAAAAATGAACATAAATTGTGATCCTGGAAGTATTCCATTAACATGAAAAGAAAAGAGGTCTTTGTCATATAAATATTCATCTCTCACATGCACATTCATTGCCACATTGGCATGGGGTAAGAACCTGTGTGTTTGCATGTTGTTCCCTTGTATCAGTTTATGGTTGAGCAGTCACCAACAACTCTGCCCTCTAGTGGCACTACAAGAATATACCTGTGTGAAGAGGGAACACTGATCCTCTCACTAGTCAAGAACAGAGCTCTTGATGTAGTATAACTCAAACATCTGCAAATCTATATAAAGAGCAAAAAATATATTATATTAAGTATATTTATTTCATGCACATGTGACACAAATGTACAAGTGACAGTATACACTACACAACAATGAAAATACTCTTTATATTAATATAGGCTATCTAAGGTAATGAAATAGCCAAGAGGAACAAGAGATTTTAGTTAAGAAACAGTTTAATTCTGCATCATTTTAATGATTAAAACAATTTCAACAAAGAGACTGCAAAACACCTGAGGAATGCATGTGACAGTCAAATGAAAAGAGAAAACCTCATTAGAAAGTTAATATTGATAACAGTATCTATAAGATAAGAAATACATTTCTGTTCACTTCACTGTTCATTCAGAAATAAGGGTTAGCACATAGCCTAGTTTAATCCAGAGCATGTGCTTCCTCAAGATTAATGTCAAGATTTGGAAATGGGTTAAACCAACCATGCATATCCTCTCAGGGCACCTATTATAAATACATTTTGCCTCACTTTTGGCCATATTTTTAAGTTCTATAAACTTTTATTTAAAATCATGTAAATACACAACTTACATTACTTACAGGTTAGAGATGTGACTATTTGTGAGCACATTTTTTCTGCCGTTTTTACGAACAAATTAATTACTTCACCTTTACTGAGAGGCCACACATATAAGACATCGCCCTCTCATAAACCCATTTTTAAAGTTTAAATCCATTGGTGTGTCCAACATTTACCATATGTCTCTCAATCTACAGTCCAGACCGAGGTTCCGCCACTGATTGAGCATGTGTTATGGGTTTGGTAATATTTCTCTCCGTTTTATTGTTAAAAAAGAGCTCAAATGGGAAATGAATGTGCACTAAGCTATTACATGCAGAATAAAACGCATTGCATTTTTATTTCTTTTATATCACCTCTCTACGGCACACATCGATGATTAAATCCACCTCAACTTTAACTAGCAATATAAAAAAAATGATATATGCTTTTTAATGTCTCCTCCGAATTTCGACCTTTAATAGCTTATGAAGCAGATACATAGAGTAAAAACTGCCTGGAATTAACAAGGCAGATGGTTGGAGGGAGACAGAAGATTTCGCACTAGCACAACTAGTGGCCATTGATTGTGAATGGTCAATATAAAAGTCCAAGTCAGACTGGTTAGAGTTGGTGTATAATAAAAAGAGAAATGCGTTCGCTCAGCTTGGCACAGCCAGCCGGCATCATAAATATCAATCAGAAGAGTAATTGCTTATAACATTCCTCTGTTGTCTGATATCAATCACAAAATAAGACAAAATTTGACCTAAACAGTTTCAACAAATGAAATTTCCTAAATCACAACTAATAAGCTCTCCCTATTGTTCATAAACATTCACTCAGTAACTTTGAATCAAAGTCACTGAGTGCAGCTGTGACATATCAGGAGGGAACTGGCCCTCCCAGCTGAGACTGGTTTCCTCTAGTTTTTTTTCTCCATTTATTTATCCTTGGAGGTTGGGTTCCTCGCCACAGGGCCATGTTGGCTTGCTCACCGGTAGACTGCTTTTATTCTATATTATTTATTATAATGATCTTGCTTGCTCTATAAACACCATGCGCTGTGTTTATGCCTGTTCTGTGTTTTTCTGTTTTTCCTATTTTCTCCTGTAAAGCGGCTTTCAACAATTCACATTGTGAAAAGGGCAATTTAAATAAAACGTAATTGATTTATTGGTCCATCCCAAAGAAGGGCATCCATGGTACAGCATGCCATCAAGGTTTCACAGTGCCAAAGTATTTGGCTTTGTACTTTGCCCATAGGGGTCAGGGTTTGGTCTTTTGCTCTTGTTTGGTTTGCTCTTGTGCCGTAACTTTACTGTCAGGTACTAAAAAGCATCTCTTTCCATTAATAGCCAATGAAAATGAGCTATGTATTCTGCAACATATTAACACATTTTGTTTTCGTCACAGCTCATGATTCCCAGTAGTGAAGGACATTGGACTGTTTTTATAGTGCCATCAGCCAAATACCAATCCTGATTTGACTCCGCCCCAAACCATGGTTTTATTATTAATGTGGGAGATTGAGTGCCTTTTACCATAGTTTTACCACAAATATTATGGTTTAACTACAGTATGGTTACTTAAAAATAACATGGTTCATCAAATTTGTACAGGTATATGTGGAAAAAGGTGAAAGTGTGTATGAGGTGGAGTGAGGTGTTTGGTGGATTGAAGCTATCACTGTAAACGCAGTCTGAAAGGCGGTACAGTATCTACACTACCTCCTGATAACAGCACCAGATGAGACATCCATCACAAAATCACATCATACTTCAAAGATGACTTTTCCATCCTCAGACCCAACAAACAGACAGCCATCCAATCAAGAAGCTTTGGATCATCTCCAACCTTCACAATCAGCAGTGTGCAAGGATGAGAAGATCCCTGTCTGCGAAGTATCTCAGACACTTTTTTCCTGACCTCTCCGTTTCAGGCGTTCAGCTTTATACCACATCTCCGGGCTCATGTAATGCAGTAGCATTCACACGCAGATTCACGGTCACGCTGAAACCACCTCTCCCCTGAAAACCGTCATGTTGAGGCGCCAAACGTTTTTAGAGGAGAGCATGCCGTCTTTTCCAGACTAGGTCTGTTTCAGTTCTGTAGAAGCTGGGCCCCGCTACTCAGACGAGAAAAAAGTATTATTGAATAGTATTCCCCAGTGCTCTTGGTGAAGAATGTATTATGAAAGCACATTCCCTTCTCTCTCACAGCCCTCTCTCTCTCTCTCTCTCTCTCTGGTCTGAAATTAAAACTGCAGCATGGAGCTCATACCATGTGCCGCGGTTTATTATGTGTAGAAAAGCTCACGCCTTACGTTTTGGACATTTTCTCTCAATACTATGATGAAACATCATACACTGGAGTTTTGGAAAGAGGGATGTGGTGCTGAGGATTTAATGTAAGAAAAGTGTGGAAGGCACATTCAATCCAGTTACACATATGGTTTTAAAGTCAACATTAAGTGCAACCTATTTCCTTCCTTAATCTTTTGTATTTCTGAGTAAAACAAGTTTTGAGGATATTTTTAAGTGAAAATAAGAAGTCTGTCATCATTTATTACTTTTGTCAGTTAAAACCTGTATTTGACTCAATGAAAAAAAAATGAAGATACTTTGAGAAATGTCTCAGTGGTTTGGTTACCAACATTCTTTAAAATATCTTCTTTTGTATTCTGCAGAAGAAACTAATTAATATATTTTTGTGTGAACTGTCCCTTTTAAGAGAAGACTTCATTGACATGTATCAACATAATAATTACATTGAAATTAGGGAAGGAGTTTAAAATGTAATAAATGAGACCTGAAAATAAAATTGTGCATTTATTTAAAACAGTTTTTAGGGGTAAATTATTTAAAAGAATGTTCAATGATATACATTATGAGCAGTTTGGCCTTAAGAATGTAAATAAGGTCATTTTAAATTTTCTATCAATTTAAAATAAAACAAAAACTTTATTCTAACACACCCTCTGAAGTGGAATATTTCTGAAAGAAATTCAAAAGGCATCACTTTTAGCGACTCAGAAGTGGGCGGAGACTTGAGAATCCAGTGGGCGGCCTAAATTAATTGAGCGGTGCTGGAGTGCAACAGAGCGCAGACCAAACAGTCCCAGGTGTCAGCGAAAGTGGGTCTGCTATACAGTTATATAACTCTCTCCCTCTCTCATTTCACAACTTTAAAACAGCTGTGCGACTTCCTCACCAGAGTACCTGAAGCACACAACCTATACAACCTCAAGCACACAGAGCGCACAACCAGCATCAACATAAATACAAGCCCCAAGAAATCCAAGCAGAAAATTTCACAGAGATTAATGACGACACAACACTAAAACCATTTGCTAATCTGCAGAGTATTACTCTACCCTTGTGTGAAGCAGAGCAGTGAGAATTATGTGGGTCTCATGATTGAGATGTAAACTAGTCTGTTTCCCTCTCTCTCTCTCTCTCTCTCTCTCTCTCTCTCTCCCTCTCTCCCTTTGCATTTGGCTGTGGTGTATAGCTATGAGATATAAAAAAACATTTTCAGAGATGACATGCCTGCACCCAAAGGGAAGGAAAATAACTTTTTAGATATGAACTTACCTCACCCTTGTGCTTGAGGAAGAATTTCAGCTGAAACTTTCTCGGGCAGGTATTTCTGCAGGTGGATCTTTTCTTCAGAAAAACATCTTTCACAACAAAGATGTCATGGAAGCCAAACCGAGAGAAACGTCTTGGATATGTCTTGGGACTTGGTCACTGTCAAATATTGTTTACACCCAGAAGAAAAAGGTCAAATGACAGAGAAAGCTGTAGTTCTCATTGGCAGGTGCCAGTGTGCTATTTGCTGTTATTACTGAAAATTGTCCATTGAAAAGTCCATGTGCTGTTGCAAGTGTAAAAGTCCTCTGGTGTTGGTCTTCAGGCTGGATACAAGCAGATTTCAGACGCACCTTCTGAATCTCTGTACACGCTCACAGGGTGGAAAGTAGGAGGGAGAGAGAGGAGGGAGAGAGAAGGAGGGAGAGAGAGGCAGGGTACTCGACCTCACTAAGCAGCGGCTCTTCTGACTTCAGGCAGGGAGAGGTCCTTCTTGGGCTTTTAACTTGGGGCAAAGCACCTGGAAGCTCCAGTCTCCCTGGCTCTTTTCTTTATCCCCTCTCGGAGTCTTTTTTTCCAAGCAGAGAGAGATGATTGTTTCTCTGCTTCCCTCCATACAAAAAGCAAGTGTCTGTGGCCAGGCAGAATAAGGAAAAGAGGATGGGTGGGGTAGGTGGAGTAAAGGGATGGATTTAAACCGTTCTGTTTCACCCCTCTCATGCATCGGACACCCCTCCTCTTTTCCAGGGTGACTATTTAAACCCTTGTTTTCCCACCTCCAATATAAACATCTGCAAACAAATGCTTGCACTCACACAAACACAAAAGTCCTTCCTTCCCAGAAACCACCTTTGGAAAATCCAGGCGTTTCTGGCACGGCCACAGTGCATCGATTTCACCTCAGCTAAAGCATTCTTTTATAAAACAGCTTGAATTTTCTTTTCTAAACGTTCCAACGCGATATTATAAGAATGCATGCACAAAGTACAGCGAAGGTCTGTTTTGGCGTAATCTCGATAGAGTCTCAGTCAATTAAACCAATCAGTTTATGAGACTATAGATTACATCTCTTGGCTGACTGATCGAGATCCCAAACCATTTAGAACAATTAACACAATTACCCAATTCAAATTCATCTGAAATGATCTTCGAAAGTTATGCCCAGGGTGTGGAAGAACAAGCAACTTTAGGATTACTTTACAGTCTAACTCTTATCTGAAAATCAATTACACATTTTCAGTTAGGATAACACGTCATGGCTCTCTCTGACTGATGCGTTATCTAAATAACAAGCTTTTGCAAGATATAGCATAACAGGCTCATTCAGAGCCACATTGCACCAAAGGGCAGCATATACAGACCTCCACACAGTCTATCGATAATTGACACTATGCAATCCCAACCTTATCATAAAATCTAATCATAAACCACAAAATTAGATTGAGCGCACAATGAGAAATGTGGGGATTTGAAACTTCGGGTAGAGCCTGATTTGGATCGTGCCAGAGGAGGCTAAACAACAAGCAGGGCATTGTGCTCACAGGGAGCTAGAGCTAAGACTAGCCACTGGATACCTTCTACCCACGCAGTCCTGACATGTTTGGATATAAGGTGCATTATTAGATGCTTATCTCAATTTTTGGTCCCACAAGTAACGGAACAGACAATAAACAGGCTCGTTGTAAATTGGGTCCGTTTGCGTGCATTTCGTTCCTGTGAAAGCCTTGATGCAAAGTTTTGGAAACTACATATTTGTGCTAATGGGTGACAAAAGCTGACAAAAAAGGCAAGGATGAAGAATTGAGAAGGATACTTCCAATCTCATCCAGAAAATAATATGGAGTCTTTCAAGAATGGTTGCCAGGCCGCGTAATTGGGAGACTTTTAAAACGCTACTACTGTTTTTTGATTCCTCAGGTTATGTGTAGACAAATTTTGTCCGTTAGCTGTCATTCTTAAGTTAAGATTTGATAATACAGAATTAAAATTACATTGTGCTGGGTTGTTTTCGCAGATTTGGAACTGGTAATGTGATCAATATCTGGATCATGATAAAATTATACAATAAGTCCTTTTGTTTGGTGTATTGTTCAATTGTTTAAAATTAACCAATTTTTTATTTTTACATTTACGCATTTGGCATATGTTTTAACAAAAGCGACTTAAAGTGCATATAGTATTAACAATCTTTTATCAGTAAGTGTGTTCCCTGGGATCAAACTCACAACCTTTGAGTTGCTAGTGCAACGCCCTACCACATAAGCTACAAGATTTTTTGGGGTATCTGATGCCTGAATTTTTGATTGTACTGCATACATGACAGGGCTAATGACATCTGACAGGATCTTGAACATGCAACATACGAAAAACTTTGATAACACTGCCATTTTTAATCACCTGTACCTTAACATTCTCATCAAAAAAATGTTTACGCAAAACCACAAAATACATTTTAATTTCTATAATGTTCAGTGCTTTCATCCCTTCACTTGTTTCCTAGTGCTGGGATAAACATATATAGTGAACCTGTGTGATGTTGATGGTTTCCTCTATATCTTTCCTGATTAAAAGGAGCGTGGTTCGACTAAGCTCTCTTAGTTTTCATGACCAGGTGAACTGCTTCCTATGAGAACAGGCATATTTTCGTAATAAGCGCTCTCGTCAGTTGACCGGGAACTTTGAAGACCATCATTAGCCACAAATTCTAATAGCAATGGCTTTTCATGTCCTTTGCTGGCTGTTTGATCTATCCAAGCAATTTTCTCAACGAGAGTCTCTCTTAGATGATCAGATATTGAAATGAAAATGAATAGTGCCTCCGCCTCTCAAAGACAAAACAGACGGAAACAAGGTCCGCAGTTTCTCTCCTGAAAGAGGGGAGGAGATTATCTCAGCGGCTGATCACACCATTAGCTCACGTACTGTAAATAGTCAAAGATCCTTCATTGAACCACTTATAGTCTAGACATGTTCTACATATGGTCTGGAAAGTACAGTAGTTGTTGTGTTTAACAGATTACAACAAACTTGTAAGAAAATATTGAGAAAAGCCCATCCCATTTGGAGAATACTGAGCCCACTGTACAGTCAAGGTACAATCACTACTGTTTGTTGTCATTTGGCCTCATTACCCATGAAACATCATCAACGTCAACACACATTGAGACAAAACGTCTTATTTCCAATCAAGAGGGCCTCACAGCTTAAAGTGGAGAAACAGATGGGTTTTCCGGGCGTCGTCTTGCTGCCATTCACACCCCGGTGACAGGGTGTTTCTTTACTCACTTGGGTAGCTGCTCGCCACTGGGGCTCATTCACAAACCACCTCACCTCCGGAGCTCGCCGCTGACCTCACCGCCTCCACCCTGCCTTTACAAGGTGAAACTAACCCATGGAAACTCCTCCGGTAATAACTTTCCCTCGCCTTCACCCCTTTACGTTACTGGAGCGAAGTATATAAAAATAAACAACCATCACCAATCTAAATGCCACACCATTGCATCAGAAAAGCTGTTTTGCTTTACACGCCTGCCAGAGGCTGAAAGTAAGCAGTGGCACCTGCAAAGGTTGACACCCCAACCAGAGCTGAAGTTTGTTGGGTCAGAGCTCATGTGTGGGCCTCTGTGTGTTAAACTGAAGGCGCTTGTATGTAGACATGTTTTGGGTGGAACCGGAGCACTTTCACAGTCCATTACCTCTCAGCATAGCCATTAGCAGAATCAAGACCCTGGAGAAACTGAAGGCACCTCCGCACCACTAGAGGCACTGGTCAACCATGAAATAATTAGGTCTGTAATTGAACACCTGGGCTGTGTCTGAAATCGCCCCCTATAGCCTCATTCATTATTCCCTACTTTAGTTCAATAATATAGTCCACTTGAAGGTGCAAATTAAATTTAATGAGTGAATGTGGACACGCTGCATGCATCCACCATCTGCCAAAATTTATTTAGCCTAAACTTTAAAGATGATGGCTAGTAGATAGCTGCGAGTGTACATCGTTTGTACACTCATGATTGCGTTGTATCATGTGATTAATTAGGTACACTTAATTTTCTATGAATTCCGACATCACTAGAACTGGCTGCCCCCTTAAATAGTGCACTATATTAGGGAATAAGGGGCTTTTCCAGACTCAGTCCTGTGCTCATTCGGCCACTCCTTTACAATTCCTATATGGCAAAGGACATTTAGAGTCCTCTATGGGAAAGAATTGAACGAAACTAAGTAAGGGATTTCAGACGCTGACGTATATAACATAAGTCAGACAGAACTGTCGCTAACATTCATCATAAACATACTATAATGCATGGATTGTATTGTAAAATTTGCAAATGTTCACTTTCTCACTGTTTGTCACATGTATTGTTAGTGTAGATAACAAATCTGCTTATCATGTTCATTTACTATTATACTTATTAATACTGTATATTTAGTGAAAATGTAGTATATTGAAATAAAACACTACCATCGATCACATTAATTTAATTCACTTGGTAAATTTTTACAAAGTGGAAAATAACGAGAACAAACTTGTGTGAATATACATTCACTAGTTCAGCTGACTCAGGTGGCCATCTCGCATTGTATCAAAGGTAATAATGAGTATTTAAATATATGTACATAAAAAATCTGAGTATATTGAGGGTAAAAATTGAGTAAAGAAATGAAGTTCACTCCACAAAATGGTGGACAGGCTATACAGTGTACACTATATAGGAGCTAGTGAGCAGTTTGGGACACAGATCTGGAGGAAACTATCCCAAACAATGCCTTTCATTTCAATGGAAGTCAATAAAATGTTTTTTTCCAGAGTTCTAGGAAAACACCAGGAAAACTATGATTGGCTGAAGACATCCAATGAAGGTGCACAGTCTGCTTCACGAGTGACTAAGAGCAAAATATCTACTATAAATGTATTGACAATTTACTTATTTCGTGCAAAAACATCACAATACACCAAGTACTTAGGATGGCCATTAATGGAAAAAGATGGTTATTTAGAAGGTCTAGTTATAACATATACCAGCAGGGGCTAACCAGAAAACATGGTGCATTTGATGGAACAAAAATACAAATGAATATTTATTGTAATTCAAAGCATCAACAAAAACATTTTCTTAAAAATACAAATGTAAAGACATAATAGATGGTGTAGAGAAGACTGTACAAGTAAGGATCCTTTAAGGAGAAGTGATATGTGACAGCAAATGAACCTTGAATCTCTTTTCCTTTCTATCGCTACGCACTTGGCCCTGTTTCAGTGTTACTCAGGTGATCCAGACCAACCTTTGTCTCCTGTAACCTTAAAGTGGAATGCCTGGCATCTGGTATCTGGTTGTGCTGGTAGAGGTGGACGAAGGAGGAGGGCTGGGGGAATAAACACTGGCCAGCCACAGAAACTGATTTAAGTTCTCAGAGAAGTATACAGCGTGCCTGCCAGGGCCCAGTTTGGCACGGGAGAAGAAAAGAACATCGCTCTGCCTGACCCATCTTGTACTTCAGTCATGTTTCCTCAAGGTAATTATTTTACATTGATAAAAGGAGCACTAAAGAGGTCGAGAGAGATTGAGGACAGAGGCAACACTGTTCTCTCTCTCTGGGTTAGAAGTGCACGATAGAGATTAGAAGAACGGGCAGGTAAACTTCACTTCTGGCTGGATGAAAAAGAGGAAACAAGCGCTATGGCCAGATGACAGAAACCATTAGGGAATTCCTAACAAGGGAGGGAGCAGTTGAAAGGAGAGTTTACATCATTGGACTGAAAGATTAGCTTTTTAGCAAGTGGCAATATTCATTTCTGTTTGCCTCAATTCTGTAGGCAAAGCTTATAAGACCCTTGAGAACAAAAACAGTAACCCTTATGTTTTGTTGAGATATCCCCAGATACACCAATGATGATCGTTTAAAAATGTTGCAAAATATATATTTTTTCTGACATAAAATTGACAGAAACAACAAATGAAAAAAAAAACATTGTGGAAAAATGCAATAAAGGCAATAAAATCCATCAACTGGCAGAGTGAATTTCTATAATGTGTATGCCGTGTTAAAATTCTTATTATTTATTCATGTTTAATATACAGTATATGCCCTTCTCACATTTGTCATGTAAGACATGTCAACGTGTTTTCAAGCTGGACTTTATAATACTGTCCTATAAGATTTGAAGAAAGATGAACTGCATTTTTCAACATTAAGTGTATTTTTCGAGCCATTGAAATGGTTTTGGGGTCTCGGAGACACCAAGCAAAACGTCCGGGTTATTATATACATGATTCATGGGAGAGTGATGAGGGTGAGGAGTGAATAAATGGAAATCTTTTTTTTTATAAAAAAGAATAATGATTGGCCATGGCACAAAAAACGTCAGACAGGCGGAGGCAGAAATACCTCTGCTCACACACTGGCACGCACAAAAACTGTAAATATCTGCTTGTGGCCGATAAGAGGTCCACTTTCAGTGATTGTTATCTCAGTGTATTCAACTTTTTGCCGTCCCTTACTTCTCAAATGTTTATTCACGTGCGACAGGACGAGAACCGATGATTGGGATTGAAAGGGTTCCACCATTGAAAAAAAATATATTTACTTTGTTGTTCTTTCAAAAAAATATTTTCTATTTCCAGACCAGCAGGCGAGAGAGCAATTTCCTTCACAGCAGGGGCAACTAAATCCAAAAACCCAAACAATCACGTTAGAATAAATAGAGTAAACTCCCAGAGAGTTAAAAATCCCAGGCAGAACTCCAAATTCCTTACATGGAGGGATTTTAAGGGCCAAAGCTTATATTTTCCTGCTCCTGATCAAACTTCCAAGTGTGGAGGATACAGAAAAGCATATTTAAGACTAGCCTTGTGGTTTGAACTCTGCACACAAGGGGGCAATATTTTTGAAACAGACATACAGTCAACTGTAATTCAAATGAATAAGAAGCATTCTGATGCTCAGGCAAACAACATCAATTTTTTTTTTTGTGAATTTACACTAAAATCATTTTGTTTCTCATACCAAGCCCATTCTTTGCATCATCCACTGAGAAACTCTGTTTGAGCAGTAAATAAAACATTCTCAGCAGTGCAATGCATCCTCTCGGCTATTCACTGACTGATTCGCTTTTACAAACATTGAGCTCTGTGAATTTCAGTGTCCCAATTTGGATGACCCTGTGACCGCACCATCCTGTAATGAGCTGTCAACACACATCCAAAGTGTGGCTGCCCCATCCCACCTGGTATCCTGAGAAACCATGTGAATGTGGCTTGGCTTCAATGACAACAGGAATCTCTCCCTAAACAGCTGCTTCCACAAACGTCATAAATTGGTGATTTTTCATCTACTGAATGAAAAGTCTTACCTACCTTCACAATACTTTAACCAAATTGCTCTGAAACAAAAGCACAAGCACATACTATTACATTTTATTAGGGGAGATTAACACTTGGACACTTCGTATATTTTACAGATTGCATTTCTAACTGTTTGGGTATGCACGTTCCATTCACACCTCAGCACATAAATGCATTTCCGCAAAACGGACAAGAATCCGACCTGCTATTCCCAAACTACGTGCAAAAATAATAAAGTTCACTTCCTTGACGCCAATGCAGGGCAGTGAGATTTTTGCTGTTGAAAGCTTAAGAGTTTCTGTTCAACAGATGGCAATTAGCATTCGAGTGTTGGAGAAACTTGCAAACAGATACATTTACACATGGCCAAATTGCATCTTGTACAGTATGCACCAGAAGTTAGAGTTACAGCTTTTCATGATCGGATTGGAATGTGATCAATAAAATCACAAGGTGATCAAGTGTAAATATCCTCTTAAAACATTTGCATTCAGAGTCATATAGACATACTGTATAATCTAGTACTACGAAATATACCCCTGGAGGAAAATTAGTTAAATGCCTTATATTGTAGATATACATTTTAGACAATTCTATTTCAGACAAAAAATTGGAAACAGTCTGATGGCAGAATACTGTATACTGTATACTGTGTGTGCTACTTGAAACAGGGACATTGAATAAACTTTGACCTGTCAATACATATAAAGCCTATGGTAAGAGGCTGCAAATTATATAGGGAAAACGAGACAGACGTTGTGACATTTTCGAAAACAGAGAATTGGAAAATAGCCACACATTTACATTTACATTTAGTCATTTTGCAAACGCTTTTATCTAAAGCGACTTACAAAGAGTTTAGGGAGCAATAAGCGATATGTCATACAGGAGTGATAGTACGATAGGCGCCAATACAAAGGTACTGGTTTCAACAAAAGCTAGACCACTACCTGTTGAGAGAAAGAGAGGTTTTTTTCATTTGTCCGTCAAGTATTCACAGGAGAGATGGGTTTAAAGTAGTTTTTTGAATGTTGTGAGAGATGTGGTTGACCGGACCGAGTTAGAAAGAATGTTCCACCAGGAAGAAGTTGTGAATGAGAAAGAGCGGGAAAGCGATTTACTGCCCTCACGGGAAGGCAGCTGGTTTACTGAACACAGGGATCTTGATGGGGTGTAGGAGGTAGTGAAAGTAGGCCGGTGCAGATCCAATGATAGTCCTGTGGACTTGAATCTGATGCAGGCTTCAAACGGTAGCCAGTGGAGAGAGATGAAAAGGGGTGTCATATCAGCCCTTTTGGAAGACGAGGTGTGCTGCTGCGTTTTGAACCAGGTGGAGCAGTTTGATAGCCTTTGCAGGAAGACCAGCAAGGAGAGCACTGCAGTAGTCCAACCTTGAGATTACCAGGGCCTGGACAAGGAGTTATGCCGCATGCTCAGTGATATAGGGTCTAACCTTTCTAATGTTGAATAAGGCATATCGGCATGACCACGGTGTCTTCGCAATGTGATCATTGAAGGACAGATGTTCATCAAATTTGACTCCGAGGTTCCAGGCTGTTTTGGAAGGAGTGATTGTGGTATTGCCAATTTGGATGGTGAGATTGTGTTGCACCATGGGGTGTGCCGGAAACACAACTAGTTCTGTCTTGGCAGGGTTCAGCTGGAGGTGATGCTCTTTCATCCAAGCTGAGAGGTGTTCTAGGCAGGCTGTAATGCTAGCTGCTACAGTGGTATCGTCTGGGTGATACAAGATGTATATCTGGGTGTCGTCAGGATAACAGTGATACGAGAAGTCATGTGCCTGTATGATGGGTCCAAAGGATGTCTTGTAGATGAAAAAAAGCAGCGGTCCAAGCACCGATCCCTGAGGGACCCCAGTGATCATATGGTGAGTAGTGGACAGCGAGCCCCTCTATGATACCCTAAAGCAGGGTTCCTCAAATCTTACCCTGGAGGGCCGGAGCACTGCAGAGTTTAGCTCCAACCCTGATCAAACTTGCATACCTGTGATTTTCTAGTGATACTGAACAACTTGATCAGCTTGCTCAGGTGTGTTTGATCAGGGCTGGAGCTAAACTCTGCAGAATCAGGACCGAGGATTTAGTCACACAAAGCAAAACACCAGCAGTCTGCTAGTCTTTGAGAGCAGAGAAAGACATATGAGAACAACAAAAGTTTCTAACAGAAGGCAAGCACTAAACATAAAAACCTCTTCAGACCACCCATGAGGTGACAAACTCACAAATTACCCAAACACAGACTGTCTGTGACCAATAGAAATCCACAGAAATTTGCTGTGGGTTACAAATGAAGGCATCACTTTTCATCTCAATTTGAGTTTTGAGGTTTGAGATTAAATTAGGAGGTAATGACTCGTGCCACTTAACAAATTAGTACCCAATGAAAACAAAAAGAATACCTTTAGTCTACATTCAATTATCTTTCATAGACGCTTGTCTATGAAATGTTACAGAAAGAAACCTGGGACTATTTTTTAAATTATTAAATATAATTTTTAATGAGCTCTTTTATTAAAGAGTTACAGTATCTGGGACCTATTCCAGATATATGGACTGCAGATTGTATCTTATTTTACAAGGCATTTCTGCTGCCTTAAGACTATGACATGATAACTGTTATCAATTGGCCATACTTTTTTTTACTCCGGGTATTTTATTTCAAAAGGATACACAAATTTTAGATTTATCAAATACATTTGTAGTGCCAAAAAAATCTGTCAATGCTATGAAACAATGTCAACCAATTTGGTTATGACTGCATCTGCAAACTAAAATGATTACATATTTCAACTACTGTCACAATTCAACAATTTATTGATAAATGCATGCAAATGTTTTACAACTATTTGATATTCTTCTTATAAATGTTTTTTTTAAAGGTCAGGTGTATGAAATTTAGCGGCATTTAATGGCGGGGTTGAGAACGGCTCACTCCACCCCTCCCTCCTCACTTTTGAAGTACTACAGTGACTGACACAGGACAAAGGTGTCGTCACATTTTCGATACTTTGCCGAAGGCAATAACATATTTACTAAACACGCTCTGTTTGTGGTAATCGACGGTCAGGGGTGTTAGCAGTGAGACAAAAATCAAAAACATTTTAGCGATTGTCAAAACCCAAAAGATGATCATCTTTGATGTGGTTTAGCACGGTCATAATTTGCAGAAAGGTATATGTTCCCAATTCTGTCCAGTTTCTGGATGTCCCTTACTGTTATTCAAGATCTTATCTGTAGCCAGGACCTCACCGGCTGACAATGCCATATGTCAAACATCTAACATTATTGATGACAGGAATCCAGAAGTGATCTGACCAAGTAAGCTGTGAAATTACACAGAGAGAAAGGACAGTCTGTACTGGGGAGGATTCAATAATGGTTCATAAAATCTGTTTTTGGGACAAATAAATCAAAACATTGCGAGTTGCTCTGGGAGTTTCTTAAAGTCCTTGATGTCAATTTCAAGCTGCCCTTTAAACATGAGTGATAATAGAAATAATTTGGATTAATAAAATCACACCAAAAATCACGAATTAGCATCCATACATTTTAACTATGTGTTGCTTTGGAGCAAGTTTTGCAGTTACGAATATGAAACTGAGGCCAAGAGTCAGATTTCAATGTAATCTCTAATTTAAACATTGTAATTCATTAAAAGTTATCAATGAAATGCTGCAACACAAAATAAAAACAATTCCACACAAAAAGCACAAAGATGCTCTTATGAGAACATCGACCATGATGAATCCGTGTAGACTGGTTTTCATGATAATCTTTGTAATGCATTCTGTTATGCTGTTTAAAATAAAAAATACTATTGGTTTTAGACCTTGGGAACCCACTTTATACTTGCTATTTTATTAATTACGACCCAGACAGCATAACACATTAACACATGCTTGGAATACAAAAGGGAGATCAGTAAATCCATATGGAATATTTAAATATTTATCCTGCAAGCAAGTTGTTATGAAAGAAGTTTAAACTTGTCCACTTTCTTGGATCCTAATGACACTGGAAGTGCCAAGTCACAAGGACTGATCATCCAAGAAGTTTATGTAAATGCACTGGGGACAGGCTGTGATGGTTCTTGTAGCTCTGAATAAGAGCAATAACAAACACAGATGTCTTCTCTTGTGATCTAAACATTAGGCTATTGTCTACTAGATGAGGTTTTCACAGAGGCATTTTAATTGAAGGTGGAGTTGGGGTGAGGCACAATAAAGACTAGTGTGACCACAGTATAGGCACAAGCCCTTCAATGGTCTTCCCCTTTGCCTAAATTAACCATTAGATCATTAATTCTAATGGTCAGACGAACCCATAGGGCGAGGAGATTTCATGTTTTAAAAGAACGAAGGATTGTTATTAGAGCTTACAAATTTTCTCACAGCAAGTTTCTTTACCCAGTATGCTGTCAATACTGTTGTAGAGTGTGTAATGGTGAATCCAGACACAACAGATTATGTTTTTAAACAAGACGACAAACAATGGGAAAATACCATCAAATAATATAACAACGCTGCAGAGACAGGACACAGCAGAAATATTTTTGCAGGCATACTGTCAATATAAAAACTATGACTTAAAACAAGCATAAAACATTATTTACATATCCTTTTTTACTGATTTCTCAGGTATAATGCCAAAGGACTGCAAATCCATGAAACCCATGTACTTTTATGGGGAAAACGTATTTTATTGTTTTATTTTGGTTCTCTTCCTGTAGGGGTGTAATGATATATTATGGTACATGACATAGTACGACATAATATATTAGTTTTGTTGATCTATGGCGATTTTCCTCTTTTTAATTTGTGCTTTTACTGCTGTAGCATGTCTTTCTGAGTTTTGCTCTCTTAATTAATTTCATTTTAATTTTATGTAAAATTTCTTAAGAATTAAATTAATTCAGTTTTATTTTTCAGTGACAGACAAATTAAGTTTGTAATTTACATTTTAGAACGTTCAGTTAACCTTGAATGTTGTTCATTCTAAAATAGATTGAATATATGTAAAAAATTATTATTGATTATTTTATTTTTTTCAAATATTATTGAATTTCAGTGAATGTTTCTTTATAATTTTGTTTAAAATATTGTGATATCGCACTTGTGAACCCATTTATTGTTTTAAGAGCACACGACAGAATTTTCTGATCCCAGTTATCCATCTTTGAAAAAACACCCCTTGTTATAGAAAACACACTTCGCTGACTATTTTCTGACATGGACGAATCTCCTTTCATACTCTTTCTTATGTTAGCAGCTGTATTTCTGAGCCCCTATGTAAAAACCACCACCAATTCCTTGCCCAATTGACAGACTTTAGCTATTATCATACCTTTTGTGCAAAGCATCCAGTAGAGATACTGAAGATTGCGTTGTCTTTTTGATGTCAAGAGACATAATAACCAGAAACAGGGATTTAACAAAGGCAAATGCCAGCACAGACAAACACTTACATCTGCTTCTATCTGTAGTCGATTCATCTGGAAGAGTCTGTGTAAATAACTTGTAAAAGAAGCAATAATCCTCGCTTGAAGGAAGGACTTCATAAACTATTCAAAAAGACTCTTATTTGTCTACACAGCAAAACCAAATTAACTTGAATGACACTTCTATGAATTGATGGGTACAATAATAAAATAAATAGAAATATATAGATCTGAATTCAGATACAGCAACACATTGCCCATCTGACTGTGTTCTTCTACTTCACCTCTGTTTATATTTCTATTCAATACTTCTGAAATTCTTTAAACCTTTACAGTTAAACATTTAAAAATGGAAAATAGGACAAAAAAGCCTGTTTTCTTTCACTGTATATATTTCTTTCCCAGTCACTTTAAACACTAATCCATGGCCCAACCGTTGGGCTGCCTTTCCCTCCAGACAATTCACATGGAACTGGTTAGAACAACATTCCTTCCATGGAGAAAATATTTGGCACGCTTTTAATGCAAAATCATAAACGGGAGGTCTTTCTAATCACATCCCGTGTCATTTTTTTCTTTCCTCTAATCTCTTCCTAGAGTCTTTGCATTCTGCTTTTTACAGGAAGGGGAAAAAGACGACATG
Organism: Triplophysa bombifrons; assembly: GCA_029783895.1. Taxonomy (NCBI): domain Eukaryota; kingdom Metazoa; phylum Chordata; class Actinopteri; order Cypriniformes; family Nemacheilidae; genus Triplophysa; species Triplophysa bombifrons. The sequence continues at coordinate 9,633,206 of CM056469.1, forward strand.
ATTTTGGTTTTCAGCTGACTCTGAAAGATTGGGAGTATTCTAAATGGTGGAAAATGTTCAAACTCTTGCTTTCTGTGTATACATCTAAAGAGACTGAAAGGGGCGTAATTGTCTTGTGTACTTTGGCCTGCTAATGTGAAGATGAAGAATGTTCATGTGCTCATAGCCACAGCGCTGTGATATATTACATGAGTTAGACGGCTCTGTGTAAATATACAGGACTTCTAAAAATTACCCTTCGTGGTCCGAGCTCACGTCGTTGCCTGATCACATTCTCTTGTTCTGTTCGACGACCGCAGTTGAATATTTTCCAGTTGTAGGAGCCCCATATGGGATGCGATTCATCTAAAGAAGAACTGACTGATGACTTCCTGCTATGAGCTTGTCAACTGGCAAGTCTTGCTTTGAAAATGTTCAAGCTACTCCCTAAATTTCAACCACCATGTGTAGTTCATAGTGAGATGAGTTTTATGAGTTGTAGCTTCTATATAATTTGTGATGTCAACGTCAACCAAGATTAGTCAATGGACTCAAAATGCAATTCAAGCGAGGGGGGAATTTCTTTCTTTTGAGATGGTTAGTTTACGCATTCAGTTGGTTCAAACTACAGGAGCCATAGTTCTTACCAAACGTGAATAAAGTCAAATGTTTTGATTATCAGTTTGGTTTACTTAATGATTGTCTAATTGCTTTAATTAAATTGAGCGAGCTGACATCTCCATTCTAGAAACATTAAATTAATTTGCTTTGGGACTATAGGTGAATCATTTTTATTTTTCATAATCTAAATATATAATTCCCATTGTTCACAGTGGCATAAATGAATCTTGCAGACTGTTTTATTATGTACTGTTTATTGTGCAATTTACACTGGTGTTGTTGTGTTGGTTGCCCCATGAGTTTTGTGTCATACATTATGGTACGAATGACAAGAACTCAAACCTATATGGCCACATTAGGGGCCATCACTACACTATAAAATCAAAAATTTCCCTTAATGTTAAAATGCACTTAAAAGCTGTGCAAGATGTAAAATACAGGTAAAACAACTATAAAAATGAATATGGAAAATTCCTTCATGTAAATACCGCATATTGTGCCCCATTTTTACAGATTTGTTTTAGAGTGTATACTGTTTATTTCAAGTGGCCTGTCAATAGCCCTGCTCAAGATTTATATTCTTTGTGAGTCCTTGCACATTTTGTGTTAAGATAAAGGATATAACTCATTAATAAGGATATCAGTAAGAACTTACACACTCAAAAAACAGCTACTGTGCAGCACTAAATGTGGTTCCTGTGCTCGTATTCATAGGGGAACCACTTTTAGTGCTATATAGCACCATATCTCGGTGCTTCAGTGGTTCTTTGGGGTGACCGGGGGTTTGGGTGATGAGTGTTTGGCTCAAAGGTGTTCAACTGGGTTCAGGTCAGGGCTCTATGCAGACCAGTCAAGTTCTTCTACACTAGACAAAATCAATAATTTATCTTTGAACATTGCTTTGTTCACAGGGGCATTGTCATTGTTGAAATAAAAAAGGGTCCCTGTTGCTATAATATTATAAGCACACAATTCTCTAGAATAGTCATTCTCAATAGGCGGACCGTAGTCCGGATCCGGACCTTTGCTTTGTTCCATCTGGACCGCGAGACATAGCCTAATAAACCATTTGAAACTTTTGGACTATTTTAGTTGTTTATATTGATCGTTAGGTCTTCACAACGGAGAATCACATACGCTGTCAGGAACATTTATGCAATTGATCTTTTGCCGCCATATCCTCAGAGGATGGAGAATCCGTCCAGGTAAGAGTTGTTCAACCAATGAAATAATTATTATATAGACATTATTTAAGGGTAAAAAAACTGCAAAGTGTTGCTTTAAGACTCATGTAACTTTCTATAGCATTAGACAGACCTACCCATTCTTTCGACTCACAAAACTTCTAAATAAAGTCAGTCATAACATGTCAACCAAACAGTCAAAGCTATTTTCCAAATACTGCCAGCAATAATCCAGTTGTCCTGTGATCGAATCAAAACTGACAATTAATACGTTTAACTCTTGACTATTATAAATATAAATAATACTCTGGATGGATTATATTTGACCTATAGATATTTGTTTAAATATGTGCTAGCCAGAGGTGGTTGGGCTGCTCCTGTTGAGATGTCAGGGTTTCTTCATCATCTATCTAACCATCTCCTTGAGTTGCCACTATTGTTTTTGGTCTGATGTTATTCTCTGTAAGTCTGCTTTAGAATGAAATGCAGTGTACTATACAAATAAACTGAATTGACTATATATGAACATTGAGAAGCCAAATGTTGGTTGAAAAAATAGAAACCGTACAATAACCAAACTTTATATTAACAGTCCTTGTCTTGGATGACAGATCCATTATATGTAATTACAGAGGTAGGCATGCATATAAGCAGTTCAGCCAACTTTAATCTTTTTTATCTTTTGAAACAGGGCAGAGAAAGTGCATCTGTCCACTCCAAGAACTCTTCGGTGACAGTTTAAAATTATTTATATCTTTCATGAATGTTATATTTTGAATATGAAAATGAATTATATTCTAAAATCTACACAAACCAGTGCAACCAAGGAAATTATGTAAACTCACATCCAACGGTAGACCTCAAAACCCAACCACACGCATAAATAAAATTGAAAGTTGAGGCAGAGATTTTTTTTTTTACAAAGTCAACCAAGTTGTAATGAAACCACCAGCTGATAAGATCAATGTGCACGCTCTCAATCTCCAGATGCTGTTGCTAAGATTACAGACTATGTGAACACTCTGAAGGGGGTGTGAAATCCTGCACTATGGTCACAGGCTTCACTCTGGGCTGGTAAACCCTCTGCAACAATGGCAATTTTGAAACACCTCGTTATGTACCTACTCTGGTTCGACACATCACTGTCGGCCTCTAATGGAAGATCCCTTGTGCAGTGTTCCAATGACCAAAACTGAATCCCCACCTGGTTAAGAAATTACTCGGTTCAGGTAAAATGGAGGAAAGCTTGGCATTCGCGGCAAGGAATTTAATCAAAATGTTAGTAACAAAACACAGATGTTACAAGAGTTCATACTTTGCTTTGTTAAGAGTACTTGCTAAATATCAGACCAGATTATTCAAACGAGGAGGCTAAAATGGTTTAATTAGAAAGTCTTAACATAACCTGTAAACCTAATGCCCCATTCAGACCTCCAGCGACACCCAGCAACACCCAGTGACAAAGCGAGACGATGTCATTCATTTCAATGGTAGACTAGCAACACGAGCGACAGTGACCGTTGGCGACAGGAAGTGGGCGTGTCAAGTATGCAAATGATGAACGACTTTCGGGACAGACTACCAATAGGGGTACAGCAGCGGAGCTCACGTCAGCCATCTCTCGTCTGTTACTGCGGAGTTTGTTTATAAATGTTTCTAGGATAACCATAGCTAGGAATGCATTCTAACGACCTCTTAGCTAGAGAGTGGCAACACACAGCGATACAGTCGCTGGCGGTCTGAACACAGCTTTAGCCAGCATTAGGAGCTCACAATAACAATTCTGAGTAGTAATCACTTAATGTAACTTTATCCCTGATTTACAAAGACGCTCATGCCTAATGGTCTACATTCAAAGCGAAACACCGCTGATACAAACAGTGATACATTGTTACAAAAACAACTCTAAGCCAACCAGATTAGAACTCTGATTATAACCAGTTTCAGCAACATAAGGAGGATGCTATTCTAGCAGCCCACCGCTATTATTTTACAGTAGAACCAAACTGTGGAAATATGCTCTTTTTTCTTTTTGAAACACAAATGATACATCAAGTCATCAATGGCTCATTTATCCAGAGAAGAAAATTCACCCAAGCTTTATTTTCTTAGTGAGAGCAGGTGGGTTGAGCTAAATATTTCAGAACATATCCATCTCTATTAATGGTGGCAGAGGCTTTCATGTAAAAGCATTTTGGGTGGGCCGAACTTATTTGGAGAATGAATGCTACTATAGCATCTTCACAAGTTGTTGAGTTTGACAAGACCTTGCAGTTTTGCCCTTTTTAGAGAAAAATAAAATATATGAGTAGCAAATGTGGGTTTGAATTTTTCCTATTAATTTTTCCTATTAATGCTGGCAAAACTCAGCTTGTTTCTTGTCTTATTTGCAGTGGTTGCAGAGAGAAATTATGAAAAATTAAGTAAAATATTTAGAGCGGAGCACTTATATCTGATGTTATATCTGAGTCCGCACTTTCATGCAAGACGTGTGGTACACTTCACCTGTCTTGCTCCACAGTGAGGGTAGATCACATAAATGTGTAAAGATTTGATCAATGAAAGGATGTTCTATCCAGGGCTGAACTTTCGTTACCCTTGGGGTATCAAAAAAAACCTCATCTTATGCCACATTTTTCTTCTTCTTTTTTCGCAAAGCATGTCCTGAAAATAACAGAAGCATAGAAGCACATAATCTGTCCTAGCCCCCGTGCATCTGATCATGTCGAGGCCATCTAATCACGTTTAAGATCTACAGGGAGAACAGAGAGGCTGGACCTTTCATCCTACACCAAAGTCAACAATATGGGATTCTTGGGAAGCATTGCTGACATTCTTGAAAGCTGAAAAAAAGATGGACGCCTCTTTCCCAAACTTGAGAGGGAACGGATGAAAAGGCACAAGCTCTTGTTTGACAGTACGTTGATGAAATAATAAATTACAACCACATTGGCGCTCCCCCTCTCTATTCTCAGACGGGGGTGGGGGCAACTGGTGGTTGTGGCGAGAAGTCTGTGCTGTAAGTGGGCGTCAGAGAGATTTATGGTCAACTCGTTCTTGGGCTTTCTATAGATGGGGCATTCGTCCATGTGGTTTTGACCGCACTGAATGCCTCCAGTTAGCTGGAGTCGGATGGGGGAGGGTGAGAAGATAAATCCTTGGCGAGTGACGCAGGTTAATTAATAACTCCCCTCAATGAGGTGATGTTTATACAGATGGATCCTCTTTCTTTTGAACCGGTCACCCTTCTACATTTCTATGTCCTGTTCGGAGCTCTGGTTATCTTATCCCATCAAAATATGAAAGAAGCCACTACTTCTCATTTTGGAACCACCTACACTGCACCCCTGCTGAAATGAGCATCTTAGATCACAATGAATTACCATGTTGGTTTTTGTTGATTTTGGTGGTGGTTCACTGCTATTTCCAAGCCATTCCTGGCTGGTGAAGCTAGTCAACCTGAAAAGTTTGACCTGTCAAGATGGTTAAAGCTATAGTTCAACCAAAAATGAAAATTCTGTCATCATTTACTTACTCTAATGTTGTTTCAAACCTCTATGACTTTCTTCTGCAGAACAAAAAAGAAGGTATTTTGAAAATCTTGGTAACCCAACAACAGTTGTACCCTTTCACTTTCTACTGTATGGACACAAAACCACTGGAAGTTTATGACAGATTTGAAATGACAAGAGACCGAAGTAAATTATGGCAGAATTTGTATTTTAAGGTGAACTATCCCTGGCAATACCAATACAGCAGCATCCAAAACATAAAATATGATGGTGAACGGTTCTGCTGGTCTTTTCAGCACAGACATGGCAAAAATCCCAAGATACAACACAACCTAACTGATCAATTCAAAATCATCCAAAAAGTAATGTTTCAGTACACATTGTCCTACTGCTATATCTTCAGATTCAACTGTGTCTCTCAAAGCAGAACAAACACAGTAAGTCTCTGGGGTCACATTAGCAAAACAAGGAGAAACACTGAAATCAAGAGACGAAACCAAGGGAAAGGAAGGGAAAATTTTGCTATTAGGACTGCCAAAAATGAATCACAGAACTACTTGGCTAAGGCTTTTGTGGTGAGAATGGCATGAGTTCAAACTCAAATTCAGAGCCCACAATGGCTGGCCTTAAAGGTTGTCTCATTAGTGTGCTCTGAACAGGAGCACCAGGGTCGCGGGCATGTTTCAAAGTGGGTGCGTGAGAGGGCCTTAAAACCCCGTTGTCTCCTTATGATGTTGTCGTTTCATCAAATTCAGAACATACACAATGAGACCAGACATAGTACTCAGTGTTCCATGTCAAAGACCCGAGGAAAGGATCCTGTGAAACGTTTGGGATTTGCTGGTTTAGTCTTGCGTACTGACAAAAGCAATTGAACTAAATGGAATAATAAAAAGGGATTGAAAAATATATTATAAAGAAGCTTAAACCAGCATACTGTTGTTGTGGAGTAGAAACCTTTTATCTCCAGTTTTCATGAGTTTACTATTGGTCACCCTTCATGTTTGTCTGTGATTTTTAAATATTGGAAAGGAAATGTAGTAAAAAGCACTTGTTAGCTTCGACAACACAGTGTTTAAATATTACAAATTTCCATTTCTCAAAGAGCACCCATTTTGGAGATACAAGGCTTCCGTCTGACAATAAAACGATATGATGGTTTGGTGGTTTTAGGTGGTTTAGGCTGGTCCAGCTGATAACGGCGCCTGGATAAGTTTGGTGGACCTGCGAATGTACACAAATAGTGACCAACAGAAGACCGATACGATATGTTTAGACCTTTTCAGAAAATCCAAGAAGGAGTAAACAATTATAATAGCAATAATTGCACAATCCCACATGCACCGGGGTCTTCTTAAAAAATGTCTTGCTATAAATCTACTGTGGCAGTACTATTAGTTATCCAGTGCTATTTGTTATCCCAGCAAGACCAGCTAAGAGCCTAAAACCTGTGTAAAAAAAAAACTTACTAAGGAACCAGCTGGAAACACCAGTTAATACTACCTAACCAGAAGGAAATGCCTATATTCATTACATGTTTGGGGGATTATTGCCGTTTCTGATGTAAATTGGGTTTCCAAAAGGATTCAACACCATCATTTATAGGCTAGTATCATGGTAAATCAAATTTGACTGACTACACATAATCCGTCAGATGAAGAAAACCATTAGGTAAAAATGATGAGACTCGCTGTGTGTTCTTGGACACATTGAAGAGGTTTGTACTGTAGCTGCAATGGAGTTGGCTTGAACCTTATATTAGGAAAACGGATTGGATAGGGAAGCACGGAGAAAAGAATATTAAATCAAGAAATAAATAAAGCCTTCGAACAACAGCGAGTAGTTTGAAGGGGATGAAACAGGCTTATATACAACATTTTCTGTGGTTTACCGAAGAACAACACAGGGCAAGGTAACAGTAACACAATGCTAATGCTAAACAGAGTGCTTTGTGCTTAAGGGTAATATATTATTTCCCAGTGACACAGGGCACATGCTTCACCCTACCCAGGCACCAAAGGTATCCGCTTTGCTAAATTATAGAAAAGGAATACACCAGATCCCCAGCTCTCTGCATGCACCATCAAAAGAAGCATCTTCCCTGCTTCTCCTACTCCTCAATGATACTGAAAGTACATCCCAGTAAATCATGTCCTATGATCTCCCTGCCAGGAATTCCTACAAAGATTGCGTTTGTCACACCACTGAGATCGGTGAAATACGGAAACAACAGACCCGCTCTTCAAAAATCCGGGGAATGCCATTAGAATCCATTTGTGTCTGAAGAGGCTGGTAAAGAGAGTTCGAAGATATTTTTTGATCATTCAACAATTGAAAATAATCTACCTCTAAATGTGTCCACATGTTTGGCATGGCTGGACCACACACACACACACGCGTGCAAGTACATATGCAGACACACAAACAGAAAGACGACTGCATGTGCGTGGGATATTATGGTGGAAGTGGTATAACTTTGGTTCCCTATCTAGTTTGATTATAATGTAGGCTATACCGTTTAATGTCTGTGTATTACAGGAATGATTGACAGAGGTGGATTTCGCATAAACCCTTCACATTTTAGGAACAGTTCTATTGTTGGACACATGCATGAGAACTGAAGTGTTTGAGAAAGATTTACCGTATATTTTTTGCTCAAGTTAGGCTACAAATCAAAAGTGTGACAAAGGTACAGGAGGAATAAATTATTTTCAGCACATGTTGGAAGGCTCTGAAAGTCTTCTGAAAGCGCATGAAAGGAAGAGCGCTTAGATGAGATCTCTCGAGTCTTGAGAAAAGCTAAAAACTAAATAATTCCAAATGTGATGTGATGAGATGTGCCCTCGTGCGCCACTGTGATATTAAAGGAGACACCGATGGCACTCCGACAACAAACGATTGTGAGGTAAAGGAATGGAAAACAATTAAACTGTCTGATCAAAGGCGATGTTGAATGACATTTGGCACCTTAATTTACACTCAACGGTTTTGGTTTCAGACCCAAAGCTTGAATGTGGTATGGCCCTGGACTAGCATTTTACACCAAGGAAGAAATTTGTGCCAATACACAGAGGGAAAAAACATATGGAGCTTGTGACGGTGAAAAGAGTCAGATCAGAGAAATTTAATTGATGCCAAATTACCAGGTCACGTCAAGTCTGATTCTATTTGATTCTATCACAGAGGTTTGAGTACTGGAAGAAAACAGACTGAAGGACTGAGGTAAAACACTTTTTTTAAGTTTATAGATCAAGGAGTTATTTGGGATTTTTCTATTCAGTTTTTAGAGGTTTAAACCTAAACTAAGCATGGAACATGAGTTCATTCAGTCATCAGTGCAGAGAGAAAGCTGGCCGTGGAATTGTAAAACATCATTTAAAATTCCAGGATTTTTTTTCTGGATCTTCAAAGTGAAGATTAATGCTAAAATAAACAGTATATAACACCTAATTATAAAGCATCGTCACGCTTGTCAGACTGATGTAAAGCCAGACCGTTTCTAATGTTGTTTGCTATTGTGTCAAAACACCGGTTCAGTGCTGATGAAAGTATTATCAACAAAGACGACTTTTGGAAAACATGCAATGATCACATGGACACCAATAACCAGCTGACACGCACATGCCACCAATATAAACAAAATTAATCATAATGTTTTAATAGTTCTACCGTGTAAGAGATTCTCAACTTTCCATTCATCTGAACTTAGAATGACCTTTTTCAACAATGAACTCTGGCTTGTTTACAAAGTAACCAGCATGAGGATCTTTATTGCTCAGAAGCCCCTTAAAAAACACATATCCATCAGTTTAATCTGATAAAATACATAAACAAAGTTAAGCCGTTTTAAAAACATGCTGACCCGTTAGTGTTACCTTTTATGCCAACAGTTTAAAATATAGTTTATTTTGCCTAGTAGAAAGGTCACCCACAACACAATATAAGGTGGAAAAAAAAGGTGGTTATGTACGTATATATATATATATATATATATATATATATATATATATATATATATATATATATATATATATATGATTATAAATATATACACACACACACATATCTTTTATTTAATACATTTTTATTTTATTTGTATTTTGTTTCATCTAAATGTATTTTTGTTTTGTTTTATTCCCCATCCATTACATTATTTTGTTCCGTTCGCCATCCCTTATACTAGCAAAATTCAAGTACGTAAAAAACAGGTTTTGTTTCATAATAATGCTTAACATTTTTTAAATGTAAAGTTTGTATATAAAATTGTACTTTGTGTCCACTGAATGATGTTTGTTTGAAGAATACATTTTTGATCCAAATAAAGGAGAGCCCAAATGACCTTTGTCAAGGTCCTTCTCTTGTAGTCCTTCTCTTGCATTCTAGTGTATAGATATTTCAATCTATATCATCCTTGAGTGTGGAACAAGAAGCATAAAGGTCATGACATCATCAGGAACTCCAGAAGAGAAAAGAGGTGTTTGTTAAAGGAAATGTGCCTGGCTGGGAATCTGGAAACCTACTTTACTGTGCGCATATACTCTGAGGGTCTCCGCTCTCAACAATGCTAACTATTACATGCTTCTCATACACTTTCCCAACAGATGGGTTAGCACAGTGCATCCCGATCTGATTTATTTGACTTTAACGGTTTTACAGGAGTCCAGACGTGCGGCCCAGTCCATTGCATTCATACAGAATGAAAAATACAGAAGGGGATTATATCTCACAAGTCCTTAAAAGGAAAGAGACAGGCACATTTTTGTAATAGTTTGAAGACATTGAAAATCCAGAGGAGAGATAGATGTTTTAGTAAAAAGACTTAGTATGCGTAGTTGACATAGCATGAATTTTGGAAAGTTCAAGACTAAAAAAATCAATTAAAGGTGGAAGTCAGCTTTCCTTTCAGCATATGGGTTTTACTGAATGTCCAAAATAACGCTGATTTTAGCCTCATCTCTTATATAGATATATATTTGCAACATTTATTGTAATGTCGGGGATGAATTTCCACTACACCAAATGTTGTGTGAACCACATGTGCGATGGAACACAAATCTGACAGACGATGCTTTACTTTACTCAAAGAAAGCACTGGAGAACTGAGTGCAGCATCAAAGTTCACAAAGACTTCTAATGTTCCACAACCTGAGCTTTTTGGAAATGCACAATAGCATGCAGTATAAGACAACTGTGTGCATCCAAACTTTGTACTGCGCTAGCATTTATAATTAATAATAATAATTGATCATTTATCATTTAAAACAATGTAATCTAGGTGTTCTGTGGCAATAGTTGCATTTAACTAGTTATTCTGATTCTGGATTTATCATGGTTATTCATATCCTCATTGATCAAAAGGCAGAAAATTATGGTTTTGCCCTGCAACAGTAAACACTGGTTGCTGATGGCCACATTTTTAACGGTTCCCTGACCGTGGCTCTCATCCACTGTACTTCCTGTCCTATCGATCAACCTCACAAAGCAAAACATTTCTAAAGCTGTGAACTTGGAACAGCACCTGTGAACATTCTCAAAAAAGCTTTAGATGGGACACAAGTTTGGAATGGACACATGCTAAATATTTATCTAGCCGCCACTGGGAAAAGAATAAAGAGAGCCATGTAAATATTCAGCTAGGTCTGAAAGAAAAGAAAATGTGAGCTTGTCCCCAGACAACTGAAGAAAATATGCTTTATGCAGATTATTATTTAACAACACGCAACAAAATGTTGTTATTTGTTCTGAAAAGATCCAAGAAATCTATATTTTCCAATATGAATGAACGTATTTACAAATACAGAAAAAATCCTAAAAATATGAAAAAAAGCATAAATATAGTAAGCTTGTGTCATGAAACACGGTGAGTGCAAGGAAAGGGGAGCCAGGCACAGACAGCAGGTTAATAGACCTTAATAAATTATAAAGACGAAACCAAAAAGCCACGATGGGGTAACATAATAAAACAGGGGACTATAATTACATGACAGGACTAAGACTAACTACATTTAAACAAGACTTAAGTTAAACATTTGACATAACTTCAAATTACTAGACTAGACTAGACTGGACTGGACTGGACTGGACTGGACTAGACTAGAACTCACCAAACAGATCACACGAATGACAATGAACCAGCACAGGACAGAAAACACAAGGGCATTATAAGGGATCAAAATCACAGGTGCGGGGTATGAACTAATAACTAGCACTATCGAGGAAACAAGAGGGCAGGAACAATGACAAGACCAGAGAGAGAGTATGGCGAGCCATTCGTGCCAAAATAGTCTCTCTCTACATAACACATGGGGTTCTGTCATGATCCCGCCACTAGGCCAAGAGAAACATGATGCGGCAGAATCATGACAGTTCGTATCTCAGATTTCTGAGTAAAATTGTGGAAATGCTAATAATACATGTTTACTCTATTACAATTTTGTCTATGTATCATAGCCTAATTCCAAAATGTATATTATTTTTGGGATAATATTATCAATATTGTGGTATCGCAATAGCAAAATTGTCTCAATATTATCGTGGTCATATGACTGTATGAAATGATAGGTCTTCCCGGCCTTTAACATAGAGAATGTTAAACAGTATTATGTTTATATGTTTTTTTATTTTATAATAGGGAGTTATAAGTCATTTGACCTATCTTATACTATGCCTCATACCTCAAAGCAACAGTTATGATTTGATGATAACGAAAATAGGACAGGATGTCAGTAGACAGACATGAAACAGAACCCAGATGCTGACAGCTCTTCAACATAACTCATTTATTTAATTAAACAGAATGAAAACAAGACTGATCAGAAAAATCCCTCGATGGGGAAAACATGAACAAAATAAAACTTTACTTAAGGACAGCACTGTTGTAACAGGACAAGACGGGGATGAAGACAAACGACCCAGCCCAGGACAGCAAACACAAGGGCATTAAATAGGAGAGGAACATAAGAGGCATAACGAGGGCAACAGGAGAAGGGCGTACATAATGGGATAATGAAAAAGGAAACAAGGGGGCAAGGCTAAGCTTCAAGACAGGAGAGCACATGACACAAAGATACAAACAATGACCATGTGCTTCCAAACACTCACACAAGACATACAACTGTCGTGATTCTGTCAGCCAGAACAAGTGAAACAGCCAAAGATCATGACAACAGAATATGCCATGCTTAATTTTGACATCATTGCAATGTTCAGTAATTATTTATTAAAGGACCCAGTCTTTGGCTGTTTTGAGGCTTTGATTATGTTTTTTGGGTGTTTAACAATGGATGTTCATGTTCATAATTTCCCAAAATGCACATCGCTGTCCCTCTTCTAACAAAATGACTGGCCTCTCCCGGTCTATATAAAGTCCCTCCTTCCGAAATGCTCTGATTGCTAAAAATGACCCAGTCTGTCGTGATTGGTTCCCCGCTTAGAGTGTGTGTGTGAAGATGTCCCACCCATACCATATCAGCGAGCTTCCTTCAGGTTGTTGTGATTGGTCGGTGTCCCTCTCAGTGCACGTGTATTAATTAACAGTAACAATGGAATCTGTCATGAATCTTCTCGATAGGCATGGTGAACCCAAGTGCAGGCAAGCACGAGACGAGACGATGGTACGGGGATAACAAGGGTATTTTAATAATCAATGACAGGACTATAAACAAAACAAAAACCCACGATGGGGGAAAACAATACAGGGATAAATATACTTAGAATAAACAAGGACGCTGACTTACTAAACTAAAACTAAGAAAACAAACACTAAACTAAGACTTACTAATACGGAGAACAGGAACAGGAACAGTAAACATCCAAACAGGAACACGTAAGCAGATAGATGACATTCAGTATAACATGTAGTGAAGACATTCAATGCACGAGCAACGAGACAAGGAAACAAGAGGACTCTTTATAGGGGAAACAACAGAGGATCATAACGAGCAACAGGTGCTGGGGATTAGCACTAAGGAGAGGCTGACGAGGAACGAGATGTAGGGAACAATGACGAGACACGAGAAAGAACTATTCAATCTCACACAAAACCATAGGTTATGCCATGATTCCACTTGAGACAGGAATAAAACATGACATGGTAGTGGAACCATGACATAAGCCCCCCCTCAAATGAACACCTCCAGGTGTTCATCAAGGGGCAACTAACAAGACAAGACTGACTTGGACAAGGACAAAAACCAGACAGACAAGGTCAACATGATAAGGGGGATACAAGACATGACAATGAGTGGACTAGGGTGTGACAATAAAAATAACAGACAAGGGAGGGGGGGTGGGGGCAAACAAGAAAACACAGGGGAATGTCCAGAAGGGGTAGGGCTGGGTGGGGAAGTTCCAACCCTTGGGGACGCGCCAGAGCGCGGAGCCCCAGGGGGCACGACAGGGGAAGTCCCTTGGGGAACTGTCCTAGTCCCCTGCCGGATTGTTGGTCTGGATCCCGGCTGGGCAGCCGGACGGGACACAGGCTGAAAGGCCGGCTGGGCAGCCGGACGGGACACAGGCTGAAAGGCCGGCTGGGCAGCCGGACGGGACACAGGCTGAAAGGCCGGCTGGGCAGCCGGACGGGACACAGGCTGAAAGGCCGGCTGGGCAGCCGGACGGGACACAGGCTGAAAGGCCGGCTGGGCAGCCGGACGGGACACAGGCTGAAAGGCCGGCTGGGCAGCCGGACGGGACACAGGCTGAAAGGCCGGCTGGGCAGCCGGACGGGACACAGGCTGAAAGGCCGGCTGGGCAGCCGGACGGGACACAGGCTGAAAGGCCGGCTGGGCAGCCGGACGGGACACAGGCTGAAAGGCCGGCTGGGCAGCCGGACGGGACACAGGCTGAAAGGCCGGCTGGGCAGCCGGACGGGACACAGGCTGAAAGGCCGGCTGGGCAGCCGGACGGGACACAGGCTGAAAGGCCGGCTGGGCAGCCGGACGGGACACAGGCTGAAAGGCCGGCTGGGCAGCCGGACGGGACACAGGCTGAAAGGCCGGCTGGGCAGCCGGACTTGACGGCGGCTGGGCAGCCGGACTTGACGGCGGCTGGGCAGCCGGACTTGACGGCGGCTGGGCAGCCGGACTTGACGGCGGCTGGGCAGCCGGACTTGACGGCGGCTGGGCAGCCGGACTTGACGGCGGCTGGGCAGCCGGACTTGACGGCGGCTGGGCAGCCGGACTTGACGGCGGCTGGGCAGCCGGACTTGACGGCGGCTGGGCAGCCGGACTTGACGGCGGCTGGGCAGCCGGACTTGACGGCGGCTGGGCAGCCGGACTTGACGGCGGCTGGGCAGCCGGACTTGACGGCGGCTGGGCAGCCGGACTTGACGGCGGCTGGGCAGCCGGACTTGACGGCGGCTGGGCAGCCGGACTTGACGGCGGCTGGGCAGCCGGACTTGACGGCGGCTGGGCAGCCGGACTTGACGGCGGCTGGGCAGCCGGACTTGACGGCGGCTGGGCAGCCGGAATATGGCTTGGTGCCGGTTGCTGGACCGGGCTTGGTGCCGGTTGCTGGACCGGGCTTGGTGCCGGTTGCTGGACCGGGCTTGGTGCCGGTTGCTGGACCGGGCTTGGTGCCGGTTGCTGGACCGGGCTTGGTGCCGGTTGCTGGACCGGGCTTGGTGCCGGTTGCTGGACCGGGCTTGGTGCCGGTTGCTGGACCGGGCTTTGACATCGGGGACACAGGATCTCTGGACTCGGGGCCTCCAAAGCTGGATCCACAGGACCAGGGACCACAGGACTCGGGACCACAGGACTCGGGACCACAGGACTCGGGACCACAGGACTCGGGACCACAGGACTCGGGACCACAGGACTCGGGACCACAGGACTCGGGACCACAGGACTCGGGACCACAGGACTCGGGACTGAGGATTCCCGCGACGTCGTCCTCGAGTCTCTAGCCACCCACTCACCTCGGACCCCACCAGAAGAACTGGCGGCCATGGAGCTCAAGCCAGAGGGTACCGGGTCCCCCAGGGCAGCGGCGGCCAGGACGAGACCCTCCGCAGCGCTCGACCGTGGGGTGAAAGTCCCATGTGGAACCTCACCCCCGGGATCGCTACGGTTGGTCACGTACCTGACCATGTCCGCAAACCCCAAGGGAGCCAGCAGCCTCTTCTCCGACGGTGTGAGGTGACGGGTGAGGCAGCAGTTGAAGATCGTCTTCAACTCCGCCTCACCAAACTCGGTCACCTCCGCCACCGCCGAGAATGCCCTGGCGAACTCCTGGTCACCGTAAGACCCCTGGCGGAATCCAAGCAGCAAGTGGGCCTGGCGAGACCGCAAGGACGACATCGTACCATCCATGCTGCCTACTGGGTTCAGAATTGGCTCGTGCATTCTGTCATGAATCTTCTCGATAGGCATGGTGAACCCAAGTGCAGGCAAGCACGAGACGAGACGAGACGATGGTACGGGGATAACAAGGGTATTTTAATAATCAATGACAGGACTATAAACATAAAACAAAAACCCACGATGGGGGAAAACAATACAGGGATAAATATACTTAGAATAAACAAGGACGCTGACTTACTAAACTAAAACTAAGAAAACAAACACTTGAACAAACACTAAACTAAGACTTACTAATACGGAGAACAGGAACAGGAACAGTAAACATCCAAACAGGAACACGTAAGCAGATAGATGACATTCAGTATAACATGTAGTGAAGACATTCAATGCACGAGCAACGAGACAAGGAAACAAGAGGACTCTTTATAGGGGAAACAACAGAGGATCATAACGAGCAACAGGTGCTGGGGATTAGCACTAAGGAGAGGCTGACGAGGAACGAGATGTAGGGAACAATGACGAGACACGAGAAAGAACTATTCAATCTCACACAAAACCATAGGTTATGCCATGATTCCACTTGAGACAGGAATAAAACATGACATGGTAGTGGAACCATGACAGGAATCAACTTCACTTTATCAGTTAAAAACATGCGGATCGATCGACGTGCAAAGGAGGTCTGCTAGTGCATTTGCAAACGTCAATCTTTGTAAAAGATCGATTTTTCATACTATGGCGAGGGAAATGACACCAGACCGAATGCCGTCAGACCGGTTACATTAAATAACACTAATAACAGAAGCGTTAGTTTTACCTTTTTATATTTGACCGGAGTTGGAAAATAAAACAAGCAGATTGACAATGAGACATTTGCAAGCAGGACTTCAATGGACGTTTCATAGAAGTGTTTAAGAGGTATGTGCACACACACAAACAATATCAGTGTATTACACAGAACAGCTTTCACAGCCGATTTTAAAGTCATGGAAGCCGTTATTTGACTGTTGGTTATCTTAGAATGTGTGTAACTGAATTTTTATTACCGGCTGTGGGACTGTGTTGAAATTGAAAGTAGTTTAGCGTAGCTCAGTCAAATGTTTACAATTTCTGATAACCAAACACTTCCTTTTCTCTAAGGAAGGCCTCGCCCCTTTTTTGTCATATTCCTTTGTTCAGAGTTTATTAAAAACACTCTGATAAGTGACATCATGTACCCGGGAAGTAGAGGGCTGTAGTCCAATCCAGCCGTTCTCTGTAGTCCTTGAAAAGCGAATTCTGTAAAAGACAATATCTTATTTGGCACTGAACTTTGAGCTTTATCATTTTGCCGTTATATTTATGCTCTAACAGCAACATTACACACCAACTAAAGTTTGAAAAATGGGATCACGGTGAACATGCTCTCAAACACTTATGGCACTTTCAAGTCTTCAATTGTCTGCTCAAATATTGCAATAAACTGTGTAAAAATTCATACAGATTAGCCACCCCTTAAAACCGTTGTGAATTCCTGTGAGATCAGATTGATTGTAACACATTAATGTTGAGAATAAGCTGTGACACAAAGTAGGAACATCAGGCCAGACAGGTTTCGGAAAAGTTTAAGAACACGAATAGTACAAAAAAGTAATACATTAATATGTTCAATGCTTTACAATCACAGTTGACTATGTGTGGCAAGGGGGGCGTGGTTTGGTGCGGTCTGCGGCGAGAGGGCGTGTCAGGAGAATGACGGTAAGTAAGCAGATCAACAATTTAGTGAAAACACCTGCTTCTCGTTCCAGTAATTGGCGAGGAGACGCTTTTAAGGCGCGACGGCAGGAGCAAGAGAGAGAGAGAAACCAGGCTGGGAAAACGCACGTGAGGAACCGAAACCTGACGAAACTTCGAGGAGTATCCTGAGAAAAGGAAAAGGAATCGTCACAACAAGAGATTGTGTGTGTTTATGTCAATGAATGAGTGAGCGGGTCTGCAACCCAGAAGTATTGCAAGAATAAAGTGTACTCACGTTTTCCCAGCCACGCCAACCCCGCCTCCTTTCTTCCTACAAGCTTGAACCTTTTTACACTATGATTTCAATTTACTCTACACAGAATGAATACAGTATATTGTAAATATCCGTATGTGACAACCTAAACGCATCAAGACCCAAAACCTCAATCCATAGGCAATTTACAGGACCTGTAAACCAGCCAGCCACTTTTGGAATGCAGTATGGATATAAGATAGGACCAGGCTGAAAATTCAAATATCCAAAGGAATGCTAATTACAGTGGAAATCAAACACCGTCAATTATAGAGTTTCAACATTAGTGCATGTCCCTCTCTCCCTCCTTCAAATATCTCTTCCACATCCAGACACTCTCTTCCGGCCATTCTCTTACAACGGCCCAAAAAACTGAATAAAACTCATATCTTGGAAAGTAAACCACCCTAAATGCTGTGTATCGGTCACTCAAATAACTTAAGCATTTACAAATATTAAGCAGCTGGGAAGAGATGCCCTGGAATGTAATAACGATGACTAGGGAGATAAACCTATTATTGATGATAAAAGAAGGCACCATAATTCCACATGCCATATAAACTCACAAACGTCAGACACGCATATACGTCAGACACACATATTTTGAATACTGAAGTACTCTGCTCAGTCCGTGTAAGAATGTTGTTCCACCAGTGTCACAGATGCACACAACTACCTTTAATCACTACTAAAAAGAATTCCTATCAAGATTTACTCAGTATGGACGACACACGTTCTGGCATCCCTCTCTTGTACACAGCCATCCGTCTAACTAATAATGGCTAACAAGCTAATTTATTTTCTCAATACATGTCTTTGTACTGCTCCACAGTCGGAATATTGAGTCCAGCTCTCAACAGTACATGCCTTTGTGCTTTAACCTAATAAAGTCAACATGTATAAAGAGAAGGCAGATTTATTGCTTTCAATGAACAAAAACTTGCATTTATGACTACTGCGCTTTTCAAGAATGACCTCAAATGGGAATTATGTACTTTTATGTTGTTATGATTGCGGAGGTACTTTATAAAAAACAACAACGACAGGTTATATCCAACAGTTACACTGGATGTATACATACATACATACTTACACTATGACAAAAGGTTTTATAAGAAATATACGTGCAAGAAGGATCTGTAGTCAATGACATTCTATACATTTCATTATTGTCTTCAGCAAATACAGGGATAGTTCACGCAGAAATCCAAATGTTGACATCATTTACTCACCCTGGTGTCATTTTAAACCTGTATGACTTTCAGGATTTTCCAGAAAAATTAAATAACAGCGGTAGGCCTACCCATTGACTTTCATTGATTTTGTGTCTACACAATAGAAGTACACAGCAAATTTTTCTCTATTTGTGTTCCACAAGAAAAAACTGAACATGTTTTCGAAAAGACCCGAGGGTGCATAAAAATGCTAAAATTTTAAATTTTGCGTGAACTATTCGTACAACACAGCCGTCTGCATATCAGACATATCTAACAAAATTTTAAAGCATCAATAAACTAGTAAAGACTTCTTATCACTATCAGAACAGAAAATAAAGCTTCATGCCAGCGGTTTTTGGTTTTCATGTCAATTAAAAGAAAATAGGCTTGAAATGATATTGGTACTTAAAATGATATTAAAATATTGGCTTTAAACTGGAATTTGATCAAAAAAGTGAGCATGTGGGATTCTTTCTCAGGCCTCTTACTGGCTTTATACGTGTGAGGAGCATGAGAGCATTTGAGACTAGTCTAGTTTTCAGAGTGCACCGAGGTTGAACAAACCTCCAGGTCAGTCTGTGGCGGGAGAATACTTTACAATCTCTCTCTGACCAGCTCTTATCAGTCATCATCTCTGCGCGCCAAATCAACCGCCTGTCTGTGAGAAGACAAATATCCAGAGGAAAAGACGCATTAACGTCCGCAGTCAAAACACTGCCAAGTGTCACTAAATGTTTTTGTCAGAGCCATGCTTTAACACATACTGGTGACCTCCATTTCC
The DNA here is from genome assembly GCA_029783895.1 of Triplophysa bombifrons. NCBI lineage: Eukaryota > Metazoa > Chordata > Actinopteri > Cypriniformes > Nemacheilidae > Triplophysa > Triplophysa bombifrons. The sequence goes on from CM056469.1 coordinate 9,652,827, forward strand.
TGTTTCCTATCCCAAGAGGACCAGGAGACAATCTGAGGAAATCATTCTGCATCATTCCTGCAGAGGAAGGTGTTCATTTAAATAAGACGCACATGTGAATACTTTGTGGCTTGAAGAAAAAATAGCGAATTTTTACCCTTCCCAATGAATGCATGTAAGAGCGAAGCTCAAAATCAATGGTAGTACCTTATTTTAATCAGTGCAATGAGACACATATTTTCAATCGGAGCACAAAACATGCATAACACATGATGTGGAACACAAAGTATGATATTTTGAGAAATGTGTCAATATAATGAAAGTCTACACGTGCAAAGTTTGGTTATCAACATTTTTCTAAATATCTTATTTTGTGTTCTGAAGAAAGAAAGCTATACAGGTTTAAAATGACATGAGAGTGATGATTTTCCTGGACAAACTATTTTCCTTCTGAGAAACACCATTAGCTGATTTTTAGATTTAGATAAAAGTTTTTCCCTGTTCTCTATGAGAATCATTTACACACAAATGTCATCTTTGACCTCTTCTTTCCCTTTCTGCTGGCTTTGTAATGTTGAAACATTAGACTGAGTTTAACGCCAAAGGCTTGTGGTTTTTGCTAACAATGCTCTTGCATGTCACTCATCTTTTATAAATGCCACTAAACTTCAAATAAATACTGAATGTGCATGCACTGTGAACCATGAGCTGGATACAGCAAACCAAAGCAAAGGTCATCACTGACGATGGTGATGATAGGCTCCCTCAGGGCTCAGACTGAAACTTCAACATATATATTTTTTATATAAATGCTCTTATGGTTACCACAAGCTGTCATCAATAAGCTGCCATAAAAACTTTAAAATTAAATTAGATTGGCCTTTATACTGAAGAGTGATTTATACGGCAGACTTTTTATTTGAATTGCTATATTTTTGTTTCATCTCAGTGTTTTGGAGTTTGGCTCAATGACAAATCTTTAAACTTGTATGCTGGCTTTTTTATCTTTGTCTTGAAAGGCTGGTTAATAAAATACACAGACTTTCTGTTACACTTTTCCATGGGTCAGTTTGGTGTCAAAGATCCATACAGATACCCATACAGTACTCTTTGGGTGCTGTACAATTGGACCCGGTGTATATAAAAATAGCTCATTTTAAGGTAAAAAAAGCCACCTCTGAAGACATATGAATATTAAAATGCATTTCTGTAAATATATCCTCCAATATATGCACACAGCACCTTTGAATATGGTTATAGAGGTTGAGAAGGAACTAAAGTGTTGAAACATTGCGGTAAAGGTTGAGGGACCCAAAAGCGTTGATCGATGGTCAACAGATCACAAAGAAACAGATCTTTATCTGTGCCTTTATCCAACAACATGTCTGAAGATAGGTGCCTAAACACACAGTTCTTTACGAAATTCAATATTTTTCACTAAATAAATAATTAAAAAGAAGAAAAAATTGCATTCACTTTAATGATGTGGAAAACAATGATTCCAACTCGGAATGTTTAAAAGCAATCACGGGGTCAGGCAGACCTCACTGGACGTCCAGTGAACTTCAGGGAAATTAGGTCACTTCACAGACTGTTTTGTATTTCTGACCAAACGGCACAAGTTTCCAGACTCGCACTTTGTTTAACTGTGATGTTCTGGCAAATTAGATTAACACAAGACAGATAATGATGTCACATGGCTCTGCAGATCTAAACCATATGCCCGCTAACAAAATGTGAATGCTCCACAGACTAAAATATAAATAAATAATTGAATAAATAAACTAAGCCTTAACATTTCAAACAGCAGCATTTCAGTGGCCATATCACTTTGGACAGCCAGAAAAGCATCTAGCCAGACAAATGTACAATTGCAAACATTTCTTTCGTAACAGTTCATGACATGCTGGGCCTCCGTGGATCTCTCCACAGAAGCGCTGGGACTCCTACATTTCACTGAATAATCATCTGTGTCTGCTGGCCCATCTTTCAGCTCTAAAAATAATACTGTTGTCTGGTCTGGCTGACACTGTTGTGTTTGGTTACCTGATAAAATATTAGCTCAAGGAATTGTGGGGGTTATGATGCAATTAGGGGATTGCTGCTTTTTTGGTACAGGGATGAACACATTCATCTCTATCCGTGCTTACTGACGGGACGCTGCAGACTCCGAACAACATTCAGCTGTGGTCCAGATGTGCAGATATTACTGATACGTACCTCATAATGTCTGAATTCAGTTTTAGCACTTATAAACATTTAAAAAAAACTATAATAATTATAATATAATAATAATTCAGAAAATCATTTTGATTGGTCTCTTAATGTTTTCTACGTCTGTATATGGCATTATATCAACAGCATTATAATAATAAATGCAAAATGCATTTTCAAATGGTTCTGTCTTCCCCTTTGGTAGAACATTTATCCACTGCTAAAAATCGCAACAGACTGGTTATGTTGATATTAAAGCTTCTTGAAGGAACCATACACCCAATGAACCATTATGAAAGAAAAAAGTAACACTAACAGATTGTAAGTTTCAGAATTTATAAGTTAGTGGTCGTCTACAGCCAATTAAAGATTTCTGTCTGCCGCATGTAACTCAAGCATGAGAATGGAAAACACTCAGTTTGATAAACATCTAGTACTGAAGTTAATTATCCATCCCAGTTCAGGTTGACTAAATGACTATGCCTTGCTACAGTCCCTCCACAATCATTTCTTGGCAAATTATTGCATGGTTATTTACAATCTCATCAACTATTGCCCAGTGGATCATTTAGATAAATGAGATTACCCCTAAAAACCTAGAGGAAGCTCCTTTGCGACAGATTTCCGACCTTACTGAATTTCATGGCTTCCAGTTGAGAAGGACGTTGCATAACTCTAAAATCTCTCCTAAAATAACAGCTGCAGTTTTCTCCCGGGTCATTTTGGGATTCAGAGAACTGACATACTTTGAGTGAATGAAGTCAGGTGGGTAAGGTATTATAGCACAGCCAGCCAGACACATGCCTGATCGTGAATAAATGCATCAATGGGACTCCACCAATTACAGTCATCCATCCAACAGTGGCGGCCTCGGTTGATGTCATTCTTCAGTTAATGTTCTTGAGCTTACATTGCCTAAGAAAGCTACTGAGACTATATTTCCCCACAAATGAACAAGCTGTTGCTAACAAATGTTAACGTTTTTTCCAGATACAGAAATAGAAACCAAAAGAAGCACATTTTTTAGAAAGCATGAAAAAAGCAACAGCCCTCAATTCTCTAGTAGACAAATCTGTCTTGTTTCCAACTGATTTATACCAAAATAATATACAATATTCCAAAAAACTCTAAATAACATGTATTTTTTGACAATTTTTGACTATATCTTATTTAACAGGATTTTTTTCCAACGTAAAGATCCCAATCTATTAAAATTTACCCTATATGATTAAAGGCATAGTTCAAAAATGACATTAGGGTCAATAAATAATGAAAAAAAGTTACCGTTTGCATAGCAAAGTCATGGTTTATGCAACAAGACATACAGGTTTTTCTTATAGGACTGTAGAGTCTGTTCTTCACAATATGCTCTCAAGTGCTGATATCTTTTCCCATGACAACCAAAAAAACATATTGAAGCTTTAACTATAATTTAAAGGGCTAGTCCACCCAAAAATGAATATTCTGTCATGAATTACTCACCCTCAAGTTGTTCCAAACCTGTATAAATGTCATCATTTGGTTGAACGATTTTTGAAGGAAAGTTAGGAACTGACATTTCTGGGGCATCACTGACTATCATAGTAGAAAAATTATATATTTTTCTCTTCAACACAAAAGAAGATATTTTGAAGAATGTATGATAGCAAACACTTCTAGGGCACCTTTGACTAACATTTACATTTTTCCATTGGTAGCCAATGTTGTCCCAGAAATGTCAGTTGCTAATATTCTTTCAAAAATCATTCAACCAAATAAAGAAATTGATACAGATTTGGAACAAACTTGCGGGTGAGTAATTCATGACAGAATATTCATTTACCCTTTAATAGTGCAATACAAGTGCCTTCACAGACAGACCTTGCGTCCCAATCAGCATACTATCCTTCCTAATAGTATTCGAATGAAGAATTAGTATGTCCTAAATCATAGTTTGTTGAAAATAGTATTCCAAAGATTCCCGGATTGTCTGGTAGAAATTGGAAGTGCAGAATGATGCACACTCTAAAGGCTGATTTTATCCACAACTCACCGCAAGTAAAAGTTCAGTGACTTTTCACTGCATTAATAAGTTTTATATAACTGATGTGTCACTAAATTATCAAATGTAAGAATACAGTAAACATTACATACAAAATAATGAATGAATGAACACCCTAATGGAAAGAAGAGCTGTATGTCGCTGTGTGTGCAATCTATTTTGCCATGCACTCAAAAGAACCTACTATTCCAACACAAAAACAGTACCTATTGGCATAGTATATGTAGGCGAATTGGAACACAGGGAGAGAGATCACTGGTATATCTAAATGAATGGTGCAAGGTCTAATTCCTAATGCATATCTACAAATACAAATACTAATAAAACAAAAACTGAAAATACATTTCCCAGAGCCATACCTGCTTTACAGCTCACACAAGGTGTAATGAATTATGAAAGAAAAATAAAACACGTGAAGTATGTAGGTGGCCTCAGCGCATGGTTAAAACATTCTCTAATGCCTCGGTGGGTTGAATTTGATTACAGTCGAGGGAGCTGCTTTTGAAGACATTCCAGTTTTGTGTTATATGATCTGTGGTTAAGTAGATTTTTCCTTCCTTATTCTAATGAAGTTTAAATGAAGAAAAATTGATGACTGATCATTTCTACTGTTTAGACTAAAAGACACCTGAGCTCTGGTTTCACAATGCGTAGAATGAAAACAGGACAGAAGGAAAGTTTAGAATGAAAATAGATACAAAATTTGTTTGAATGAAGATAAGTGCATTGTTTGTAATGACTAAATATATAAAGTTGAATAAAGTTTGCAGTTCCGCCAGCCAGCTACCTCAATCTGAGGCCTTCCTGTTTGAGTTAAATCAGTCTACAGAATGAACATGCGTCTTAAAGTCAGCGTTCCAACAAGCGTAACAAATCATTCGATTTTCTATTTCCACATCACACTTAAGATGTTTTCATTCATAAGAGCAGCTCTCTTTACGAAGACACGGCTGTAATTGCGTTCACATGCGACTCTTGAGTGTGTTTCCACATGTTTTACATCTGATACTTCACACAAATGGGATGATACTTTTTCACACGTCCTAATATCAGCATTCAAATGCATGGGCAAGCGTAAGTTTTCCCCCCTTAAATTGTTTACACGCGGAGACAGGGACTTTGATTTATGCCTATATTTTCACAAAAACAATCAATTATTGCTTTTACTAAATATCAACCAAACTGTGATTCGGCCATAGATAGAGTATTTACAGCATCGATGTTTGGTTCAAAAGCATGATTGTGAAAACGATATCGTATGTGAGAATAGATTTCATTGCTGTCCTTTGAAAGCTTAGACGTCCAAATTTACTGTTGTTCAGAAAATAATAAATAAATACCGTGTTGTCAAAGTTGACAAGCACTTTTTAATAAGTTTTATTGGTTAGTTAGTTGCAAAACCCAGTGACAAACATCAAGGGTGACTAACAATAATAATTTATGGCAAAAAATCACAAATTATGAGTACAAGGTCTCAGAAGGACAGCAGCGATTCAGTATCAGACTATTTCAGAGTCTCTTAGATTTTAGTCCATATTTAGGTCTACTTAAAGACATAATTTCAGCTGTCTGTCAGAAACTCTTTTGCTTGTCGCTGAAATTTACCATAAAAGCTAAATAACTTACAGGTCACCAAGTACATTATGAAACTGTGGCTGCTTCTGCAAATACCATGCATGAAACGATTCCCAATTTGGTTGAAAATTGCAGTGGAAATATTTGTATAAAAGGTTACAATCACTTTGAATTACCTCTGACATGTTTGCACATTTGCAAACGAAAGCCCCGAAAAAGTTGCATTACTGTCAGTATTAACCAATACATGAACACATGCAGCCATACACAGTAGGATGGGCTAATGGGAATGTTCATCAGTTCCGTGGTTGATGGAAGGCATGCAGAAAGTATGTGGTCTCCTCAAGGACAATTTAGACACCCCACAGAGGGAGGCCAGAGTCTCCATGGGACCATGGGGAAAAAAAAGGGAGGGGAAAAATTCAGGCCAGAATGAAAAGAGGTAACCCAAGCCTCTGAGGTGGCCTGATAGAAGTCAGAGGCCTTTTCCCCATCCACACCCACTTTGTGTTGTGTTGAGTGCAAGGAAGAAACTCCTCTGCTCAGAGCCAAGATAAGCAAACATAATGGTGCCACACATAAGGTTACTGTAAGGAATGAGAAAGCGAGAGGGAGCGAGTGAGCAAGAAGGTGAAAGAAAGAGTGTGTCTTAGTTCTATCAGCAGTCCAATCGGCTCCTACTCTTCTTGACATTTAAGAATAGGGAGCTGTGTGATAAGGAGATCTTTCTCAAACTGCAATTTAAACCATACAGTCCCACCACGTTTGCATACCTGTAGATTGTAAATCAATTCAGGGAATGCATATCTGTGTCAGGCAAATGTGAAGAGAAACAAAGGGCCATAAAGATTTGAAGACAAACTGGGTTGAAATAAGAGGATGTGGACATCTGGCTGCATCCTGCTGTGGAAATGCATCCCAATTGGTATCATCATCTGACCTGAGGTCAGGGGGTGAGACGCAACAATGCACTACTGCCCCAGGATGAGCTGCCAATATTTACACTGAGCACAAATGACTTTCCTACTGACTTCCTTTCTCATGACATATATATGTAAATCAACCTTTCTACTCTTTGCTTTATATAATTATTTTAACAGTATAGCTGCTTAAAGACTGTCAGTAATTGGTATCTTTTGTCTCTATATCGGCATCTTGTTTGGAACATATAATAAAAAATGGGTTTTTATATTTATCTTAATGTGATTTGAAGTCATATGATGTCAAAATGACATTTCTGACAAGATCTAACTCAACGGATTCACATAAATCATTATATGCTCACTGTTGCATATACAAGCTTACTGTCGCAAATCGGTTTAATGTAAGTAGCCTTTAAGAGCCTGTGTGTCATTTTTTGGAGGATCTAGTGATAGAAATGCAATATATAATATACATAACTATGTCTTCAGAGGTGTATAAAGACTTTATATAATGAAGCGTTATTTTTATATTAGCTTAGACAAGCTATTTCTATCTAGCTATTTCTTTTTAAGGGGGAGTCGTGGTGGAATGGTTAGAGAGTCAGACTTGTGACCAGAAGGTTGCCGGTTTGATTCTCAGGGCTGGTAATGACTGAAGTGCTCTTGAGCAAGGCTCTTACCCCAGCTTGCTCCCAGTATGCTTCAGTGATAGCTGCCGACTGCCTTGGGTGTACGTGTGTTCACGACTTGCTGTGCATGTGTTCACTACTGGATGGGTTAAATGCAGACGTCACATTTCGGGTATGCCTCACCATATCTGACAAATAGGTCAATTTCACTTTCTACATACGCTGGTCCCCTAACATGGACTTTGCCATGTTGTCTGTAGCCCTAAGCCAGGGGTGGCAAACTCAGTTCCTCGAGGGCCACAGCTCTGCACAGTTTAGCCCCAACCACCTCTAAACCACACCTGCTTGGAAGTTTCTAGTAATCCTGAAGATGTTGATTAGCTGAATCAGGTGTGTTTGATTAGGGTCTGAGCTAATCTGTGCAGAGCTGCGGCCCTCCAGGAACTGAGTTTGACATCTGTGCCCTATGCGGACAAACTGCTCCACAGAGTGCGTTTCATAAACATTATATCCTTCGCCAAAGAAGCGAATACGTGATATCATCTTAGTTCAGTGTAGGCCCACACAGTGCTTTGAAATGGGGGTGTAGTGAGCCGTTGGTTGCAATTTGCAACCTTACCACTAGATGTCGCTAAATTTCATACACGGGACCTTATAGCATTTGTACTTGCTCAATTATACATTTTTGTCTTCTTTTTTTGCAAAAAAGGCTTGCAACTATAAAATATTGTTGAATTTAAAACCAACTGAAAAACTCCACATTCACCGATAGAATAGACTAATTATTATTTGGAGATATACATTTCCAGTATTACCAATATAAGGTCATGAATAATAGCATTGTTTTTAAAATGAGAATATCTATTTTTCTAAAAAAAGATTTCAGTTTACCGTCATGAACATCTTGACGTTGAAACAACCACCTGGCCTACATGTTGAACTTGTACGTTTGGCTAATATTACCATTTAACTGCATTTAAAAAATGTACTCTAGCAACATGATGCCTGCTTGGGTTTACTAGAAGAAACACGTTGAAGTACATTTATCGAAACCTTGTTTCCAACACGGTTATGTAACTTAACACTTCCTGCCCAGCATCACTATAGCTCCCTTAGGTCTCTGTAACATTTGCCATGACACGACACAAAACTATTAAAAGAAAAATAATACTTTGCTCTGTTGTAAAGTAGGATGGTTAATTCTGCCAATATCTACTTCACCTCTGCTGAGACTGAAATGTGCAAGTGTAATAGACAAGAAAATGAGAACAAGCAGTTTATGGAGGAAAACGGTCTAAGCAAGGTTAATTCACTGTATTTATTTATTTTTTGATGTATGGAATATATTGCTATATTGAGAGGGCTATCTGCCAAATGCACCCATGGAATGAAAGAATGCATCTACAGTTATCCTGTGGTTTCTCTTCATCTGCAAGTCATAATTAGACCCTGATAGGGTCTCGGCTCCTTGCCCTTTCTTTTGACTGCCAAGTAAATGGTACAGAAAAACATTCACAGCCTCTGTTTTGCCATGTCCATCTTGTTCTTGCCCATGCTGTTAACATTTACAGAGCATGGTGGAGAAGTCACACTCAAAATTTCCAAATGGAAAGTGGGGTATACACTTATAGATGTGCTGTCTTTGGGGTATGAGGCAACTTTTTTAGCAAACATCACATAATCTGCGTAGAGTTGTAATAAAGACGCAGGTCTGGTTAAAGGGATAGTATACACAAAAAATCTGTCATTATTCACTATTATGTAGTTCAAAACTGTACTTAAGGTCTTCTTCTTACTTAAACAAAAAACAAGATATTTTGAGAGAGGCTGCATTCATACTATACAAATGCTGCAATAGACTGTACAATAGAAGCCAATGGGGCCTATGTTGTTTGGCTACCAATGTTCTTTAAAATATCTTCTTTTGTGTTCAGCAGAGTAAAGTCAAAAAGGTTTGGAGTGAAAATGTGAGAGATATTTTAGGATTTTTGGACAAGCTATCCCTTTGAGAAGGTTTTCGCAAAAAAATTGCAGACTGTGGCAATCCAGATTGATTGTCAATGTAGCATTGGCCTGTAGTTATGCTAAAGACCGTTGTGAGAATGATAACCTGTGTTCACCGCTTCTCTTTGACAGCTTTGTTTGCCTGTTCTCTTGCAAATTAGGATAATAGAAGCCAATTATTCCAAACCAGTGACCTTTAAATGTCTGTCTCAACTCAACAGCCATTACCCATCAATTACCACTGGCTGATATTTACCAAGCATACAAGGTCATGGAACAGTATGCCACGAGGGAAAATGAGACCTTTCTGCCCACAAACACCCTTTCTAGGTAATGTAGCCCGTCTAGGACAGAAGTCTATTTAGTCACAAAAAAACAATTACACATCAAAGATTGATGGGAAAAGGAAGCTGTGTATGTAAGAAGAAAAAGCTTACATCCTCAGTTCAGGAAAGACTCGACCAGGGAACTCCCTCCATTCTTTCCTGTGTGCCATGATGAGGTGTTAGCACAGCTGCCATTATCAGCCAAGAACTCTTGAGATCTCAGAGGAAATATGCATCACACTATACTGGAGATGAGTGGGTCTGTCCACACTTTTAAAACAATACTGTTACATATATGTATATACTAATTTGGTTTTCTGTTTTTAACTATGAGCATTTTTTGAAAAAATACCTCTTTCACACACTCCCTACTTGATAAAACGTATAAGCATGCGATATTTCCGACTTGATATGCAAAATATACTTTGTTCACAATTCCATTAAGTAAATTAATTTAAAGGTGAATGAATGACACCCAATTGGTGGCAAACTCACCATTTGCGCATTTGATCAGCTTCTTCCTCTGAACTTTGACCTTGAAAGTTCTTTTTCACACCTTTTAAAATTTTCAAAAAATCAGTTTTTAAACATTAACAATGCCAATGTCATAATCGAATGTCAAGGGTTGAATGTTTCTGTCAAATTATATTTTTCTTTCTAAATTTGTTAACATTTAGCTAACATGAACAAAAGCGCACAAATACAATTACTTATTGTTTGTTCATCTTAGCAATCATTTACCAACCCTCATGTAATTTAATAGATGTTTAAGTGTTGTTTGTTCTGATTAACACAGAGAAAGATATTTGGAAGAATGTTATCAGTTTTCAGTTCAGGGGCATCATTGACTACCATAGTAGGAAAAATGTAAAGGTAGTCAAAGGTGCACCAGAACTGTTTGGTTTCCTTAATTCTTCAAAACATCTCATTATGTAATCAACAGGACAGGATGGTAGTGTATGATGTCCCAGAACTGAAAATTTTATATATTCTTCAGAATGTGTTCATCAGAAAAAATAATTTAATAGAGGCTGAAACGATCTAAGGGTGAGTAAATGATGACAGAATGTTCATTTTTGGAATAACTAACTTTAACAGATACAAGTTTTGATTCTTAAACTGTTTAAGTAAATGTTGAAATTAACAGAAAATAAGACTGACGAATGCAGTAGCAGCATTTTTAGTTCATATTAATTCATGCCTTTAAGTAGTGTTTATAAATGGAACCGGCAATCTGTTTTTAAAATTACAAGTCCAACCGTTTGATATTACATAATTTAATAACGATTGAATATCCTAAAAAATATTTTTAAATTAAATTGAATATGTAAAAACATACATACAGAACATAAAGGCAACTTTCATTTCTTAGGTTAAACAAAATGTCAGTTTTTTTCACATTTAACTCTGTTCTTGTTGACTCTTTTAAACTGGCCTGTAAAACCACACTATAGAGTCTGCTTTTCTTCCTCCTGCCTTTCCTGCTCTGTCACTTTATAAAGTTTGCATAATCACATGTGGCACAACTGGATTCTGAATTATCGTACCAGCAGGCCTCAAGTAGAAATTTGGCATAAAAGCACTCTCCAAAGTACCATAGCAACATTCAATGTGTTCTAACTGGCACAGCAACACCACCATGCAGTAAAAAAACGCACTGCAACGGCTTGTGACTTCAGCACAAATTATCGTAATGATGTGATCTGCCATCAGCTTGTGATATCCACATCACCCACTGCCAGAAAAGTGACCTTTCAGGACCTTACTGTAATTATTTTTATACCTCAATATGCTCTCTCAATTGCGTTTGGGTGAGCAGTTTTGTGCCAAAATTACACGTTATAGCATTGTACTGCTATTTGTAATAGGTCACAATGTATTTCGCCAACTTTGCATCTAAAGACATATTGTGTAGGTAAACTTTAAAATCAACATAGTCAATGTACATTCAAAATGCATTCAAAATATTGTTTTGTGGTTCAAAGTAAACTTTACATTAATGTGTCCACCAACAGGACACATTACATTTATTATGTATGCAGACAAAATTGAATGAGGTGAAAATTTTATGAACAACATGTCAATGGTGTACATTATTAAACATCCACCTGTGGCATTCTATTCAGGTAACTTTTTTACTTTTTCCAGACAATTCAGGAAATGAATTCATACTGTTTAAGAGGTGATCTGGGGATAAGGCCAAAACAAGCTCTCACGGGCATCCAATCCCAGACTGTGATTCTAATGGGAAAATTGATTCAAAAGTTAAGAGGCCTGCCATCTTATCTCAGTGATAGGATATATGAAATATATTACTTTGTTGAGTCTATGAGAATGTTATATAGTTGCATGTTTATCCAGGTTGGAGTTTCGTCTCCAGGAACAACTTCCAGGTGGAACAATCAAATCACTGTTTTGTCAGCTGCTTGTAAAACTGTGAAAACATCTTTTCTCTGACATTTATTTGTCCTTCATTTATACATCAGTAACATTTCTTAAACCATGATAGACCCCTGTAAAACTCGTTGTTTTTCACGTGTGATGGATTTGTGGCATGCTATGTCTTGACATAAAAAAGTGGCAAGCATTACTTAGCCGAACTATTACCACAGTAGGAGACTGCACATGTGGTGTTCAAGGTCAAAACTTAATACAGCCGAAGAGAGAGAAAAATAATGCATGTACTGACTGCAGCTTCAATATGCTGACAGATGAACGTCACCAGAGGGAATAAAAGTTACTTCAAATCCAACAATCTTTCAGCTACTTTTCTGTATTTTTGTGTTGTGCTTTCCATCGTTTTTGTGGAAAAATGCTTTGTTTTGAGCTGATACAAAAGAATGTTGTCCGTGTCAAGTAAAGACGACAATAAAGCTAGAAGATGTAACTGTCAGGACGGTAAAAACATTAAAGCATGCAATGATATAACCAATGTAACTAAAACAATATGGAGATGAAATGATAAATCTAGACTCATCAAAAAGCTTGCTAAAATGTTTTCCAAACAAACAAATCATTTCTTGCTGTTGGAAAAGTCTAAGATGTAGAATGCAATCTGCAAGATAAGGATTGGAGGCCTGCTTTGATTTTGCATTTGTGAGAATGAGAGAAAAACTTAGAGCAACCAAAAAACTTTATGAAATCATACAGCTGCCACATTTTCGATGTGATTCAGAAAGAAAGAACGTTTAGAAGTGGCCATGTACAGTCTTGACCAAAAGTGATGTCCAACTATGCATTCGCTTTTTTATTGAAGTATATTATTTGGTAGTATTAAAAACGTATTCATGTTGCATAGTTGTGCGCTTGGAGTGTCTTGGAACCTTGGGAAGGATTACACACAACACATGTGCAAAGTTTAGGCCTACTGAGTTAAGGCCCAGATAAATGGTTACATAAAAATTACACGAAAGAAGGATCAACAAACATTAAAATCTGATAAAATTGTTGTCAATTTCCTGTGAGATTTGTTTTCTAGACATTTTTGCGTATTTGAATAAAACCCATTTTCTCTAATGATGTACCATGCTTTTTAACAAACAACTTCATCAAAAACATTTCTAAAAAGTTAAGTGTTTTGCCCATTTTGCACCATAAAAACCTCGTATTTTGATAGTTTTATGTAACCGGAGGGGGTTTAAAAATAATGGTAAAATATGCACCCCTGGACAACACTTTCGGCCACAACACCATATAAGTCACATTACTGTTTTCTATATAGGTAAATGTATATGTAAATACAGAGCACACCGTGTTTTGTTTACTATTTACAAACGTATTGCTAACCTGCAGTTTGTATACCCATGTCTACCCAAGGTGTGGGAGAACTAATTAAGCCTAAAAAAACATGTCCAGATTCACAGCACTAGGTATAAGGGGGTTATAAAAACAATACAAACTGTCAACACTTCATTATCACCAAGCCTGAACCTTCAACCAGCACTGTGAAACGACCCTATTAATTATAACCATGCATGGGTTGCATTCCACTCACCTTCTTTTTGCATGTTACACAATATTTTGTGTGCCTTACATGCTTAATATAGTCAAATTCTAATGCTCCGTCCCAAAACTTGGATTTAAGGTAGCTGCATTTAATCATTAAAAATGCTCTTGATGCAAGGGCTATTTCACAAGTTAGGAAACGTATTTGCCGACTAATTTGCTTGAAAATAAGGTCATTAGTCTATAGTAGTTACAAACCTCTTTGTTTGGTTGAACACAAAGACAAATATTTGGAAGAATGTTAGCAACTGATATTTTGGGGACATCATTGACTGCCATGGTAAAAAAAATGGTAGTCAAAGGTGCCCCAGGCCAGAACTGTTTGCTTTCCTAATTTTTTTATTTTGTGTTCAACATAAAAAAAGACTGTAATTCAGGTTTGGAACAACTCAAGGGTGAGTACAATTTTTGGGTAAACTGCCCTTGAAGATACCGGAACTGCCATCTCATCTTTAACCTAAGGCTAGTCTCAGCCTTAGAAGTCACGACCACGATCCGTTGGCTGAACGTCTGATGCATAAGGTACACTTTTCTGGAAAAACATCAGCACATTGAAGTCGTCATCTGATTGGTTGAATATCACAGGATTTCCCGGAGACGTGTGTGTCACTTTCTTTAACGGACAGCCTGGAAACAGCACGAAGCCGTCTGACCTAAGAAGTAAGCTTTCGTGTTTACAACGGTTGCTATTAGAATTCATCACGATCGACTAAATGCTTAATACTTAAAAGTATATGAGGTTCACGGCATAAACATATAATCATATTGTTGATGTTAACTTTTGACACGTTTGTGAATTTACACCGGTCCGTTAGTGTGGGGACATTTTCCCAATCCTCCAAACATCACGTGGCACAAAACGAATTGTGATTGGTTGCTTTACCTGTCAGTCATATTGCCTCTTGGGTAGGCCTTGCCAAAGAAAGCGGGGATAAGTTCCAGACCTTCAGTATGAACGAGGCTGAGTCTGAGCGAGACTAACCTGAGGCATAATTCTGGGTCCAGAATTTTATGTATCTTAATTGAGAGACAATCCCATAATGCATTGAGGTAAAAAAAACATTGTGATGCTCTTAAAAATAGTTAGTTGAATGAATGTAATTCAATTAACAACACAAATAAATTTAATTAATTAAAATGAACAATGTTTCGAAGAACCAATTTCCTGTGTTATGCTAACTCGCAATATCACATCACTCATAAAAGGTTTGTTAAATGAACTTTTAATAAGGAATATTAAATTAAACAAAGGAACACTAGTTTCAGTCTTAAAGTACTTCAAACAAATAAGGTGTTCTAGTAAATTTTATCTAATTTAAACTTAAGATCTGTTTCATGCAAACTAACAAATACATATTAACATGCTAAAGACATTGACGATATATGACACAAAGGACGAAAAAATGATTCTGTATGGTAAACTTTGAAAAAAATCTAACATAGACTTTTCAAATCTCACATGAACATTAAACACTTACTTCTTCTATTTGAAAATGTATAAAATAAGTTATTTTCAGTTGAGACACATTCATTTATGTCAGGGACTTTAGCCTTAAATCTTGTCTGTGGAACCGTGCAATAATTAAAAAAATTACTCACAGTCACATGCAAAGCATGCTGGGAAAATGAGCATACATATCCACTACCCAGTTAGCTTTGCCAACAAAAATCATTCATGTAGCCCAAAACAAAATGGTAAGTTTAAGATACCAGAAAGCAAAAAGACAGTGTTTGTAACATAAATCTTGCATTACATGCTGTCTCGAAGGCTTTCTTGTTTCGATCATTCTTTTGACAGCATTACTGAGCTCTATATTGAGCCCTGTTAAATCCATATAAATTTACCTTTCACGGACATGAAAGCTCAAGTTTTACAACATTACCGCAGCTGTATTAAGGTCTGTGCAAGTTAATGTGTGCGCGACATCCACTGTTACAGTAAATACAAGTGCTTTGTTCAGGTCATCTCAGGAGGGCGGTGAATGGACCTTGCAAGACTTCATAGGTCAGGTAGCTTTTTGTAATAAGAAATATGATTGGCCCAAGAGTCATGAGATCAGTTCTGACCCAGACATAACACCCTGCATTCAGATCTAGCACAGAGAGGTTCTGCAGAATAAGCGCCACCGACGCCAGCCTCTTGTCGTATTCTTGGACTGTCGCCGATGCTCTGTACTAAGGGTCAGCGTGTCTGTGCTCCATGCTGTCATCACCCACACAAATATGTTTCCTTAATATTATGCAGCAACAGCACACTCATATGGTTCTAGTAAACACTATGACATTCAATGGATGAGATCTTTTACAAAGTCTTCCCATAGGAAAGAAATAAACCCAAGTGAGATCTCTTTATATATCCGCTTTTTCCAAATAGACATTAATGAGATAGAGAACAAACAGTATCCTGTAGAGATGTCAACATTGATGCATGCTGTGCTTTGATATCAAGTTACCGAAGTCAGCGATTATATAATATATATGATATGCTTAATGCTTTACCTCTGTACTTTTACTGTACATAAAGTCACCATGAAATACAAGTCGTGGTCAATTTTACTTCCAAAATGATCAGATGCATTGTTTGAGTAAAATGAAATATCGCTTGATAAAAGTACCTTGTTTTGTCCTTTGTGAACTTTGTGAAAAGTATCAGTAAGTAAAAGTTTCATTCAGAAATGGAGCTGACCAGGGACGAATGGCCATACAGACATAAATACATTATCAGATTTAGATTGAAGATTACAGAGATAGGTAAATAAATGTACCAAACATATGATTAAAAAAATATTAGTATAATAAATCAATAAATATTTCATACTAGTAAATAAATAAATATTGTTATTAGTAAATAAATAAATATTAGTAGTAGTAAATAAATGAATACATTTGTGTATTGGCTTGCACAAATCATTTTCTTTATGTGCGGTAGTAAATAGGCTAAAATTATATTTCACGGGGAGCATAACAATTTTCTCAATTGATTGTATTTTTTTCAGAGATAACTGTCAACTCAAATAAGACTAAACTAATTTTGCTTTTGAACGATAACATTTTATTCCAGATCCCTGCCTTTAATCCAAGAATTTTGTACACCTTTATCAATGTTTCTTGGTGGCCCAAGCTGAATCGCTCATGAAGAGATTTCTATTCACAACGTGACCTAAGAGATCTTTCCAGTGCTTCATGTGTCCTTCTGTGAGGTGTTGTTTATTGGCACACACACACCAACATTATTTGATCTGCTGGACAAAGGGTCCATCCACTCATTCTATGAATCATCAAACTTAATGGAGCAAAACATGTATTTAAACAAACACATCTATAGGCTGTGTTTTCAGCATAGGGAGAAAAACAAAGATCAAACCACCATGAATCCAAACATCTCATTATATGGCATCATTCTATATACACTAGAATTCCGCTCTTCCAATGAAAACACATGAGGGTGCCTATATTTGTTTAAAGAGTTTGTCCATTTAAAACACTGTGACTCGTAAGAATTGTTCTTCTTTTCTCAGTTCGCTGGGCACACATGGTGCAATGTGTACACAAGTTACTCTGGAACCTTTCGACTGTTTCCATAGTGACTCATTCATGTGGGTCTGCTTTAGCATTCCATCTCCTCATGACAAAAACCACGCTGGTCTCAACAGCCCATCCTCTGTTCCAGAAATCTCTTTCGGATCGACTCGGGACACACAAAATCACGAGCAAATTAGGGTAGAGCGAGCGGGGAAAAACAAGGAACTGAATTCCACTTCCTGCAATTTAGAGATTTGGCCAATTCGATTCGTAATTGTTTTGTACATTTATAAAAAAAATTATAAACTGCACAAATGGCTTCTGCTGCACAGGTCTGTTTGGAAAATAAATACATGCATGAAAAAGGTTTATTGTTTTTTTTAAGCAAGCATACAGAAATATGGCTAGGCCTCCAGCCAGAGCTCTACCACTGAGACCTATTGCAGTGAAAGAGCGGGCTGTTATAGGTATATAACCTCATTTACTTTTCGAAATGGGTTAAAAGGGTGGGTCTGGACCTGGCCCTGGTTTATTACACAATAAAGAACTCAAAACATAGCTGACTGCTCGATTGGAACAAGCGGCTTTGACATGGGGGAGTATTCATGTCAGCCAGTAGTAATGACATCACCAGAGAGCCGTGTTCAGGTGATGGAGTGCTGTGTCACATTTTGTTTGGATTTCAACAGAAGCCGTTTTATTTAAAACAGAGACTTCGAGAAAAACATGTCACAAGGACAATTATGTATTCAAAATTGTCATTCACTGGAAAGCTCCATACGTAGTAATTAGTTTGGAACATAGTTAGATTTTATAGCAATATGCAGTTTGCAGTGTCAATATACAAAATGGTTGCATGCATTTTTGGAAATTAATGCACCTTTGTACAAAACCGAGTGAGCTAAGAGTATGCTGTCACTCCGGGTGCAAAAACAAGTTCACTAAGCTGACATATTTGCTAAAGAGTGCAAAATTGTCAAAGGGCCATTGAATTACTGAAACACACATTGGTGTGCATTAAATCATCTAACCAGTCTGTAGGCAATGATTTCCCTGTTCCTATAGTTAACAATAACACGTTAGTTTATGTCAAATAATTTTCTTTAAAATGTTATAAATAACTGATTATGTAATTTGCTTAAAGGAATAGTTCAACTAAAAATAAATTTTCTGTCATCATTACGCTCAGTCTGTTATAAACCTGTATCTATTTCCTTGTTCTGCTAAACACAAAAGAAGATATTTGGGATAATGTCGGTAACCAAACAGATCTCATCTCCCATTTACTGCCATAGTAGGGAAAATAAATACTAATGGGAGTCAAGGGGGAAACAACAATTGTCTGAACAACAAGTCAGAAAGAACGTGGCTAAATGATCCAATTGTCAAGAATTCTGTACTATTTCATGACCTTGCAAGTGCAGAAAGGTACTTCTTCATTCGTTTGGCAGATGCTTTACAGAAGAAAGCTGCTATTTTGCATTGTTTTTATAATAACACATTTCATTGCAAATGATACAGTTAACATCAGTTTGAATTAAAAGTTAAATAGAAATGTTCACATGAATTTTGTCTTTTCTTTTTGACAGCATGGACTCCAGATGGCCTTCATCTCTCTCACCAGTCTCAAAACAGTATTTCTTTATGGCCCTTGCTTTGTACACATGGGGATTGTCAGGCTGAAACAGAAAAGGTCACTCCAATAAAGTGAATGTTTTTCGAACCAGATTGCATGGTTGTACGCAAAATTTTACCACCTGTATGAAATGCATGTAGCGGAAAACAGAAGTGGTTTCACTACTGTTCACCACGTATGTAGATGTACAGAATTAAATATGTAAATACAAAATGACATATTAATGAAAGTGAATTAGTTAAATAATTCCTGTTACGTGCTCTATTAGAATGGAGACTAAATGGAAAAAGATGGCCTTTCAAACTTGAACACATTGGCAACGGGTCCAGACATTGCAGAGTGAGATAAAGAAGTTACGCTTTATATTTTTCCCAGATGTGTTTAATTCAGATCAGCATCCTGGTAATCATGGGAAAATGGAAGTAGCACATACACGTCATGACAGTGACAACGTATCCAGGGTGCCCACTGGAAATGTATTCTTGTAAAACTAAAGCACAAGAATACAAGATACGTGTTCTTTGCCCGATTTCTTTGGTTTTATTTTTAAAAACCAATTTTTAAACAATAATATGAAAACATCAGTCTGACATGTGGTATTCCTCAACGACCTCATTTAAATCTTTTCCTGACATCTCAGAGGTACATCAGCCATGATGGCTTGTTGTATTTCCTCAGCGGATCCTCTGATTTAATGTTTCTGATTTAATGTTGATCTTTACTGGAAACTAAGCGCGTGCTGCTGGTTCTGTGAGCCAGGGAACATCGTTCCCTCGCGTGTCATCTCCTTCTTGTTGGTCCAGAACAGCTGTTGGAGACTTGGACACCAAGTGTTCGTCTGTGATTGCTCTCCAACATCAG
This sequence comes from Triplophysa bombifrons, assembly GCA_029783895.1. NCBI lineage: Eukaryota > Metazoa > Chordata > Actinopteri > Cypriniformes > Nemacheilidae > Triplophysa > Triplophysa bombifrons. Next base: position 9,672,542 of record CM056469.1, read on the forward strand.
GTCGTGCTCTCTGTGCTCTGGGGCATGTTTGTTATTCCCACAAGGTGTGTTTTTGAAGCGCACTGGGTCCTGACCTGCTCTGTTTCCCTCCTCTGACCTCAATCTCTCGCTCTGCCAATCCTCTCACCCTGGCAAGGCTTGAAAGTGGTGGATGTGGGGAAATAACCAGAGAGAGAGAGAGAGAAATGCAACAGACGGAAGAGTGGATGAGGGAGATTCAATAATGGTGAGCCAGCAGCAGGCCATCCACAGCATTTTATTGTTTCAGCGTGCCATTCACCATTTGCTTTTGATAAAGACCACATGGTTGCATTTAGGGGGCTTAAATGAGATTGGTGTGCAGCGTCTCATTTCCAGCATACGTTACGTTTGCTACTTGTATGCAAGAAACCATCCTGGTAAAATGTCTTAAAGGGACAGTTCACCCAAAAATTGAGGTTTAAATAACAGGGCAGGTAATGATGTCAGTAATGATGTAATGATAACAAGTTTGGGAGGAACTTAAAAAAAATTGGAGGGACAGGAGTCTCAACGGTTGTAAATGAGGCCAGTGGAAAGGTTTTTAAAATAAATTACTACAAAAAGTAAAAATGTCAAACTGTTGAACTCTAATAAAACATCGGGATAAATATTTGTTTTAACTTACACTAAAGAAAAAATTTAATCGTTGCCTTAGCAATAAAATAAGTTTACGTTGAGACACTGAAAGAATGTAAACTTCAAAGCTATCAACTAAAAAAATGAAAATGTTAACATATATAGCGACAAGAAATAAACAAATAAGTAATAAAATGCCAAAAGCATACAAAAAAATTGCTAAAAATTAACAGTTTTGAGTTAACAAATAACAATGTATTTCCATTCCATTTGACTTAAAACCTTTTTGTTTTCTAAAAAAAGTCACGAAATGTGCACAATGTAAAGAAACAAAACTCCCAATGTAAATAGAATAGGAGTTAATAAATCCATTTTGACTAATGTCGGACAGAACCTTATAAATCTAAGCCGACGAATTAACATGAAAACTAAAACTAAAAGCTAATTCAAAATGTAATTAAATAAAAGTAAAACAAAACTAGAATTAAAGAATCTGCACACTAAGATCAAGTGTCCAATCTCTAGACATGCAGGAGAAGAAACAAAAATAACTTTAAAAATCAATCCCTTATGGTGCAAAAAGCGCACTGACCACTTGGAATTCGCTCAGGCTCTTAGTCTCCATGAGCAATTTCGGTATTGGCCTGGCACGGTGACCACACAGACGTACGTGGCTCATACAAACGAGGAAGAATAAGAGAAGAAAAAGAGTCTGGAGTCCATACTGATTTTGGTAAAACATGACTGTACTGGTTATGACAAACAACAACAGGAAACATGTTATGCTCTATTATTATGAAAAAAATCAACAGGAGGTCTGAAATTCCCGAAGTGCATATGGTGGAGTGAAACAGGTTTTCATGCAGTACACAATCCCAGCTCTATATCCCCATGATACAAGAGTGTAATTCTTCCAAATGATTTACATTTAGCGTCTGCAAAAAAAACATTCCTCCTCTCTTTCCAATATACACACTACAGAATACAATACATAGACTTGTATGCATAATGTAGAGAAAACGCTAGCTTTAGGGGGCGAGGGAATTCAGTTTGCATTTATTTTCAAGTGTTTTTCTTGAAAATGTCCCTGAATCAAAATCAAGTGGGTAAAGAATGCATTCAAGAAATAATTTCCCAGCCCCTGAGAGTCAAAAAACAAGCAGCCAGTACACCCTGTGAGCAATCAAATGCCAAATTAAAGAGAAACAATAAAGAATTCTCGAGAAAGACGTGGAAATACGGAGCAAAGTGCTCACAGCTACCTCTAGTGGATTAATATAATAATAAGAAATCAAACAATTAATGTTTTATACAAAAAAGCAAAGGGTGTAAGCACAAAGAAATTATGGGAATAAACAAGTTCTCATAACTGGGAGTAACAGTACAAAACTTGTTTCCATTTGCGACTGATGAAGTGTGGAATGCTTGAAAAAAGAGATCCAGATCATGACTTCTCAATGACGTGATGCTATTAACAGGTGTCACGACCGATGGCGGACAAACATAGAGAACAACCTTCTCGTCGCACGCTCTGGCCTCCACCGGTCCACACGACGTGAACCCTTCAGCTGCACCATTAAAACACTCAAGTCCTGCACACGCACCGGTGAACCCTCAGGCCCTGATTGCTTCCATGTTGCTTGGGTAAACATCTGAGACGAATTAGGTTCTTGTTATTGTTGTTTAACTCTAACCGCATATTGCTGTAGGAGTAACAGTTCCACGACGTGAGGGCCGGTACGCGACAGCCCGCGGATGGTGATGGGGCCAGGCGTGACACTTCATTACATACGTGTGGAGGGACCTGCCACAGGCTCAACACACACAGGTTCCATACATAGCGAGACCCCTTAACACCGCCAGCTTTTCCACAAAACATGTGTCCGGCGTGTAAGACTGCGTCTCTGTTCTTGTTGAACATGAGGCCCTTTCTTTAAATGTTGGTTTTAGATTAGCAATCTGAAGCTTGTTTTCAACACAAGGGTAAAAGGCATGAAAACACGACTGCGATACGGTCTGCCCTAATGACTGCTTTAAAGCAACTGTATGAAAATATTATTCCACGTCAAAGGCCTATTGAGCAGAAGAGTGAAAAACGAGGGGCGCGGTCACAGTTGGTCGTAGTTAATGATTTATTCGATCCGATTATGATCCACAGCTAAATAAATTAAACCTTGTGGAACGTTTGTCCAGTTGGATTTCTGAAAAAAGATAAAAACAATTACAAAAAAATACACTGAAAACAACCTGGCATACAAAAGAGAAACACATTGAGACATATAGTGTAAAGTAAAACATGGACCAGGTGGTGAAAGGACCAAACTTTCTTGGTGACAGGGCGAAACATCTGAGTGGAAAACTAACAGCAGCAACAAAGAGAACCTTCATAATGTTGGAGGTTTTCATTACAGTCTGTTAACTGTATTGTAAGAAAGGTGGGTTTAAATACAATTCAATTCATCGAAGGTTGATGGTTTCCACTCTAATTTATAAATCTGTAAATCTCTCAGGTAAACACTTCATTCATCCCCAGCCGGCACGTTCTCCTCAATCCTTTTGATGAACTTCATTCGAATTTCTGTCACGCTGTCACCTCTCAACGTATCCTGAGCAAACCGCACATCCACAGCCATTTGAACCTGCATTAACAGAAAGAACAAGGTTGAACGGCACATGAAGGACCTGAAGTATGGTTCCCTTTTTAGGGACAGCGTACAGTGCGAGTGACGCCAATTTCCTCATTGGAGTAGTACTCGTGTACTGACCGCGCACGGGCATTTTTTGTTACACATATGCAGGTCGCACAAACGCATTTCCATTTCCTGCAGTAATTAGTTTAACCGCCAGGTGGTGATCGTGTTTTGGGGGCCTAAATCACATGCACGTTTCACTTTGCTTGTCACTAAGTGTGAATCCCTCAAGCTGTGTCTGAATTCGCCCCCTATGTCCTATATAGTGCACTATATCGGGTGTCCGCCATTTTGTAGTGTTGTCCGAATTCTGAAGAAACAACTCATTCCCTACATTTGTTCACTACATTTGACCCACAATGCATTCTGATTTTGAGTGTACATCCGATTTACACTCGCTCACTCGTTTCCCATGATACAATGCGGATCAACTGATTAGAATCAGCTGGAGTAGAGTGATAGTTAAAGCCACGAATGTACATTTATACACTTTTGTTTGTTCTTGTTAACAGTGATTATACACTTTTTTAGAATTAGATTAAATGAATGATATATATAGCAGTTTTTTTATATTATTATTAATATTAATTAATTTTATTACATGTAATAAATAGTGAAACAAATACATTTGTTCTAATCTCATTATTTAAAACTAATACAATAGACTTGACAAATGATGTAAAAATGAATTTTAAGATTTTACAAAACAATCCATAAGGCAACAAAGGTGCAATATAAGCGTTATGACAAATGTCCGCGACAGTACTGTCAGACGCAGGATATATTATGTCAGTGTACGATATTGTTCACTCGTCTTCTTCCAAAAAAAGTTGACTATTTAGTGTTCGCTAATATAGGGAATAGTGAATGAGTGAACAAGTGAGCGAATTCAGACGCAGAGCTTTGCCTTATTCATATTTTAGTCCCACATATTACTACAAATAAAGAATATAGATATACATATAGTCCTTCTCGCCCATTGTTGTTGCCCTGCTGTTAATTCGCCACACAAAAACCTGCATAAATGCTCCTTACAGATCCCTGTAGCCCAGAGGTATTGCAATATTTCGCAGCACATATGCGTCAAAATCTGTGTGTACGCGTATGAGTGACGAGTCGAAGGACGTATACTTTGTAATGCTGTGTGTTTGGCTGTATGTGTACACTCGAGTGCACGTAAAAAAATGAAGTATACCACATCAACCTAAAACAAACTCACTCCTCACCATTTCAAGGGCTCCTTTCAGCACTCCGCAGAGAAGGCTGGAGTACACCAGGTTACTGTGGTTATCAGGAAGCTCCACAAAATCCACCAGGGGGTTGCTTTCAAGGATAAGAGAAAACTCATCACCAGCAGGACTCCAGTTGGTCACGCTGGGGGTGACACCCAAGTACATCTTAAAGGCTACCTGTTAATATAACGAGAAAAGTCCCTTAATGTCTGTTTAAACTAGCTTGACCTTATATGATTCCAAGACCACATCTACATGATTTTGCAGAGCTGGAAGAATCTTGGTATATTTTTGCTGTGTTTTCAATTTGAGAGATTTTGCATCACTGCATAGTTTGGAGTGTCAAATAATTACGATCAATTTTTGTTTGTTTTTAAGAATCTGACATTGATATTACCTTTAAAGGCACCATATAAATCTATGCTGATTGTTGAGATTTGCATTGTAATTCTACAAAGAAGATTAATCAACAGTTTTTAGAATTTTGTCTTTATGCTCCACAAAAGTGAATTGTAGGGGTTCAAAAAGACATGAAGATGAGTAAATTCTATCTTCTATCTTCTAAATTGTGTCACATAGCCAAATTGGAGAAAGCTTGCGAGAAAACAGAACAAAACAAAAAGAAAGAGAAAGGGAGTGAAACTGACTAAGCAAACACGGACAGGTGACAGACCGCACAAAAAAAAATGCCGTCTAATTCCGTCAGTATGAACCCTACGCTCGGCATGAGTTGCAATGTTTCGATAAAAAGCAAAGTCTGTGTCTCTATTGGACCAAAGAAAACAAGCACAGAGGAACATAAGTGTGTCAGTTCGCTTGAGCGCGGCACAAACGGAAGGCCAGTTGCCTTTGCGGTAGCATAGCGGGCATGTTTCTCAAGCTGTGTGGCTCTGAAAAATGAAAACAGCACAAAGATGTGATGAAAGCTCAGAAAGCATGTGGGCTTGTGCAGATTGAGGTTTAATTCCAGCAGCTTGTACATTAACATGCTTCCCCAATCTCTTTATTTTCTAAGGGGAGCTCTGTGCACTCTCTGATTGGCTCAAAAAGCTCACGTTACCTTCGCTATGACATCTGCCGTTTCTCGGAAATCTTGACACCTCCCCACGCTCGACCGAGCCAAGAAGTCCTCAATCAGACGAACTCCGATATTGTATCCCCTATAAAAGATGGAAGAACACAAAAGAAAGTGTCATGGACTAACCACGTTCTCAACATGTTCTTTTATTCTCCCCAGTTTTATTCGTTAAAACGTCAACTGGAACTATAATCTATACTCTGAAGGTTTTTTTCTAAACATCATCTTCGAGGAAAAAAATAAGAGATATGAAATGGACGTGTCTGGACTGAGAGAATCAAATCTTGCTTTTGTCTATATCATTTTTGAGTCATAAAAACAATGGGAGAATTTTTTTGGACTTTAGCATTGTTGCCAAACCCAATATCAGTGGGACTACTGGATTAGTTCAAGGCATGGTTTAAATAAAAAGACCAATGAGCCAAAGCCTACTGATTCTCTAAACCACACATGACTCGCACCTCATGATTTTCCAGCATGATCGCTGTTTTTCCTCCATTGTTGTGAACACGCTTGAATACAGCATTAGAAGGAAACTGGCTACTACTAAAATGTAAAAGCTCAACGGCCTCATTCTTCATCTGGATCCACTCTAACAGTGAGAGAAAACCTGAGAACTGTGAAACAGAATCATGTATGTGAAAAACGAAGGGTGTAGCCCACAGCTGCACTGTTCATTTAGCAAGGCAGGGTGGGAAGAGACACATTCTCGAAAATCCCAGAATGGCACATTTTACATTCTCAATACCACCCAAACTCAGCAAACAGGATGACGCAGGGCGATCACCACACCTAATATACTAACAGCCTTCAGCCAGCAGAGAGATTTCAAAGCTGCTGGTTAATGGGAATCCAGCTGGACAAAATCCCCAATGTGCCATTCTGACAAATGTTAAATTAAAAGATGCTTATTTTTAAATACTTTTATTTTAAAGCAGCTCTATGGTAAGGCTATTTAGCCTATCTTCTCATGTTTCGATATGCATACATTATTTTAGACATTACGGTAATTGAAAACATTGAAATGTCCTTTTAGTACAAAATACTTTCGTTAAAAAATGTGTAACAGTTGATGTGTCACGCGACTAGACTATTGAGAAAACAAAGTGAATAGCAAAATGATTAGACATGCCTTAAATTATGAACTATTTGTGAGATTGTAATTTGTCAAATTTGTATATAATATGAGCAGGTGAGAGAGAAAGACTCACATTTTATCCAGTTGTTTGTTCACCTCCTCATCATTTTCGTAGTCCTTACACAACTGAGTGACCAGGGCTCCATAGGTCAGAGTAAATAATTCTGAATTCTGTTCAACAGATAGACCAGCACAAAATTACACATTCATATCAGCTGATACACCTGATAAGGACTGACACTGAATACAAACAAAAAAATGTGGACAACAAAAAAACAAAACCCTTTATACTCTGCACTTTTATATGTGGTCTTACACTTTTCAAAATCCAATGTATCATATAAAATCATGTCCATTATAATCATGGGTCAACAGCGTCCTCTGGCGGCACAGCATGGAGTTGAATCACATATACAGACACGTAATTTCCGAAAACATATGCAAGACCTAAATCATTATTCTTTTTTGTTTTGTCTGTCTCTTTTTTATCTTATTGATGTATGGTTTAAGTTCATACAATGTTGAAACAACAATGGTTAATGTGCAATATGACGACTGTACAGTGGCGTTCATGTAACACTGCAAGCAAGATATGAAAAAAGAAAAATTACAATTAAAGTTATCTACCAACTAACAAACATACGTAAAAAAACGTATTTAAATTATTCCATAACTGCTCTCATTAAGATCAAGTTTAATCCAATAGTCGATTTGCTGACAAGCAACACAGACGTGTATTTTCTTTGACTTATGGCTCAGATAAAAATGCGACCGCACATCTATCCAACACATATGCTACGCTACACTTTACAAAGGAAAGATTGCTCAATTGCGAAACGAAATGCAGTCTTTACAATGATAATAACAGATCGTTAGCTAGCTTAGTAGCATTCATTCAGCTCTACTGAAACACGACACAGATACTCACCATCTTCTTGCTGTCTGTCGTTCTGTTCGACTGCCTAGACATGTTGTTTTAAATTACACGTGTGTACAGATAGATTACAGTTTATATTTTATTTATCTGCTTCGTGGAATCACAATCCCGTGATGTTTCTCCTGTCAAAGTATTAAATTTACTTCCGGGATAGCAGTCGTTGGCGGAAGTCACGCTTTAGGTTAAATCTTGGGAAATGTAGTTCTGTACAGTTTAGATCCGTTCAATAAGTGATAATTAAAGTTCATGCTGTCAATTAATAGAGACTTTGACGACGATTTAGTGTGGTATGCTTTTTTTTTATTTTACAACATAATTGAGTCATCTCGCAAAATTAAATGCACAACCGGGACATTTTATTTCCACTAGATGGCTGTGCGGCGACGTTTAAATGGTAAGAGGACGGCTGTGTTTACATTCTTTCAAATGCATGCAGTGGTCTATAGGCTAATATTTGCAAAATAATGTGTCGACGTGGATTCAAATGCGTTTATACATGTTGTATATACTTATATACGTTAACACCTGTTAATACATTTAAACCACTCAATATGTCATCATAAAAATTGTAAGCAATGGGACAGATTAAGTTAGCCCAGATGAACATTGTATTGCTCTTACGTAGCCCAGGAGGTTTAATTGAATGCCCATTTGTTTTTATTTAAGCATTAGCTTGTTTAGTTTTTCTTTTACATTCCTTTGAGATGTGGAAATGTAACCAAATGAGACAGTTTGTTGACAAGCCTGGTATGGAGATATACAATGTATGTAGAATGTATGTTGTTATATAACCTGGTTTTGTATACATTTGGGATACATTTATTTTGTTTTATATTAAAATTATCTGGACTATTTTGGCAAATCTGAGCTCAGTTTGTGACATTTTATGTGTATTTTGATCATACTACCAGGAGAAACAACTGAGATGCAGGAATATTAATTTCTGTTTGCTCTCAATTTAATCTTATTTCTTTTATCTATAGTTTGTGAAGATATTTTCTTTGTGGTTTTCCTCAGGTATATGTTATCACTGGACTGTCAAGAAAGGCTAATACTATACCACATCATTCTCAGAAGTGCCATTATATTTTGGCCTCAAATTGATCAGAAAATTATATTTGCTTTGTACTCTGGATTTCATTAATTCCACAATCAGAATAATATTACAGGCACCAGCTGTTATGTGTTTCCAGCACACTTCATTTCAAAATATTATCTTGGAGAGCATTAGAGCTATCATAAATTTCCTTAGTTGTGTTCATGTCCTAAGGGAGGATATGTGGGATGTTTCCTTCGAAAGATTATTCGGAGAGCCACTGAAATTGAGATTTGGACAACACCATTTAATGTCACGCTATGCTGACTCGGTTGAATTGGCTTGGGGAGAGAAATTCTCTTTCTGGCTGTTCAATAGCAGCTGTCTTATATTCTTTCCTGTTTTCTTTTTCACGCTGTTCAGGCTGGAAATTGTGGATAAACTGTTCAGAATAGATTTAGAATAAAACGCTGAAGGTAAATACAAGCACACCTGGCAACATTGTATTAGCATGTGTGATGTTCACATTATGAAGACTTCTCTATGTGGCCACACATGTAGAAGTGACATCAGAGTATATAAATAACAGTTGCAGACATGACATCATAGTAAATAAAATATTCAGAGATTCAGGTCTCTCTCTCTCTCTCTCTAACATGGAAATGCATATTTAGAGTGATAAGATCATGATATACAAAGTCAGTTTATTAGTCTGTGTGTAAGTATTTGTGATTATTTGTTATTGCTATGAGTATGGATAATTTTTATTAGTGATTAGACACTATTGCCTTATGTTGCTTGGGCCCATCAGTTCTCTATCTTACAGTTTCTCATTGGTCTTGTGAAGTTGTTGGAATGTTACTCAAAGAAGCAACAAAGAAAACATAAGTATCTGGTCCAAAACTGTTCTTAAATGCCATGGGGGAAGATACAGTATTGGCCCTATTTCTCAAGATATATTCTCAAAACAATCTTTAAATCAGCAGATGTAAAGTAAAGCAGTGGCAGTATGGTGGAAGTCTTAGATTGACTCTTGCCAGAGTTATATAACAACATAATGTAGATAGAAATAGCTCATTCTTAGGTAATGAAAACACAATGCTTCATTATGCAAGGTCTTTATACACCCAACACTCTGGACCTTTAAAGAAGCCCGAAAGAAAAATCTAAATCTGTTCCATAAGACCTCAGTATTCTGTACAGCATGCAGGGCAGCATACAGGAGACACATTGTTAGTTGTTCTGTGCTCATCTATTTGCTATAGGCAGAATCATATTCTCATGTGTAAACGTTTAGTGTTTCCGGCAATATAATAAATCCAGTCTCATGCGAACATCAGCAGAAAACTGAACAGGTTCTCAGTCTATGCAGGAGAGCGGTGCCCTGTCAGATTGAATCTATAATATGCAAACGTACAAGGTCTTGAATTTTGTTTGAATTTATGGTTACATGCTGTAATGCTTCCAAACCTCCTAAATTCAAAACAGTATTCCAGAGCAAAATAGTCAATGGCTCGAAAGTTAAATCCAATGTAACTTATGCTCATAGTGGAATTGTGCCAACGGAATCCTGTTTATTTGCTTTTTTATTGATCAGACAAACAGTTCCATCCTTAATGACTGGCTTTGGTTTAGCCAGTGTTGCTATATATTGCTCAGTAGTTTGTGGAGGAGAACGTATTTTAACATCTGCGCAACTGGAAAGACTTAAATGACAAGGTTGTTGTTACATCTTTACAGAGAGCTGAAATCTGAAGATCTGTGTTAGTGTCAAATTTAAAACACACACAACCATCTGTTTGCAAGAGGACTGTAAGGTTTGTATAACACTGGCTGATTTCAGAATAACAGAGACAGTGCTGAAAATCTTCAAAATCACAGCCTCCAGCCAGGGAGGATAGCATAGTCATCATGAGGAACTTGGGAAGTGCAAGAGGAGAAAGGGAACAAGGCAACCAAAAAATGAGAAAGACAAAGTCGAACTGGAACTCCATGGCAACTAGTGTTTTGAGTAGGAGTCCTGAGTCAGGCTTCTTATGAAACACATTTTACAAAAGCTTAAACAGTCACTGTCTGAATAAATCTTTTCAAAGTCAGTCTGTATTCATATTGATATAGTGATTTTTATATTGAAAACACAGTCTAAAGGGCAAGGTGAATAAAGACAGAATGAAGTGAAGGAAATTAAACTTTCAATATTAGAAATTGGCATTAGTTAGGGATGCAAAGTCATGATGAACTGTATCCTCAGAAGATATGTTTTCAGTGGACTGAGAGGTTTAAAATCTACAAATAGTCGCTAATACATTCCTGCATTATATTTATACATTATTACACGGCTCGTTGGAATGCTTGATTCTGATTGGCCAGTAGCAACATTTGCCAGTTTATTATTCCCAGATAACAACCGCTCAAAACTTATAACTCACAGTAACCTAAATGATGCAAATAATTTTGACAGGTACAGTTTAACAATACACAAAAAATAAATATCAGCATGTCTTTTAAAAGCATATGACATTATATTTACTAAATTATTAAACCAAGTTAGAGACATTGGAACGTTGTTTCTTGCCTTAAAACCAAAAGGAAACATCTTTTCCTCCTGGAAGGTCTGCATTCGTTAAAAATGAGCTAATAAAATATTTAGTAGTAGCCGGGTAATAAGCGGGATAATATACAAGCAGCCGGCAGTTATCGCGTAATAAGCCCCTTCAGTGTGATACAAGCAACTCTGAATGGCAGTTTTACGCCACATCCATGTGACGTAGTTCGTTTATGCGTCCATACGTATAGCAAATCGGCTGAAATTTAGGGTGAAAAATCGCTGAACAAACACCATATATTCCAGCAGGATGCTTGAAGAAAATGTTAGACCTTGTTTGGACAACTGGATAAGTGATACCATTTTTTGACCGCTGCCCACATGATCTCTGTGATGTGGGAGTAACTGAACCAAATGTTCTCAGTAAAAACAGCTTTACAGTTTCTGATGTGTTTACACATCAAGTAGTGCATCACAAGAAGTACATCAGTACATGTACATACATGTATTTAGGAAACTTTAAAAAACAAAAAAAGATTTTATCACAGTTTTCATGCGTCTTGTCATGCTGTCAGTCTTTCACATTGCTTTATATTTTTGATTTTGTTGAAATTCTACAGACACTGAAATGGAATGGCCTCAATACATCTAGAAATTCTGATTAAATGAAAACTTGGTATGGTCTCTTAATAATTTCCTTAGTAAGTTAACAGAACTCGATATAGACGGTTTCATCTTAACAACATAAACAAATGTTACTTCGCTTTGTGCACTTTTGTTACCCCAACTGAACTTCCGGTACACATTCACAAACAATAGAGTGCCTGTAGATTATTTCTGATAACAAGCAAAAGAAACTGAGAAGAACCGTGACTTGGCTAAACTTATATCTCCAATTTTTTGAATTTTGACTCTGATACCATTCTCAACCGCTAGTTGTCAATGTACATATGTTGTCATATGGTTGGTTTAAATCCAACCGAACTACATCCATTCAACAAATTGCTTATTTAATAAAATGATGAAGTAAAATAATATATATAAAATAATAATACAACTGAATATTAACAAAATTACATAAATTATAAATACCTATATTATTAGACACTAGCCAAACACTAACCGGACGTTAACTGAGGGTCAGACGCGCACCCGACCGAAGAAACGGTCTATAGATGTACACAAGACAGCAGGCAATAGAATATTTTTGGTTCATCCACAAAATGGATTGAATTCTCCCAATGGTACAAAACTAAGCAAACATTTTTCCCTGTTATTATTACAAAACAAACATCTAATCAGCTTCTGCATTCTGCCTTGTGAATCCTGACTGAGTAGTGTGCGTTGAAAAAACAAAAAATGTTGAGTGCGTGGAGACCCTTGACCTCTAATTATGTTTATGAAACCACGCAGACCCTAATAAATGCCACGGGGACAAGTTTGTATGTTGAAGGCAGAGGAAAGTAAATTGGTCTTGTCACTTTTGAGTTTAGGTCATTAGCCTTATTCTGAAGCATTATTTACCAAACTTACAAAGCATGAGGGAAATGTGAGATTTTACATTTGTTGAACAATTTTGATCAGTGCATTATTTCCATAATTCATATAGTTTGATGACTTTACCACAATTTTAAAATGTGGAAAATAAAAGTAAATCTGAATGTGGGTACAAATTATATGATAGGTAGTTTACATCTATTCTCACTAATTTTAGGTAAAAAAATTATTTGTCTGCATTCTTTCCTTACTTTCAGTGCCCTTATTAAACAGAAACAAACATGATATTAAATTGGGTGTTCTTTATAATATTTTACAGATATCAACAACACATCCAATATATGCGCTGTTGGAATAATCAGACTCATTTTGAGCACATTAAAATCACGGCTTTGTCTATTTCCGTGCAATATCCGTCCTAATGCCCTACCATAATACATGCTCTGGCAAGAAACACCAAAATTAATTGGCTGTATGTGTTTGATTTATGATGCCATACAAGCTGATGATAATGAACAGCACTTGACTAACTTTGTGTATTATTGACATCCATTGTACAGCAGCTTACCCCAAAGAATTCCTTTGTTTCCTGATCCCTGGTCCAAACCATTAAAAACAGCAGGGCATGCTTCGTTGGGATGTTTTAACACCCACTTATTACAATTAGAGAGATCTGCTCTTCTTTCATCATCATCAATCTGTCTAAATGATTTCTCATTCATTTCCCCCCCTCTCTCTCTGTGCCAGATGAAATCGTCTGGTGAGGTTTCACAGCCTACTTGAGGAATGGGCTCTTTGCTCCAAAAGGTACATTAAAACGATAATTCACTGGGAACATCACGTTCCACAGAATTCATGCCGGTCTCGCAGAGATTTTGCAGAGAGTTGCCGAGTTGTAGTGTATGTCACTGCTGTGGTCATAGTATTCTTATCCACAGAAGCATCAAAGGAATGTTGAGATATTGAAAGTCAACTGAGATATTTTTTTAGAGAGTAAAAAATAAACCTACTTTGGTTTATGGAGTGTCCAACAACAGGTTTACGTAAAAACACTTTCATTTTCTAATAATTGTCAGTTATTATTACCTTACTTCTTGACTGACTCTCAAATGATTTTTTCGGCGACTTACTATCTAATCCCCTTCTTTCTGTTGTCCCACTCTTATATGATTGGTCAGATGGTCTAGTCGGCTTTGATTGGTTTACCGCGTGCTATGTATAGCAAATAAAACGTAGTTACACGGAGTGATGCAAATCCGACCCGGAACTGAAATTGAATGACAGACGACTCGTTCGCGTGATTTAGAGTCGACTCCTTTTTTCCCAAGCCAATAACTTTGTTGTACGTTCACTTTCGGCTTTACAACTTGGCAGACTGCTGTGGCAGAGGGTACAGGTCCAGGATCAGCGTCGCCTAGGAAACTAACTCCAGTTAGGAGTTATTGAGCCCTCACGTAGCCCGTGGTCCAGCCCGATCGTGATGGTTCCCAAGCAAGATGGCACCCTCCGGTTTTGCAATGATTATCGGAAGCTCAATGAGGTCTCATCGTTTGACGGATATCCCATGCCGCGGGTAGACGAGTTGCTGGAACGCCTCGGTAGGGCCCGATTTATCTCCACTCTGGATCTCACTAAGGGGTACTGGCAGGTCCCATTGTCGGCTGAGGCCAAGGAGAAGACAGCCTTTAGCACCCCTAGTGGCCACTGGCAGTACAGAGTCCTACCGTTCGGCCTACATGGAGCTCCCGCAACATTCCAGAGAATGATGAATATCGTATTGAGACCCCACCAAAGCTACGCAGCCGCCTATATTGACGACGTTGTGATACACTCCGAAAGTTGGGAAGAACATCTAGACCGACTCCGGAGGGTGTTTGATGAGTTGCGTCGGGCTGGACTCACAGCCAACCCAAAGAAATGTCACCTGGGGCTTACAGAAGCGAAGTACCTGGGATATCAGATTGGTCGGGGACTCATCCGCCCCCAGGAGAAGAAGGTGGAGGCAGTGCGATCTGCGGCCCGACCAACCACGAAGACCCAGGTACGTGCGTTTCTAGGGTTGGCGGGCTACTATCGCTGTTTCATCCCTCATTTTTCCTCGATAGCTAGCCCCCTAACAGACCTGACGAAGAAAGGACATCCGGAGAACCTTAAGTGGACGACCGAGGCGGAGACAGCGTTCCGGACCCTACAGCAAGCTCTCACCTCGTCGCCGGTTCTGTACGCCCCGGACTTCAGATGCCCTTTCGTCCTCCAGACGGACGCCTCCGATACCGGTTTGGGGGCAGTCTTGTCCCAGGTTCAGGATGGAGAAGAACACCCCGTCACGTATATTAGCCGTAAGCTGACGCCGGCCGAAAGCAGGTACGCGGCAGTAGAAAAGGAGGCCCTGGCCGTGAAGTGGGCAGTTCTGGAGCTACGCTACTACCTGTTAGGCCGAAGCTTTACCTTGGTCACAGATCACGCGCCCTTACAGTGGATGGCCCGAGCAAAAGATACCAACGCTCGAGTGACCCGTTGGTTCCTCGCGCTCCAGGACTTCCACTTCACGGTACGACACCGAGCCGGGGCCTCCAATGGCAACCCGGACGGGCTATCGAGGATGTGGTCCGGTTGGGCAGGTCTGTTAGGTAACACTTCCCTCCCACCCTTGTTACCATCCCGAAACACTGGAACACCAGGTCGACGCTTGGGGGGGGGAGTGTGGCAGAGGGTACAGGTCCAGGATCAGCGTCACCTAGGAAACGGCCCGGCAGCTAAATGCTGATCACCTACACCTGAGGCCGATTAGCTGCCGGGCATATAAGCCACGCACACACGCCATTCAAGGGCGAGTCTCTCCCACAGCTAACACTGTGTCTCTACTTCCCTTACAGAGTCGAGCGAGTAAAAGGAGGAATTGGAGGCGTAAACACGGATCGGCAGTATCCTGAGCACTTCAGCACCCGGGTTGTTATATTGTGGAGACTTTCACTTGTGTACACAATAAATTCCCCTCCGGGGTTGTTAAAACTGCCGTCTTGTGTCCAACGTGTCTCTTACCACGCCACACTGCTTACATTCACACATGAAATGTAACTTAAAAGACATTATAATATTAACTCTTCAAGTTGGTACCAATTTAGACTTGCATTAAAAAACTATTGCATGTCAAAAATAAGAACACAATTGGGGTCCCATAGTGAGTGAAATGGCTTTTAGTTTTACATTTTAGTTTTTGGAGTATTCCTGCAATCTGTGTTTTTCCACTCCCTCAAAAAGACGTCAGCGCCTCAGAGCTGTTTTGCTAATTGACTGTATGGTTAAAAAAATATAATCTAGATGATGCAGTTGAATACAATTTATAGAGTTTCGTGTGTGAGATATACAGTTATACTCAGAGCAATTGGAGTTTTTTTATTACTTGATGCATTGGTTTTTCCTTACCATCTATTAGTCAGAGACTCATTAAATTAAGGGAGGGAAAGGACAAAGTCTGTTGTACGAAGTGAAAGATGAAAAAAATTATTGTACGCAGCTTTAATCGCCTAGAGTAGTGCAGAAAGATGATCTGCTCAAAGAAAATCATCCTCTGCCTGCTCTGCCTGCATTCTAAAGAAAGGCTTTATATATGATGGCTGTGGATCTGATTAAGTTAATATATATACGTTTTTTTTTTGTTTATGAACTTACCACTTTGTGGTTATTAAACTAGGAGACAATTCAATTCTGTTTAATTTTTACACTGAAAAACACTGAAATATGTATTAATATATATTTAATAATAATATACAATAATATAAGATACTTAATATTTGGTTATATAGCAATATTTAAATAAAACATAAATAGAAAAAGCCTTTAAGCAATATTTTTCCAAATTCCATTTTTTCTGGATTCTTTGTTTTCCGTTTTTTTTTTCCGATACAAAAGTAATATTGAAAATTACTTTAATTTCTTCAATTACCCACATGAAAATTACTTCACTATACTATAGCATTAACTCATTTACTGTAGTAAGACACCTAAAACTACAGTGTTTTTGAACCTTATGTTAAAAACCATAAACATATGGCTTAATTCACAACTATGTTAATATAAACCAGCATCTATCCAGTGCTTGCCATTTTATATATGAAGAATCCTTTTCTAATTGATGGGAACTTGGAGGACAACCATTTTACTATCCAAACCATTGTCTCTGAGCTTCTAAAGAAAACCTTATGGGAGTCTCATTTTAAGACCTATCAAACAACATTTCAGCACCTCTAAGGGTTGGACATTTGGGTCTGAGGGAAACTTCCCCTGCTGTGTTTCCGCCCTTTCGTGGTCCTATCCAGGGCAGGTGTTACAAACTACAACCAGCCGCTTCTCTCATAGTCAGGAACAAAGCTACTGAAGATGGGTCAAAGTGCAAAAATGCTTGAAATGATATGCCAGCCAAGGGAGTGTATTAAAAACATCTAGAATGCAGATATCAACACAAGAAAATTTGTAAATATTATACACGACTAGTAAAAAAAACCTCTGGGATATTGACCCTGAATCATAGCATACTATGCTTAATCCAAAACTATTTTAAAGAGCATTTGAGAAACTGTGTAATATTTATACCTTTACCACTTTAAATGAGCTTGTAAAGACAATAAAGTCATCAATAATTCAAAAAGTATTGACCAGTTGTGTACAAATGTAAATTTGCATTTGTATTTATGTGCCCTTAAAATTAAAATGTAAAATTAAAATCTACCACATCTTTAAATTATGGTAGAGCTAAAATAAAGTAAAAAAGAACCCAAAATCTCATAAAAACGTTGAATTTTTAGACGCTGTGTTTGATAACCCTAAACACAAAAGATGAAAAAAAAACCATTAACAACCACTAAATGTATGACTGTATATAATGTATAGACTTTTTAGCTTCAACCTCTGGTTCCAAATATACGCCACCCCCCACAGACACACACATCAAATGGAGTAGATCTTTTGAACACACTCCAGGACGTTGTGCATGAAGGGTAAAATCTACAAAGTTGGGGGGCTACGACTTCCTGATTCACACACAGCAAAGAGAGAGAAAGACAGCTGGCTCTCATAAGCTGAAATGCTGTGCATATGCCAACCACCACCGAGCAAACTGTGTGAGCATGATTCGTACAACATGTGAACCACATTAAGGTTCATTACGCCTAATACGTGACACGCATGACACGTTCAGGGCCACTGCAGGTCCGCAGCAGGAGAAATATCTAAACTGGATTAACATACTATAGAAGGCTTAGCATGACATGAAGTGTGATTATGTTTAAGTGCCTAACCTCCTTCCGTTATGCCTACATAACTAATCTAATAAAAACAATTTACAGACAGATTAGCAACAGTAGCACTGACAATTCAATTTGACATTCAGAGTAATCTGACAACATGAACGGAGCACACCGCATCATTTACTCCAACAGTCATTAACATTGAGATCACCCAGCCAAAACATAATGACATGCAAATGTTAAATTGCATTTTTCTTATTGCTTTAATTGCTCAGAAACCACTTTAAAATGCTTTGCGGAGACTATTTTTTACAAGCAGCTTGCTGGGACTAATGAGGGTTTTTTGGATTTTTAACATGGAGCGAACAACCATACAGAGCAGTTGTTGGTAAAAAAATCAAAAACGGCCTTACAGCATCCTGAATTAAATAAAAGAATCCATGATACATGTCTCATATTTGGCAGTGAACTCAGTTAAACCGTTCGAATGTAATTTCAATGAAAAACAGAAACACAATGTGTTTGAGTAACGCAGAGAGAGTGAGAAAGAGAGCGAGAGAGGTTTACAATAAATGTTTGGAAAATTTGGATCCTTTTTCAGTAATATTCTGTTTTATTGTATTATTAAACCTGTCTCTTTGCCATTAGGTGATCTAAACCTCCAGATAAAGGTGCATTTATCCCTTTTAAATCTCGGGAACTCGTGGGGAGTTTACATTACCTTACCACGCTTCAGAATATGCAGTTGTTGGTGAAGAATCAAAGTTCTCTGCCTCTAAGTGTGTCAAGATTTTTTATACTTTGTCGTAAAACTGTCATTTTCACAATTTGTTCCATAAAGCAGACAAGGGATTTGGAGAGGTTTTTCTTGCTAAAACCTGTCAGAGGGTACATTTCCCTGGCTCTGTAAATCACAACCCGTGTGTGTTTGTTCAGTCCCCATGGAAGTAAGAACTTGTTTGTGTAGAAACTTCATTGGGGTCAGAGGTGAAAGGCGTGACATGACGTTACAGTTTAGGCTTACATTTCCCTCTTTTTCTGTAAATTAATTTCTGCCGTCTTAACTGATGCTTAACATGCCATTCGTTGTCATGACACAATAGAACAATGCAGTGACTAAAGCTTTTTTATGAGTTCATTTTTTTTTACTTGGTACCAGATAGCATAACGTATAAATGGCAATAAATGCCATTGATTTGCATTAAATAGTATTAAATGCAATAAATTACATTTAACTTAGTATGTACTTAAGCATTTAAATATGCACCTTTAATGGTTCACCCTTCCCCATCCCGTTTGAAGCACTACGGCGGATCTAACAGGACAAAGGTATTGTCACGTTTTGGCTTCACTGATGAAGGAGATAACATATTTACGAAACATGCTCTGTAGAGCACTTTGTCTGTTTAGGGCTACTGAAACAACATGGTGAATTCCATGCAAGGGGACCCGCCACGCATGTAGATATAAATAGCTCACTCTAAGGTAAGAAAAAAATAACGCTTCTTTACGTAAGGTTTTTACACACCTCTGAAGACATAGTTATGTGTATTATATTCCATATCTGTCAAAAGATATTTATTATATTACACACTGCACCTTTAAGTTACAAACTATTTGAAAGAATGTGATTTATTGGTTTTATACAAAAAATATGGGCCACAGCCAATGATATCTCCTTCTTGAAATGAAAAGGACTGTTTTCAGTCAGCTTTCAATAGAGTGAGGGCTGGTTCATTTTGCTGCTACTTTACAGAGTGACAAATCCAGTGAAAACACATTATCAGGCGATTGATATTGCCCTGAAGGCAATACTCAACGCTGAAATAACAAAGCTGTCGCCACTCTCCTGCATGACTGGGCCATTTTGACAGGCCCAAGAATAAAGTCCAGCCCTTTCAGTCCTGATAGAGAGGCCAGCTTGTGTCACTTTGTTAAATTACTAATTCGTCTGATTAAGAGCCTTTGGGGAGCTCAGAAACATATCACTGCTCTGACGTGGACTGAACTGAGCAAGCCTGCTGAAAACTCCACTTTTGTCTGCTCTTGTTTTTTTACTTTGCCATTGAAGAATACAACTTCATTTATCGAAAATGGACCTTGACATAGGTCATGGATGCATGAAAGAGAAACACATTTTTTCTCCAACTACTGAGAAAGGAATCACATCTCCACCACCTGAGAAGTAGATTACTTAGATTTTATGTAATATTGATTTTGAAGTCATTTGAAAATTCTATTTCTGGTAAGGATGAAGGTTTCACAGAAATCTATTAATACTTGAAATTAATATTGATAAATGTTGTATGGGGAGGCCAGAACTACAGTAGCTGTCACACTTATTTTTAACTTTAGTAAAATGGACAGGTCTAAATAAATAGCTTCTTTTGCATTACAGATTTGCGCAAAACCCATGCAATATTTTTTCAATATTGTATAATGGCATTTCCATTAAACAGTGTTATGCTACTGAGAGTAAATATTATTTCTCGCCATTTTTGTGGAAACTTCTGTAGGTTTTATGGCGGGTGATGACACATGATAGAAATGTCTATACTTCCCTATATTATTTATACTAACCCACTGTTCTTAATAGATCTCCATACTACACATTCTATCTTTCCAAATTTTCTAAAAGAATGATCATGTGACTTATGTGACAAAATTTCGTTTGCATGGCAGTTATTCCTTTATCAAATTGCCTGAAAAAATGCCTCTTTGAGCATAAAACATTTTGAGCAAAAAGAAATTTGAGGGTAATGGAAACACAAATGAGCTAGTAAATGAGCTGGTAAAATATTTCTAATCAATATTTCCAATAGTTTACTCATTGGGCAAATTAGCTGTCTAATAAGTGGGATAATGTACAGCCAGATGTTTTTTTATTGCAAAGATCTATTCTGATTAGTATTGCGATAGCAATAGATTGGCTGTGCTTTATGCCTTACTTTATGTACCTCAGTGCTTTTATGGTGTTAAAGGGATACTCCACCCAAAAATTTAAATTTGGTCCTGAACTACTTTGCCCCCCGCCCCACCAATGTAGAAAAAATAAACCCGGTAGGCCTACATTGACCTCTAAAAATGATCGTCAAATGTGCCCTGGAACTAAATTCTTCAAGATATCTCAGTTTGTGTTATAAATGTTGTAATGATTTTTCTTATTATGTTAGTCAATAATGTCATAAATCAATTGCTATCAACTATCTTTGAGTTAACAAGGATGAATCAAGTTTCAGGCATCTCTATCTGGCAGTATGTTGTAAAGGAAATGCTGCCCTTAAACACGGTTGACTCGCTCTAATTTTTTGTAAAACCACCCCTTGCTGCTCTAATGCTGTGAACAACAGGTTCAATGTTCATAAAACAGGTTAAAAAGAAATTAATAGTTACATGTATAAATAATGTAGATTATAAATAGTATGTTTTGCCATTATTAAAGTGTAAACAGTTAAATATGACAGTCCAAGAAAGACCGTCTTTACGTCTTTACTTTAGTATTTACGTTAAGTGAAATCAAGAAAATCAGTCTTTATATTATTTTTAATAAAAACATGTTTCTTCAGGAAATAATCTTTAAATTAAACTTAAAATTTCACGAGATACATTGTTGACATTACTGTTAAAAATACACTTCCAATGAAGTGAGTGTTGGCAAAACCGATTGTCATTTTTATGTTGAGGCAGCGAGTGGGGGTTGTCTGCAGCAGCTGCTGAATGTAACTGATAAAGTAACGTGTAATCTAATTCATTTACTTTTAAAATCCAGTAATCTGTACAGTTACTAAATTACTTTTTAGAGGTATAATCAGTAATCAGATTACTTTTTCAAAGTAACTGTGGCAACACTGATTCTGACATAATGTTTTTATTGGCCAAACATTTTTTGGTTCTACTCCTTTCACACACAAAATATAATGAAAAATATATTATTTGACCACTATACTTCTTGATTGCTATCAGGATGTAAAGAGATTTTCAAACAACATGACAAAAAATGTTTCTGGACAGGATCACTCATGCCTTTAAGGGTGTGTAAATGGTGACAGAATTTTCTATGAACTATCCCTTCAAGACGTTTACCTAGCAAGCATTACAGAAATGATATATAATATTGGAATTTTAAAATACGGGATCAAAGTTATTCTAACAATACTTTTTTAAACAATTGAAAGGAACGTACCAAAATAACTGCTATAGAGAACTTTTTACTGGGTATTTTACACCTTTATAATTTGGTTTGTTTGGTTATACAGGGAACCATTAAAAAACAGACAACATAAAATCCATAATACATGTGAAATATAATAAAAAAATGACTGCACAGAATTCACAAATATGTGAAACACAGTCACATGTTGTTTTTTTATTTATCAGGCTTAAGCAAATGTTTATCCCGCTGTTGGAAATTAAATGAATAAGTTTTCAAGGCATTGGTGCCCACAGTGCAATAATAATTTTACAGTTACCCTCAATGCAAAACATTAACACATGGTTCGCAGTGTGAAAGTGAATACGGGAATGATAAAACAAAACACTATTCACCAGAGTCGTATGTTCTATTACGATGAACTATTGAACCCAAACAAACCATATCATATTCTGATGTTTCTCCGCACACATCTTCACAATTGATCACAGCTTTTTCCAGAATAAATACTATAGCTGTGACCTCTCCTGACCCCTCCCACCACTATACGTACTTTGATCAGGTTCTCTGATGGACGCTGGGACAAAAAAGGCATTCACAGTTGCAAAACATCACCCACACACTCTTAGGAACGCCCTGATCCGTGAGGCATCACATCATTACCAACAGACTGTTCTTATTTAACTGCTGCGGTGAAGAATTCAGCAAGACGGATGAACTTTCGTTCGTTGTGTTAATAGAGACGTGTATGCAGATAAGGAAAGGGATGTGGAGACAGGCTCTCGTCAAAGAAGAGACATGTATAGACTATTTATTTCTGCTTGTGTTGGCAACTTAATCCCGTTATATACCCTCAGGATTTTTATAGCTACTTACATTCAATTTTCTGTGAACCATTTATGAATAATGGGATGGAAAAGTGTAAAAGGAAGCAGTTTAAGTGAGTAGGATTGACTCTGTTGTTTTATCCCCTGTCTGGAAGAGGCAAAGGAAAGGGGGGAGGAAGATTTAAGTTCTCAGATATTTCGGAGAGTTCGTACTTTTCATACCAACCGGTGACACACAATCTTAAACAGTGAGTTGTGCTAGACATTGGGAACTAGAGATGGAATGATGAATTCAATAGAACATGCTTTCCATTGTAAACACTGTAGATAGTGCCCAAAGGTTACATTCCTTACTGAGTTCATGAAAGAAGTAATGACGTCTGATTCATCAACAAATCTTTCTTTTTTTAATCACTAAATGGATTTGTTTAAAAAAACGGCCTGACTGATTTGTTCACAAATGGAACTGATCTTTATTCTCGAGCTCAGCGCACTGACCTAATGCTGCAGACATGAAATTGTAATATTATCAGTCTGTTTCTAACTCAAATGTATTGTTTCAGAGGATTTGAAATACTTGGAACTACTTTGTTTATACTTTTTCGGTGCTTTGGGTACTAAAGGTGGACAGTACTAAAGTAGTTTAACTCTACTCAAGTACATTTTAAACTGTCTGTGCAAGAGATGCACCGATATATCAGCCAATAATTTTTATCAGTTGAAAACCAAATTTTCACACTTTGGGCTATTTTGCGATAGTTTAAAAACAGCCAATATATTCTGTCAATCAAAAGAGGACAAGAAAATGCGATGAATTTTCGCTCGGTATATAGAAAATGTTAAGAAACGTCACCAGTTAATGTTTACCATTAATAGAAATTATATGAATTAATAAGATTCAGAAAGTAAATTTAATCTTCAGAATCAGTATCGGCAGATATCACTCGGTTTAATCGGCTATCGGTATTGGTGAAGAAATTTCGTATCGTGCATCTCTAATCTGAGCTGATGTGGTTTTACTTTGGAATTTGGATACATTTTGCTTTACTATTATAAAGCATATATTGTGCTTCACTACATTTCATGAAAAAATTCATTAAAAGACGTTAAAAATCTAGTACTTTCTTACTTTCACTCAAGTGATTGTTTTTGTGCTGGATTTTTTATGTCTTTAGGTGTATATGTAATGAAGTTTAGATTTTTTTTTTAAAAAGTATGATATATATACTTAATAATCTAAAGTAAAATATCTCCAAAGTAAAAAAAAACGCCGTAATGAAGTACAGAGTCCTTAAAAATAATTAGGAACACTCTACCTCTACTTAAAAAATGCTTAAAAGCTTCAGTTCCTTTTAATTTTTTACACAAGGCAAGACTTCTTGCTTTCCATGCAATATCAATGAACAGGTCTAGTAGTGTCTCCGAGCCAGGCGCACCTCAGATGTTGGTAGCCCGGAAAGTATTGAACTAATCAATTTTTTTACGTAGAAAATAAACTACAAGTAAAAACAATCAAAAACAATCGTATATATATACATAGAGTAAGAGAGAGTGACGCTCCTTTACAGAGGGTAGCAGGAGTCTTCCCTGAACATCAGAAACAGAAGGTGAGGTTAATGCAGCCGGATAAAGAGAAGTCAATACCCCACACCAAGTAATGTCAGCATCGGCTAAACTTCACTGCAGGCAAATCAGCATGATCATATTTTTTCTTCAATCAATACGTCAAGAAGGTAAACAATGTGTATCAAGGATTTCATTTTAATTAAGATCAATATATGAGAAACAATTTGATTGAAGACGGAATAGCTCCTGGATGTCACGTTGATTTTACAAGAAATTAATTTGCTTATATAATAAAGTTGACCAAATAAAAACACAATTGATAGTTTTAGAGAACACTGTCCCTATAATATTCTATGACAATAGTTGTAGAAGGACCAGGTCATAGGTTTTCCTCCTCCAAAGTCCCAATTTGATGCCATGTTTGTTTCTGTTCCTGTGTAGTACTGCAGGTGTGGACTCATAAGGCTTTGAGCGAGAGAGACAGCAGGGGGTGGAATGAAGAGAGTCCGTGAGATGAGGAGGAGGATGAGGTTAATGAAAAGAGAATGTTTTCCATTTGTGTTTTTCGTTGGTAGTTGCTGTGGGTTTTTGCAGCTTCCACTTCAACTCCCGAGGGAAAAGGGGAGAGAAAGTTAAGGAGTGAAAAAGAGAGAGAGGGAAGGAGGGGGTAGAGTGGTTATGTGTCAAAAAAAGGGATGTTAGACCTTGAAAAGCTCTGGCACGGTGTCGGGCATTCCCTTAACTCAATGCTTCTAACTTTGGACAGTTACGTGAGTGAGTCAGAACCGTATAGACAGAGGGGGTCAACCGAAAACATCCAGGGGTAAATAAACACCTCTCGTTCTGCATGCATCTTGCTTTGAGCTGTCCTGAGCACAGAATGAGCGAGGAATAGGAAAAAGTTTTCCCTCTGTAGGCTGTCGTTTGGAAACTGTTGGGTTCAATCCAGGGCATTACTTTTTTTTGGCAGAAAGCACTACGAGTGTGCTGTTGTAGAACAGATCTCTCTGGAAGGACCCAGGAATCACTATAAGAAAGAAGCAAAACTTTGATCGTCAGAAAAGTTTGGAGAAGTGGTAATCCCATTGAAGAACATTCATCCAACCTGCTTTCAGAGGAGCGCCCGGGTTAATTCATCCATCTTCGGATTATATCTTTCCCACCATCAGTTATTTTCCCGGTAATGGGCTGGCTGCTCTGGTACCTGGCAGCAGCTGTAGCTGTGGCGTATGGCTCCGAAAGAACACAACACCAGGTGCAGCATGGCCCCTGCAGCTACACTTTTATCCTACCAGAGGTGGAGCAGTGCGGGCCGGCGGGGGACTTCCAGGTGACCAACTCTCTCCAGCAGGACTCCCCCACGCCACAGCAGTCGCCCCATGCTGAGCCCACCTGGCAGGAGCGGAAGCTGGAAAGTTTAGAGAGTGCCACAGAGAACAATACGCAGTGGCTACAGAAGGTAGTGACTTACCTTAACTCACCTCAACCTTCTCTCTCTCTCTTATATTTTGCAGTTTATGTGTTATATCTGCTCATGCACTATTGATGTGTCCCCGTTATGTTAAAGTTTGACACACATTTATAAGGTTATTGAATTTGGGAAAAAGAGAGAGAGACTTAAATCTTGAACACATTTAGGTGAGATTTCCAGCATGTGTAGATCTTAACGTATGGCTGACAGTTTTGTCAGTATGTCAGATTGTGTTTTAAGATCATGGAGAGATCATGAGTCCCAAGTGCATGTAAGACCTGCTAGGAAAGACAATGATTTGTGCTCTGTGCTGGGCCAGATGCACTTTTCTCTATCATATTTCATAGCATTCTCATGACAACAGCAGCTTTCATTTTTCACTGTAAAAACGGACGTGCAGTGTAAGTTACCTCATAGAACTTTCTCTCCCTAATCTGACCCTTAAAAAGTGACTTGTTCATTCAATTTCAAGGGATATTTCACCCAAATATTTAAATTCCACCCTCACTTATCCATCCTCATGTGGTTTAAACAGTAGATATTTTGAAAAATGGATTGTTCAAGCTCAAGAATGTGTCTTAACTTGGGTGATACACATGCACTTGTATTAACACAGCTGCTTGGCTCCCACATCTTTTCTCAACACTGTTTTCTAATCCAAAAATGTATTGTGTCCATACAATGGAAGTCATGGGCCCCTACTTTGTGGTTACCAACGATCCAATTATCACTAAAGAAGATATTAGGAAGAATCTTGTCAACCAAACAAGATAGTAGTCATTCTTCTAAGATAGTCATACAGGTTTGGAATCACATGATGATAAAATTACAAACTTCATTTTTGGGTAAAGTGTCCCTTTAAGGTAGTTTTGTTTAGTCTTAATGTATGAATTATTTATGACAAAATGCATAGAGACCATTTAAAACCAGTTAATTGAGGTCTTAGCACATTTTTGTAAGGATTCCCAACAATGTGTTTTGGACCTAATTCAAGGTTATCTCTAAAACATGTCGTTTGATAGGTATGTTGTTCTTTTAAAAGATACCAACTGCTAAAACCAGATTATTGTGTGGATCAAAAAGATAATGTTGTTTTTGCGGTGATGGTCATTCGAAGTCTGATAACATTCTGCTCCTGTCATTTCCTAACTCAAGTCAACTGTGTGTTTAGAGTCAATTTATCACCAGGCCATTTACGTGAAGGTCATTTATCTGTTACCTCACAACCTAAAGTATCTGTTATTTCACTCCGTTGAACAGCAACAACATAATCTAATCAGATTTTCTCCTTTATTTATCTTAATACAGTGTTTAGAAACCCTTTTTGTCTTATGGTCCCCCATAGCCCCATCAGGAAGGCTCAAGTACCCTTTAGTGACGCTAATCCAGATATGTGCTCCTTCTAACTTGACACCGGATATCATTTAGTGTTTTTATTAGCATTAAAGTCACAGTTAAACAAAACACATTTAAAACTATGGGTTGAAATCTGTCCCAGTTCCCCTAGAACCTGCCTAAGGACCCTCAGGGGTATGCATGGGAATTACTGCCCGAATACATCTCTCCATCTCTGCTGAATATCAAATGGCTCTTCTAAAGCCTTTGTGTCTCGCTATGAAATATTTTAGCCAACATTTGCCTGCTGTCTGCTATTTGTTTGTCACCCAGACTTAAGAACTGTCTGAATACTCTGTCTGCTTTTTGAGGGACATTGGATCTTCCCAAACATTTGGAGAGGGCTTAATG
The DNA here is from genome assembly GCA_029783895.1 of Triplophysa bombifrons. Taxonomy (NCBI): domain Eukaryota; kingdom Metazoa; phylum Chordata; class Actinopteri; order Cypriniformes; family Nemacheilidae; genus Triplophysa; species Triplophysa bombifrons. Next base: position 9,700,298 of record CM056469.1, read on the forward strand.
CTGTGCGTGGACTGGAGATACTCCAGCATTTCAAAAGAAAACAGAAACTCCCACGCGTGGGCTCACTTTTCATGTTATAGTCCATATATCATCTGGAATAAGATACATTTAACGAACACTGATCTAGAAATAAGTAGGAGGTAAAGGAAAGAGTGATTCAAAGCTGCTACTATATCTCAGGAATAGCGGAGCAGACAGGACCTCTTGACATGACTACATGCAAGCTTTCAGTTGCAGGCCAAATGTTGTATAAATTATTATTTCACTCCTTCTATGGTCATGGAGTGTGCAGTGTGCGGTAGGAGGAAAGGCTTTCTGATCACTGGAGAGCGTTGACCTCTTGGCCTCTGCTGAGTGGATATTTCTGAGCTTTCAACACCTCAGAAGATCTGCTTTGCATGCGTATTACTAGACTTTCGGACCAGAGGCCACACCTAAGAGCGACTGGTATCACGCACCATATTCTCACATGACTGTATGACTCCCAGGGGCCTCTTGAATTGCCCCGAAGAAAACACGAGCTAATCCTGTGTGCTCCTTAATGATAGTGAAGGGAAAAGAATGAATTGCGTTTGTGCGTCCGCACTTCGGGACAACCTAAAATTGTTTAAAGGTTGACCAATTATCCAGTTTGACAAATTCCTCTATGATGCTTATTGACTTAATGTCTCATAGTTTCAAATTCAATACCATACACCATTTTGATACATGTCCCTTTCATAAAGTGAAGACGAAAGTTCCCGTCCAAATCTTGAAAAGTTTTCAATTGAATGCCTTTGACATCAATTAGTCATCTTTTTACATAGAAACTGAAGCATACTGTAACAGTACGTACTAAGTTTGAAAGTACCTACCTGTCGAGTGTTAAAACAGTACGTTAGTATGAGTGGGAGCGGTATAAATACATTTCAGACATACTGCATTTGCCATGTTTGATTGTCATGTGTCCTGTATGCTCTCTGACGTATTAACATCAACCTGTACATATGCGTTGGTAAAAACATAATTTAGTTACGAGAAGTTTATTTTATAGGTACTTCCTGATAAAGGGACGTTTAACTTAATGTTTTCTGCCATTTTTATTTGATTAAATTTTGAATTTTGACACTTGTTCCCATGGCATCATGGGATAGAGTAGTGTGCATTCAATCCACACCCACACGCAGCGGAAGAAGTAATCCTTCCGAATATTTCTTGCCAGCGTTTTTTGCATACTGACTTTCAGACATACTATTCATGTCTCACTGATTTTCGTCTACTATATATAGTATGAAAGTAGGCGATATCGGACCTAGGGTGATTATATTCTCACAGTCAGTCATTTTTACAGTTAGTATTATGAATACAGGTGGTTTCCACTGTTTCCATAAATGTATGGTACATTTAAAATCTAGAACTTTTTATAATCTACTGATTATGCTGCTCTTGTTACATCGGGATTATTGGTAAATCATTAGATATTTGGGACAAAAGCACAATTAATTTTGGTCTCCTAACCAGATGGAGAATCTTTATAGTTATAGTACAGGTCCTTGGTGTGAATTTGCCTTAAAGGGATAGTACACCCAAAAATCATTTAATCTCAGGTTGTTTCAAACCAAAGAAATATATTTGTAAGAATGTTAGCAAAGTGAGATATTTTGTAGAATTTAGGAACACAAACAGTCCGGGGCACCTTTGACTACTGTAGAGAGGTTCAATAAGAGGAAGGAAGGAGACGGGAACCGGCAGACATTTAAATAAAGGTTTTATATAAATAATAACAGAACAAAACAAATCACAAACAGTCCGGTTCCCCGACATGCTGCCGCTCGGTCCTCAACCAGCCGGGGTACTCTCCTTCGCGGTGCCTTGCGGTGGCCCTGGGGCCTCGGTGGACGGCTCGACCGTCCGCCCCCTGGCGGCCGGCGGTGGCTCCTCCTTTATCGGGGAGTCGGGGAGGGATCCGGCCTCTGGTAGACGGCAGCAACCCCCCCGCTCCCGCTTGGACGATAGCCACCCCACCTCGACCCAGGGGTGCGGCAGCAAAGGTCGCCGTCGCACCGAAGCTTTGGACGCCCTTCGTCCGCGCTGCCCGAAGTCTCCGGCACCGCGAGGCCACTCGGCGGCGAGGACTCTCCGACAGCATGTCTCTCCTTCCTCCCGGGTTTCGGCACCAATGTAGAGAGGGTGGAAGAAAGAAGGCGGGAACCGGAAGACAGTTAAACAAAAAGTTTTAATATAAATAATAACAGCCGGCGGCCCCTAACGGCCGACGGCCGGCGAATAAAACATAAATACAAACGTAAAACATGTTCGGGCCCGGTCCTCTGAGAGTATATATAAAAAGAATAAGATCAAAATAAAAATAAATTAGAAATAGAAGTGCAGTTGATGTAAACCAGCACAGTGCTCAGGTTGTGAATGCACAGCTAAACAAGTGTGTTTTAAACGCTGACTCGCCCTGTTTTGAGTGAACCCTTGTTATCTCTAACTGACTTGATCCTGATGATCTGAGAAGTCTGTTTGGTTTACATTCAATGAGCATATCTGAGATGTATTTAGGTCCTAGACCATTAAGTGATTTATAGACAATTAATAATACTTTGAAGTTGATTCTAAAAGTAACTGGTAACCAGTGTAAGGACCTGAGGATTGGAGTGATATGCGCAGATTTTTTGGTTCTGGCCAGAATCCTGGCAGCAGCGTTCTATATGAGCTGCAGCTGTCTGATGGTCTTTTTGGGAAGACCTGTAAGGAGTCCATTACAGTAATCCATCCTGCTGGTGATGAAAGCATGGACTAGTTTCTCTAAATCTTGGCTTGAGACAAAACATCTGATTCTGGCTATGTTTCTGAGATGGTAGTACGCTGATTTGCTTATTGCTTTGACATGACTGCTGAAACTAAGGTCAGACTCCAAAATGACCCCAAGATTTTTTACCTTGCTTTGTGTCTTTAGACCTCTTAAGTCAAGGTATGTGTTTACCTTGTTAGTTTTATCCTTGTTACCAAAAAAAATGACTTCAGTTTTGTTTTTATTTAACTGAAGGAAGTTTTGACACATCCAGCTGTTAATTTCATCAATGCATTGGGAAAGAGAGTCAATAGGCCTGTAGTCATTGGGTGAGAGGGATAGGTACATTTGAGTGTCATCTGCATTGCTGTGGTAGGCAATTTGGTACTTTTTCATTATTTGGCCAAGTGGGAGCATATACAAATCGAAGAGGAGCGGAGCAAGAATTGAGCCCTGTGGAACAACACAAGTCATGGGTGTCCAGTCAGATTTATGGTTACCTATGTTCACATAGTTCACGTGATTCGAGACCGGTGCACGCACAGCTGGCGCTCATTGACAATTACTCGAACCACGATCTCGCCCCGCCTACTCCGCTACAACTACCATTTCATTTTTCCTGCAATGGCAGTCAACGATGTCACAGAAAAGAAAATTGCTAAGATTCTTCCAAATATCTTTCTCTGTGTTCATCAGAACAAAGTAGTTCACACAGGCATGTATTGACACGAGGGTGAGCAAATGATGACAGAATTTTCATTTTTGGGTGAACTATCACTTTAATATGGGTGTAAAACACACAAATCAAAAGTCTGTTGTTAAAAGCAAATCCACCTGCCCTATTCATATCCAAACATTCATAAAAGAGGAAAGGAAGTTGGCACAACAAACCCAAAACCTCTATATATTTGTTCGAGCTCAAGAATGTGTCTTAACTTGGGTGATACACATGCACTTGTATTACCACAGCTGCTTGGCTCCCACATCTTTCCTTAACACTGTTTTCTAATCCAGAATAATCTCCTCCGACAGATCTTCTGCTTGCTCATGCAGCGTCCGTCTCCACCAGTTTAAATCTGCCGAAATGCACTGACACGTCCCAATAAAAAAAGAGAAAGAATTCGAGTGAGAGCCAAATAATCAGAGTGACAGAGGAATTAAGCAGTTGAGGATTGCTCAACAAAACGATTCAAGTCGTCCTTGAGTGGGCCTATCTGTTGTTTAGTAAAGCTCTGCGAAAAGCCTGCCATGGTCACGTTTGGCTCTTTTTATTAATAAGTCTCATTTTCTAGTTAATGGGAAAGTGCAAATGGACTTGGCCACTTTGTAATTTGGTTCCATTTTTATGGCTGGTTATTTAACTCAGTTAAACACTTTGAATGTTCATTATTAAATCTGGCGGAACTGCAAGATTAAAGGTGGTTTAATTAATGTCGCATTAAATTTGCTGTAAAGCTCACATACTCACGCGCCGGCAATTCAACCTTGGAAACATTTTCAAATAAAGGACTTGGACTTTCCCAGTTATACATGGTGCAGTAGAGATATGACTGTATTTCTCTTCTATTTGTCATGGGTTGACAAGGCCGCATCAATTTGAGGTCTGCTTGTTACCCTCAAATGCTTAGTGTCTCAGTTTTATAGCTCTCATGAATGGTAATGATCTTTCGTTATTTACTTCTGTCTGCTTTCATATCACAACCAGCAATGAATAAAACAGTGCAAACATGTGGTTTATAGCAGTGTGCTGGTAGCTTCGGGTGGAAGTTGGTGTGTGTGTTGTGCACATGGCATGAAGTCACATGCTCTGTGATTATATTGTTTGGCTGTGGGCTGTGGCACTGGAGATTGATGTGAGTAATATTTGTGTTTCTGATCATGTGTCTTGTTGTTTGGAATGGTTTTGTATTGCTTTGGCCCTTCAGCAAACCTCTCACACACTGATATTAAGATGTTCAAGGTTACATAACATCACTGAGATGTTATGGATGGGCTTTGAAAAACTGGCCAAATAATCATTGGCTGTTCAGCCAAAAATGTGACAATATTGTACTACTTTATCACCCTCCTGTCGTTTCAAACTGTAGTTGATGGAGATGTTGTTTGTTTGTTTGCTCATGTGTCTTCTGTCATAAATACAGCTGGAGAGCTACATTCAGGAGAACGTGCGATCAGAGATGGAACGCAATGTCATTCACACCCAGACAGCCACCATGCTGGAGATAGGCACCAATCTTCTCAGCCAATCAGCAGAGACCACACGCAAACTGACAGATGTGGAGACGCAGGTGAGGTCGATGAGACGTTGTCTACAGAAATAAATACAGCATCATAGCTGTATTAACTCCAGGGAGGTTGTGTATAAATATGTAGGTTTGTAAAAGGGATAGGCCGACCCCAAAATAAAAATGATGTCATCATTTATTTACCCTCATGTCATTAAAAACCTGTACATGACTCTTTTTTTTCTATGGAACGCAAAATATTTGAGAAATGTCTCTGTAGTTTTGAGTCCATACAATGGAAGTCAACTGGGGTTTTGTGTTCTGCAGAAGAACGAAAGTCTTACAGGGTGAGTAAGGGTGAGTAAATGATGAAAGAATGAACATTTCAGGGTAGGACTGTATAACGGTTGTCACGACTAATCGGAAGCAAAATAGACGTTTTTGTTTTCAAAATGTATGTGTGTTGTACTATGTATTATAATGATGTGTATATATATATATATACATATATATATATAAGTACACACACAAACACACTCATGCACTTACGACATTTTTAAGAAGTATTTACATGTAAAATTATACATACATGTGTATGGTTTATGTGTACATAATTATTATACACTGTACACAGCTCGACCTGATTTTGCCAAGTGGTTGATGTCCTCAGGGAAACATATTTTGTTGACCTATAAGGACAACATTTTTATAAATAAAACCTAAACCCACACCCAAACCTGTAAGACTTTTTCTTCTGCAGAAGATTAGTCGCAACTAATCGCTGTACACCCCTATTTTGGGGTGAACTCCACCTTTAACTATACTAAATATAGGGCTTTTCGATGCAGTTAGGTCTTCTTAAGTATTCATTTGAATAAATTATAATAGCTAAATCCACAGTTTGTAAAATCTGCCGCTAGAGGGCGCATATTCCTAACAACAACAATGGCATAGCTTGATGACGCTGTCAAGGAGCGTGAAATGATGGGATCTGTTGTTTTCAACTGCACCGCTGATGGCCAACAATCATACGGGAACAAGAAATCATGTCAATCATGTTTCTACGTCAGTAAAGGAGGTAACAAAGGGTAACGCAGATATGATGCCATTCACAGGCGACTGCCAGGCCCCGTGTCCCTGTTTAAAACAGCGATTTTCAAGTAGTTCAAAACATTTGAGATATTGTAAGTACAAAACTGAAAAAAAAAGACTGGCATAGTGGTTTTTAGATATTTTACTGCAATATTGTTACAAACGGTACTTAACTGTTTTAAGTACTTTTTTAAGATATTGAATAATTTGAATAATGAAATGATTGAATGCAGTATTCTAAGTACCTGAAAGAATTTGTGAACATTTATATGTACAAGATGCAGCAAAAAAAAACATCTAGCACTAACCATTATTAACCCATGCTGGCTTCAGGTGATTCTATAGATCTAAAGCATGGTTATAACAGCACACCATGGGTTTGATTTTCAGGGAAATGTATACCTGAAATGAGAAACAGTGAGAAAAAGTACACCTATAACACTTTAGAATAAAGCATCCACGAAATGTAAATGTAATGTAATAAAAATTAATGTATGTCTGTGAAGGTCTTTACATATTGGTAACTTTGTGAAGTGTGTGGAGAAAGTTAGACCTTAATGCATCACATTTGACACTCAATGCAACGCTTGCCGTTCTCAATAGCGCGTGTGCTTTTTCATTCATCTGAATTCATAATTCAGAGCAGTCATGGCCAACAGAAGCAAGGTTAAGTGGCCATGCTGTGTCGTGCTGGAGGAGAATCAGAGAGGCGGTGAAAATAGCCAACTAAAACAGACACAGTTTTTATCCTCTCAAAGAGCCATTATTTCACACTGTTACGTTTTAGCTTTCATTTCATCATTTAATCTCTTTTTCAGTAGTTTATTGACCATCACAGTGCAGCCTGAACAAATATTGAACAGCTTTTATCAGGGTATGTTTGTTGTGTTAAGCTTGCTTGAAAAAAACATGTCGCGGTTTGAACAACAGGCATTATGACATAATCGCTAACTCGTGATCCATGTACGACTTTTTGTTGATTATAGCTTCAAAAAACTTTATTAACATTGCATTAGTTGCCAAAGTGCTTGGATAAAATTGTAGTAATAGACCCGAGAGACCAACACAATCATTTTAGTGAACTGGTGGCAAATTTGTACGAATTGGAAGATGGGTACATTTTCTATCTACTTCCGCCCAAGCGATGGTTGTGTTTAGGGGTGCATTCTGCAAATTCATGTAAAATCGCCTTGTAAAATAGTTACCTCTTCCTGTGAGATCTGTTTGCATAGACAGACATTTCAACATCTGGTTCTACCTTCAACATTGTTCTCACGGAAAAAAGGATCCTGTACATCTGCATTCTGGCAAGCATGAAAAACTTAATGGTTGGACAAGAAATCATCATAATTCTCCCATGCCTGTTTCTCTGTCACATGGGTCTGTTGCAGGTACTGAACCAGACCAGTCGTCTGGAGATCCAGCTGCTGGAATACTCTCTCAGCACCAACCGGCTGGAGAAGCAACTCCTGGAGCAAACGCAGGAGGTGTCCCGTCTCAATGAGAGAAACAGGTGAATAATGCCTAACTCACACCTTCATGAACTGTGGTGGGCCACGTCTCAATGTTAATTACAAGTTAAAAGCACATTATAAGGCCGAGTACAATCAATAGTGTTCAACAAATCTAAAAAAGGAGGAAAAACAACACACAATTTTGTGTGTAAAATGTGTGTGTCCGTGTGTGATGATATGTGTGTGTGGAGATTGAAGAATGAGGGTGCTATATTACTGATTATCTGTAAATAAATGTGAAGTTGCATATTGCTGCTGTCCTTCTGAAACCTTGTATCTCCATATATTGTGGTTTGAATTTTTTTGCCATAAATCATTTTTATATTTTTGCCATAAATCATTATTTTGAGTCACCCTTCGTGTTTGTCACTGGGTTTTGTAAATATCTAACACTGTGTCTACACTGGATGCTTCACGGTGCAACGTGACGATCACATTACAATAAGCCATGTGTTGTGTCGCGCTTGTCGCATCTGATGTGGACACTGTGTAACCAATAACCAGTATTTGTAAGTGCTTGTCACCTTTGACAACACAGTATGTAATCATTTAAAAAGTACAGTGTTTTTCTATTTTCTAAAATACAGCAAATTTGGACATCTGAGGTTTGGAAGAAGAGTTACAATATACGGCATTCTTAATGTGAATAACCTAAAAACATATAAATATTGTACTATGGAAATGATTGATTTCAATATTCTATGAATGAACCTCAAAAGATTTGTTTAGATTTCTACATTGCTGAAGTTGTTTTTACACCAAGTGATTTATGTTAAAGAAAAATCCATAAAAGTATGTGTGCTAGAACCACATTATACACGAATGCCCATGAATCTCAATGAAGTCAAGTTCCCCCTTCGCAGTCTAGCTTATTTGGAAATTGTGGTGAGAAGTAATTCATGCTGAAATTGGGAGTTTCATGAATAGTAATAATGTGTTTAGTAATCAGGATGCATTCGTGTTTATACTACAAATGCCCATATGTTCACTAGACAACGAAGGTGGAGGTAAATACCCAGTGGTAACAGGCCAAAAGACTAGCTGATTCCAGGTGTTTTAACTTCCTGATACTGAAGTGAAGTTAGGCAACAGGGGTCACCACCTGCTTCACATGTGGTTTATGACTTTGTAATGATAGCCAAATAAACGATAAATGCAGCACCAAACACCTTTCACAGAAAATCGTCTGTGTGTTAGAATAAACTGAATGTCAAACCTCAGTAATAAAAACAGTTTTTTAATCTTTCTAAGCTGGTTTTTGGAGACCTATGGTTCAGTGATTATACATATTTCTGCCAAATAAAAATTGCTAGTGTCTGTAAAAAGTTAAAACTTTTCACTTGTTTTTGTTACTCACAAGAACAATAATATATATCACTACGGCAAAAACATTTTATTGGATTTCAGGCGTCGTGACTCGTGGTCGAACAGAGCAGGCAAAAAAACACTGGAAAAGATGCTGATAGCTTACGTACAGCAAGCGGCAGAGAGAATACATGGTTCGATTAGCTGGAAGTATCTTGTTCAATCTGTGAGGGTGAATTGTTTCCATAAAAACTGTCATTAGTCAGTCATAAAGATCAGGCCTGTGGGATTTATTGTCTTTATTTGGAGCTGGAGTGAACTCACAAAGCCTGTCAGAGTGATGATTTTGATTTAGATAGAGAAGCCATCTGTGAATGGAACAGTATGCAGGTGTTCACAGGTCTATATCAGCCTCCCGGTCTCAGGTGTGTGATGAATCTATGAGGCTTGTTCAAGCGTGTCGTCTGTGCTCCTATACAGAGGTGTGAACAAACAAGCAGCTATTTACTGACAAAGTGTGATGTATGTAGTGTTTGCTATAATAATTAGTACACTGTTTGTTTCTATATTCAAATTCTTTATAGTTCTGACAGGAAGAATGAAGTTCAACTTATTTTCTTATAAATTGTGACCTTTTCTTGACTTCTCTTCAATTTGTTATTTATTGTCATCCTAACATGACCTCATTAGCATTCATAGGTATGTGTATTTAAAGTGTGGTTCTAGCACACGTAGATACATAAACATTGGAACATAAACAGTACACCATACCGATGGCATTTGAAATCAACACATTTCAACATAAATAGGTTTCTAGGTGATGTGCAAACAATAATTGGATTAATTCATTGTATTTTACAACATCATGTAAACATTTTTTTTAATTGTTATAATAATAAAGAAAAAATGTAAATAACTAATGAATAATAAAATGACAAAAGTGTATAACAAAATTGATAAATAAAAATAATATATAATAAATAATATAATAATAATGATTACCAATACCCTATAAAAAAATAAAATAAAGTCTTGTCAGTTTTTATCTCCGACCATACATCTGAGGATACCAAAGATTTAAGCTACCTCTGTAAAAGTTTGAAACGTGTGTATATACATAAGTATACATTATTTGGTGATGTAATCAGTCTTTTTAACGTAAATATTCATATTGTATGAAAACAATAAGTGTGTATTAATCAGCCTCTTTGCTCTAACTCAGCTATCTGGAACATCGCCTTGCTGCAATGGATGCCAGACACAGCAGAGAGCTTAAGGCCATTCAGCAGGAGAAGCAGCATCTGCTGGATCAGCTGGACAGACAGAGTCACCTGGTCAATCTGCTGGAGGGAGAACTGGCCAGCTCCACCCGTAACAGCACACTGCTCCAGCGACAGCTGGCCACACTCACAGAAACAGTCCAGCAGCTACTGGCTATGGTCTCTCACTGTAACAGTTAGTACACAAAACTCCTGAACCGAATCAGTTCACTTTGTGGTGAACCTGTCCCGGGCAGCTGTTTACTGTGTGGGCAACCATCATGTCTACAGATCCTCTGAATGTAAAGGGAGAAAGACAGAAATTTACAAAATTATATTTCAGTTTGCATTTAGCTCTGATGACCATTAAAACATGTTTTTTAATCAGATACCTGTATGATGCCTCTGAAAATGCTGATATGATGTTGAGATGATTCATCTGTGCCGATATGAAGTTGAGATGTTTCAGTGACTCATCTGTGCTGATATAAACTTGAGATGATTCATTGATTCATCTGTCCTGTCCTCATTCTTTCTGGCATTGTAATTTCCTATTCTGGAAAAGCCACGCACTCTTAAAATAAATAGTGCTATATAGCCCTTAAAGTGGTTCTTGGCTCGTAATCATATGGGAACCAGTTTAAGTGCTATATAGAACCATATTTGGGTCCCTCAGCGGTTCTTTGGGATGATTGAGGTGCTATATAGAACCCCTGAAGAACCATACAGGGTGCTATATATCACCTCGGTCACCCAAAATAACCTCTGAAGAATCTGCGAAGAACCACTGAATCACCAAGATATGGTGCTTTATAGCACTTAAAGTGGTTCCCTATGATTACAAGCAAATTAGCACTTTTAGTGCTAAAAAGCAACAATAGAAATGTGTGCGGACATCAATTTCTGGCCATTTTTAAATAAATAAAATGTGTTGTGAATGGCAATTCAGGTTGACTTTTAAGTGCAACAGGGCATTTAAAAATAGGCATATAAATACTTTAAGTTACACTGCCAAATGTTTAATATTCAGCATACTTCAAGCAAACATACATTCTGTTTCACAAACATATAATAATTGTATTTATTTTCAGATATTTCTGCTTCTTCTGAAAAGGAGATGGTGACGTTCAGAGACTGTGCAGAGATATTTAAATCTGGAGTTACAGAGAGTGGAATATATAACATTCATCTTCCAAACTCCACACAGAAGACTAAGGTGAGTAGATTTTCACCGTGTATACACTGACAATAAATACTTGAGGAACACCTGTACTGTATGTAAAATGGAAATTAAAAAAAAAAGAAAAACTGAACTGAATTAGCTGTTTTTACGCTAACTTTAAATTACTTCAGTAAATTTGATCTGGATGGAGAATATATACCCAATTAAAAAAAATGCGATCTTGGAGATAAAGGTGTGAAATAAAAACTAAAGGCAAAAGTCAGAGCAACATTTCCCCCCAGGCTATTCTGAGTGCATCTAACCGTGCAAACTGTATCTGCCCGTATTCACTTCAAAATGTTACCCTGCTGAACCAGAGCGCACCCCTCTAGAGAACTGCATTTCACCTTTGAATTGCACAGTCAGATTTAATTTCTAACAGGCTCTGGGGGTGATGAACATTTAAAAAATGTGGCTAAAATTGTTTTTGTTATTCATTATTTCTCGCGCACTTACTCTTCTTCCCCTCCATTTCCTGTGGGCACAGGCGCCAGGTGTTTGGCAAAGATTCTGTAGCTTGCTGCCAACTCGGTTTAATGCAGTGAGGAGAGAGAGAGAGAGAGCTGCTATATGTTGTAATAATCCCTTTTATACTGTGCCACCCGTCAAAGTAACGAGATGGGTGGTTTCCTTTATTTAGAGGTCTGAGTTGCTCTTTTTTTCCGCTCAACCTTTTTTCTTTATTGAATGAGATATTGAGATTAATTCAATAAAATATACATAACTATGTCTTCAGAGGTATACAAAGACCTTACATAAAGAAGCGTTATGTTTTTATTACCTTAGAATGAGCTATTTCTATCTACATACACCGCAGTTCTACTTTTATGGAATTCACAATGTTATCTCTACAGTAGCACTAAAAAGACATACATACGTTATCTCTTTCGGCAAAGAAGCGAAAGCATGACGAAATCTTATTACTGTGTCAGCCACTTTAGTGCTTCGAAAGGAAGGGGTGGAGTGAGCCATTGGTTGCAATCTCAATGCTTGATGCCACTATATTTCATACACTGGACCTTTAAATCTGGTTTAGATTTATAGGATAATCTGATAAACTGTTAACATGTTTACTGATGTTAATTTTGTCTTCATCTCTATGCTAAACAGTGATTCACCGCAGCCCTAAATCCACAATATGTCTCTTCTCATACAATGCGTTGTTCTCACGAAAGTGGCTAACATGCCGCTGGAAAATTTGAGGGAGGCTGGGGATATTTTAAAACAATGAGATGGACAGCTCAAAGCACAAAACAAAGAAGTCACATCTGCTATGCAAAAAAGGAATGTGTTGTATTGAATAGAAATTAAATCACGTCTTAATCCCCTAAAGGAAAATATTTTTTTTTATTGAGGGCGCTGTGTCTTTAAAACCTGATTAGCAGTTTTAAGTTTCACAATGGATGGTCTTAAGACCAGCATCATGTGCTGCTAAAATGAGCTGGTCTTGCCAAGGGATGAAAATGTACATTATTCAACTCCATGCTTTTGCCAAAAGAATAGATTGCTGTGCGCCTTCTCCTGAAGCGTATTTCTTTGAAACAGCTGGGAAAATTGGAGAAAGTCATGTCATTATATGAGGATATTTACTTGGAATGTTTTCAGTTGATATCCACAGGCTAGAAATATTGAATATTTGAGAGGAAAGTCCTTTATGGGTTTTGGCTTTAATTAGTTTTGATGGGTTTGGATAACTTTGGATTCCCTTAATGTATGCTCACAGTTTATACTAATGCACTGATTCACTTACAAAACTGTAAATGATGTGTTTTTTGTGTGTTCAGTACAAATGAATGGCTAATAAATTATTTAAGTGGAATCATAAAAATGAATTGAAAAGCTTGAATGTTCAAATGTCGAGTGTGCTAAAGACCCTGTCTCCATGCGACTTGGATTACTGAAGCACAAATCAAACTGTCCATAGTGAGTCAAATCCCTGAACTGCAGTTTACAGTATGTTCTGAATTGTATATGACTAAAAACAGCCCACTGATATAGCTGCCCCTTGCTGTTTAATAAAATATAACACCATTGTTAAATGCACTTTGCAGAGGGGTACCACTCTCAACGTTTTCTTTTTTTATCAAGTAAAGCATGGGATTTCTTAGATGTGTGCTCACAATATCAGCTCAGAAGAAAAATGTCCCACTCTGTCCCCCAGTAGGTTTTCTATGAAGTCAGAAATAATAGGGCGATTTTGTGCAAATGTCGACTTTAAGATGACAAAATTTTTTAAAGTTTTCAACATACTGTTGGGTCAGGTTTAGTCTGTGAAGATTTAGTTTCGCATAGTCAGGTAAGTGAATAGTCACATACATAACCGTCCATATTCCGTATAAATGGACACATGAAAACTAATAGGAACTATTTTATGTTCTATAAAGAGCCATCCCTTCTCCATTTGTTGGGTATTATTGCTTTTGGTTTGCACTTTTTAATTCACAGAAATCATACAAAGTAGGTTGTCTCTCAAAAACTTGCGTTCTTTTTGTCCCACCCATCATGCATTAATTTTTCCCTCGTGCATAGGACTGATATTTTTATGATGCCTGGACTCTATCATCAGTGGTTAAGTAATATATAAACATATTTTTCAATAGATCGTTAATAAATACATTCTCTGAGATTTTATATTTCAAGTTTTAACTGAAAATGTACACAATGATGGAATTGCCCAATAAATGCCTACAGTGGGGTCCAAGAAATCTGGCATTTATAATTGTATTTAAATTAATATAATCAAAGTTTTAGTATCATAAAATGTAAAAACAAAAATCCATTAATATAAAATGAGCGATGTTATTTGGAACATTCTCAAATGCTGGAAAGGATCATTAGGTTTTGTACAAACTTCTGGAGTCCATGCCTGCTTGCGTTGTCAAATTATGAAACTTGTCGCTAAAATCATGCTGCTGATTTTATCTGTAATGACTTTGATTAAATTCGACAAATGCAAAATAGATTTTTTTTTACAAGTGGTCTCAGATGTTTGGACCCCTTTTGTCGTGTTCTGTAACCAGATATTCTGTGACATGAAGACCAGAGGAGGAGGCTGGACCGTCTTTCAGCATCGTCTCGATGGATCAGTAGATTTCCACCGTGGCTGGAAAGATTACAAACTGGTAAGAACACTGATGCCATTTCCAACTTCCTCATTGAACCATAATGTAAGTAATGTGCCTTCACATTTTGTCTAAAACACAATTCAGTGTCTCATATCATCCCATCTCTGACATCCAAAAAGGGATTAAGTTCATTTGTTGACATGCACCTATTGTTTGAAATTGAGAAGAAACCCTGCATGCTTGCAATGAACACAAAAAAGCTCTTCTTGTGAAACTAAGATCAGTAATGTTTAAAAAATATACTTATTGCATGCTTTTATTCATCCTGTTTCTAATATGATTAAAGCAATGCATGTCCATGGAAAGCAGCATATTGAACCGTAAAGCACATACGTTGTTATTTATAGATTTATAAATTGTGTTAGACAATGAAGTATTATCACTCCTAAAATGAAGACAGAAATGTTACGATTTATATATGAATATGTCTGTCTCTTTATGCGATTACTATGATTTATACAAACGCTGCCTCTTCTAAATGCACCATTCATCTGAGAAGCCTAACATTTCAAAACACATATTTAACCTCTGCTGTTTGCAGTTTAACTAACTCATACATGGCATTTCACATGCATGGGCATTGAATACTGATGGGCTGTCGATCCCTATTGACCTTTTCTTGAAGAAGAGCATTTTGATTGCACGCCTCTGCGTTCCCACGTCTCTGCGTGTCGTTTCACCTGCATTCCCTCCTTATCTGGAAAGATGAATCGTGGAACGTACAAATAGTTGTTCTGACTCGTGGGTCATTTAAAATCTTAAGCTGGAGAAGAGACACGAGGAGACACTTTGAATTCAAGTAGGACATTATTATTCAAACGATCCTTCCATTGTTTAAAAATAAGTTACAGGAAGCAGAAGAGCGCACTTCAAAAAGGCCATTGTTAGCAATACTCATCTGCATAAATCATTTTGAAGAGGTTTCTTTGAAACCGCTGCCTTCTGAATGCAGAAATACAGTGACTCCCTGAAGTGCTAATTTCATACACCGTTATTGAGCTTTAAATATAAAACTGTGGTTATTTGTGTCACTTGGGCTACTTCAACAGATGCATCGCAGGGGCATCTCTGGGAAGTGCTTGGAAAGCATGAAACTGCAGTTCTGTTTTCCTTTCTTCTTGTTTTCTGAGAAAACAGTTTTTTTCAAGCGAATGATAAATATTTGGTCGCAGATGGAGCGTGGGAGTATAGGGAGCTCATGTAGATTGTAGATACTGTAACATGTGCGATGAAGCATTGAGTGCCCAGCCACACCACCACATCTCGTAATGTAACAAAATATCTGGTCCCCACAAGAAGAAAATAACATTTGATATGACATTTTCTAATGACTACCAGTCTGCTTCACCAACCTTATCTCTTTTTCTTCACATATGTTGTAGGGATTCGGGGATCTATCAGGAGAACACTGGCTTGGAAATGATGTTCTTCACTTGCTTACCACATCTAAAGACTACACTCTTCAGGTCCATCTTAAAGACGCTGAGGGACACCAGGCTTATTCTCAATATGACCACTTTTATATTGATGGAGAGGAAAAGAAGTACAGGTACCAATGGCTTCTTATTCTAGATGTTTGTCTGCAGACGTTCATGATATGAGGTCAGAAACTACATTGAAATCGTCATTTCCAGTTCATGAATTTCTGAATTTCTGAATGCTTTTTTGTGTGGTTCAAAGGCATTGTTAATAAAGAATGAACTGCAATTATGGGCATTTTTCAATATATTTACCACTTTTTATGATTTTTTCAAGCCAAGTACCCCTTGACCAGACAACAACAATTCAAAAAGTCAAACCTAAATTTAGTTTATTTTACCATATCTAAAAGTATTCATTTATTTTTTTGCATCTTTGTGTAGTCCTAATTTCATATATAAATACTATTATCATAATTTATTGATTTTCATTATTTATTCCTAAATGTCAGTTTCTCTCCCGTACCCCCTGCAGTACCCCTGCAGTACACCCCCATTTGAGAACCACTGATTTAAAGGGATAGTTCATCCAAAAATGAAAATTCTGTCATCATTTACTCACCCTCTTGTCATTTCAAAACTTTATGACTTTAGTTCTTCTGCAGAACATAAAGGATATATTTTGAATAATGTTGGGAACCAAACAATTGTGGTACCCACTGATTTCTATTCTACAGACACAAAACCAATGCAAGCAATGGGTACCACCGTGTTCTGCAAAAGAAAGTCATACAGGTTTGAAATGACATAGAGAAAATGATGACAGAATTTTCACTTTTAGGTGAACTATCCCTTTAAGTGGAATTAGTTTTGTATCTAATGATCCAGACTTCTCAAAAACATGCCACAATGTGTTGTCCAGTCAGATTAAGGTTTGGATGAAATGTGTCGAATAATCAGAGGCAAATGACTGCCATTATTTACGCATTTCATTTCATGTTTTGGCTCATTTTTGTCATTTTCTGGGATGAGGAATACAAACACTCTTGTGATTAAGTGCATCAGTCACAATGATAAGCTAAGTGTAGCAAAAAACTGATGTTTCTCCTTCCGCATCAATTCAACGTCTGGTCAATCATTTTCAGAGCCAAAGAGAAACGAGACACAATTCCCAACACTTTCAAACCAGAGGCTTTGCCAGGAAACTTCAGAGTTAAACCAAACACCTCCTACCAGGGATGCAATTAAACATGCGTTGCTTGTGGATATAATTATAGTGTAAATGAACCAAAACCATAAAATTAAACTTAACTCAATGTAAATGATTTGGAATATAACTTGTGTTATGAAGACAAGTGTTCCAAAATGTGTGTGTGAGTAAACCTGTAAGGAAAAGGCTGAACGTCCACTTGCCAAATCCCACCATGTTTGTTTTCTTGTTTACCTCATATGGTAAACGTACGTTTTATTAGTACGCTGAAAAACTGACATTCTTTTAAGGGTTTTGGGCACTGTTGGGGTTTAAGCAGCCAAGCAACTTGTGGTGAATGGATGTTTTCCAGCCAAAACAATCTCCTTTGGTCTCTAGCTGTGTGGTCCTTTCTCTGGCAATGTGCGTACCGAACGCTAACAATCCTTTAACAATAGGTTGTGGATAATAGAGGCTGAATATTTTGAAACGCATGTTAGTGTGTTAAAAGTTTGTCAAATAAGAAAAGAGAAAGAGAAATCTCTTCGGGGCATCGGATACAGGGCGCAGCTGGTCCAATTACTGCGGTTATAATAGATGTAGACACCCTAATCTGATTATGCAAAAAAAAGTAACAATGTAAATTACAGCAAACCTTTTTTTTACGGTATCTAAGTTAATTGATCTAAAACCCGTGTGACTGAGCTAATTTAAGAATGCTAACTTTTGGCTTATCATGGATGCAAACATTTTTTTAAACTTGTGTATTGCTTAAATTCAGATGTATCGTTGGTGATTAGGAACGTTGATGAGATCTCCTAGTTTTGTAAGCAAGTGTTTACAGCATATTAAGTACATATGTTGCATTAAATATTTAAAGCGGAGGTAACACACGCAGTTTCTGTCAATCTCATATTAATCTTCAGTACCTATAGAGTGGTATTGCACACTTCATATCTTCGAAGAGTATTTAGTTTGCTCACATTATGAAAGACAGATATAGCTTTACAATGTTTTCTGAAAAACAGTCGTCCTGGTGAAGTGCACTAGTGGACAGAACTAAATCACAAGCAAACAATACATCATCGCATTATCATTGCATAAGTGTTGATTCATGATAAGTTTGGGTTGAATACATAATGCATGTAAGTGCCGAATTGCAACAAAACAGACATATGACTTAGTTTCACATGGGTCACGTTCGGCATCTTTTAGCGTTGGGACAGCTCCATCTATCAGTTTCAAACGATCTGCAAATCCAGCGATATATTCATCGTTTATATAACATTCATCACCGAAAGGCAGTGAACAAATAAACACAGCGTGCTCTTAACATGTGGGCGTCATCTTTCTCTTTCTCTCGCAGGATGACGGGTGCATGTGCTTGTCTAGGAGAATTGTCCAAAAAGGGTCAAAGAACCCTTGTTATGAAACGGGAATTCAGGTTCGAAAGTACCTTTCCAAAATGTGTACGAACCCTGGTGAAGTGTATCAATCACAGAAATACTGCGTCATACGTCCAACTAATTTTTTGAATAGTTGACCATGTTAAGCATGAGAAGCCTGCACGTTTAGCAGTGTAAAGGAGTCCGAATGCATGAAATAGCTTTTTAGCCAACCTTTTAACTTTAACTTGCAGTTAACTTGGTGCATTGTCTTATTTGTCCTCAGCATTCATGTGAGTGGATTTAGCGGTACAGCAGGACGCACCAGTAGTCTCAGTCGCTCGGGCACTATGTTCAGCACTAAGGATCAAGACAATGACCAATGCAGCTGCAAGTGTGCTCAGATGGCCACTGGAGGTATTATAATTTGTCTGCCACTATATATTATTCACGCTTTTTTATTCAGGGGTCTGCATGAAATGAAAAACTATTTTCCAATGTGCCCAATTAAAAGTTTCAAGGGAATAGCAACTTAAAAAGTTGCATGGCCCATTACATGAAAAAGAATCAGTTCAAATTCACTTGGAGTTTAAGTCCCCCTGTGGTGAAATTCAAGTTTTTACTGTAGTTTATAAGTGGTGTTTCTAATATGCTTTAAGATGGACCAAGTGCAAAATTATCATTTTAAACCATTGCGAGTGTTTTCTTCATAAAACCGCAGTTTACTAAAGTTTACTATTTAAAGTTTGATACTGCCTCTGTTTACAGCATCATAAACTAGTAACCAATCACGTTAACAGATTTTAGCCATATATATGCAAGGATGCGCATAGATTCGGCACTGAAACGATCGCTGCCATTTCAGCTCTGCTTCTGTAACACGAGCATGCACTGCTCACACTTCGAAAGAAGCATCTATGTGCCCATGATCAATGGTCCAAGCTCCCGCGATTGAATGGAGACAGGGATTAATTTGCATATTCATGAATCTGAGTATATGTGAAGCAAGGGTGTAGTGTTACATTCAAGTCATTTTAAGGCATGAAGAAATTATCATCACCAAACTTTCACATGCTATTGTAATGCTTAAAGAAGAGTTTTAAGTGGTAAAATTATCTACTTTACATTGGGACTTTAAATAGGGACAATGATGTAAACAAAATATGAATACAATTATACATTTTTACATTTGTTTAATTTTATATTTGTGGGTCATACTGTATTTCTTAAGGTCCATTCATAGCAATAGTTTTATTTACCAAGAATATTTTTTATATAATGTCCCATGAATTTGCCATCCTCGCTTGCTTCTAGAACTTTAAAATGTGAAATTGGCTGATCTTTTCAAAAGGGAAAAAGTGCTGACTTAAGTGCTGCTTAAATGGACAGTTCACCCCAAAATGAAAATGCATTCATCATTTACTCCCCCTCAGGTTGTTTCAGACCTGTATAGATGTCTTTGTTCTGATAAACACATAGAAAGATATTTGGAAGAATGTTAGAAAACTTTCCGTTCTGGGACATCACCCACTACCATAGTAGAATTACTGTTTTTAATTGGTCTGTTGAACACAAAGTAAGACATTTTGAAGAATTTAGAAAAACTGGGGCACATTTGACGACCGCGTCATTTTTCCTACTAAGGTAGTTAATGACTAACATTCTTCCAAATATCCTTCTCTGTGTTCCTCAGAACAAAGTCATTTATACAGGTTTGAAATTACATGAGGGTGAGTAAATGATGACACAATTTTCATTTTGGGCTGAACTATCCCTTTA
The DNA here is from genome assembly GCA_029783895.1 of Triplophysa bombifrons. NCBI lineage: Eukaryota > Metazoa > Chordata > Actinopteri > Cypriniformes > Nemacheilidae > Triplophysa > Triplophysa bombifrons. Next base: position 9,720,587 of record CM056469.1, read on the forward strand.
AGTGTTCTGTAAGTGTGTTTAAAACATGTCAAAGTTTTATATGTTAGGAAATTAAAAGTACTTGTTAAAAGTATGACACATTTTTTTTTTAAATCCTTCAACTCAAATGAGATGAAGCTGGCAGGCATATTCGTGGCCTTATAAAAGCTGTTTTATTTTATGTGGAGCTGGGCTGCCATATGGGAGCCAGCATGGTTGAAATAGTATGACCTGTAAAAAGCACATTACACCATGACTAGACTCTATAAATGTGAGCAGTTATTTGCTCATGTACTCATTTATTGTGACACCACAAAATAAGAGAATTATGAAATTCAAGACATTTTTGCAGGATTTGCAGTTGCTGTGTTATTTTTATCCAGCTGTTTTTTATGCTGTATAATTCATGCTGGATTGTTTCAACCGATTGTTGGGTCAAATATGAACATTTTTTGGGTTAATTTAACCCAACAGATGGCTTTGTCCCCTTTTGACAGAACGCTGGGCTAAAAATAATACATCGTTTTTTCAGTGTCGATATGTAGTACATTCACTTTATTTCAAAAGATCAGGAAAATTGAATTATTCATGATATTTTTTAGTGGCTTAATTGACCCAATCAAGAATATGCTATAATAACGTGCCCTTTATCACTGCAGGGTGGTGGTTTGAAGCTTGCGGGCCATCCAATCTCAATGGGATTTTCTATTCTGGAAACTCCAATGTGGTGCGCTATAATAGTATGAAGTGGTACTACTGGAAAGGGCCGAGTTGGATAGCAGCAGTCACAACTATGATGGTACGGCCTGTGGACTTCTAAAAGCAGGAAGAGACAGTCATAAATGGGTCAATTGACTTCACTGACAGGCAAATGATCCAAACAAGTTCATGACATCAATGAAAATTATGGACGACTTGAGCATTGGACAGCTTGCGCTCGTGCCATTGTAGCCATTCAATCTGTCTCCATTTTGTTTGTTAAGTCTGGCGAAACAGGCACAAATTGCACCATAAACGTTTTATCCCCCTGTATAGCAATGCTTTCGCAATGTAAAACTCAATGGACCGGAATAGCTGATCAGTGTTCACATTTGTACATGATGGCGAGTTCAAGCCTGATATCTGTGCGGTGAAACACAAAAATATGGTCCTTTATCAACCATCACAAACTCTTGAGATGTCTTCTCTTTCTCATAAAGTGCTTGTAAAAGGTTTTAAGAGACCTTAATACCTCAATAAAACACACACAGGTGTACATTTACATGCATATCTTCCATTTTAGTATATATTTTTTAATAAAAGAACAGACATCTTTTGACATGAAAAACAGTTATAACCAAGAAATGAAAAATGATGGGAGAAACATGGTGTTCCCCACACATACATCTCCGCCATTTTCAAAATTGCAAAAGCAGCAGGTTTGGTTTAAAGCCATGCTGTGGAAGACTGACCATCAATGTGGTTTGCTGAGAGTCTATATTAGCCCTCCTTCCATGCCAATCGCTTGATGAATCATTCAATAAAGGCACTTCCTGCTGTTACTATAAAATACTCCTCGGAGGGTGCTTCTCCTGCCCGACTGACCTGTGTTCACATTCGGCACTTAGCCATCTACTGCAGTCTTGATTTAGTGCTCCGGTCGACAACCCCATTCATCTATAGCTATGAGAAAAAAAGAGCCAGGCCTGTTTCTGGAGCTGGGCTAAATTAATTTTGTCGTCCATTTGAAAGGGTACGTAAGCAGTGCAGCTGCAAGCAGAGTCTGTTTTGAAGTTTTTTGGCTTTTACTATGAGATATGTTAACCTTAATAACATCTCTAAACTACATTGATACAAAAAAAACAAAGTTTACATTTACTACTTCAAAACCAGATTTGTTTAACATCATTCTGCACATCAGATTGCAGGCTGTAAGGTAAACTAAATGCTGTTCACTTCAATAAACGATTTTTGTACAAAAATGCAGCAAAATAGGGTTTCATGAAAGTTACTGTGGTTTACTACAGCCATTGAAAATATACAACTGCAGAAATAATTAAGAGACCATTTCAAAGGCCATTTTCAGATTTTCTGAATTGACTATTTATAGGTACAGTATGTAGGTAAAATGCTTATTTTACTACTACAAATATTTCTCCCAAATTTTGAATAAAAAAATATTCTTTCTATTTTTATTTATTTGCAGAAAATGAAAACTGGTGGATCAGGTCAAAATAACAGAAAATATATTTTTCTGACCTCAAATACTGCTAAGAAAACAAGCTCATATGCACTTTTAAGCAATAGAACAGTAATATTTCTACTTGTTTTTTGGAGAAAAGAAATTTGTTCATATGATAACCTGGAATTTTATCACAGTTTTCATGTGTTGTCATGCTAGTTGTCTTTCTAATTGCTGTTGGATGATTTTAAGTCACTCCTGAGGTTTGATTTTGTTGAAATTCAATAAACACTGGACTGTTATGGCCACAAAACATCTAATGGTGATTAAATAAAAATTTGAAAAGGTCTCTTAATTTTTTCCACAACTGTATGTATCAATTGAAATAAAAAGATTGGCCTAAATATGAAAAATAAGGTTGCCTTGGCAATAAATTGAAGTTTGAATTGATATATATAAAATATAATTTAAAAATGAAATTAAAATAATAACGTAATTATATTATTTAAAAAAAGAATTTAAAAAGTATATAGTAATATAAAAAAATTAAATAATGATTGTTAAAAGGATGTGAGGAGACCTTTAACCAGCATAACAAAAAATATTCCTGGAAAGAATAGCCAATGCTGCCTATTAAATAATAATACATCTACAACTGAAAAACAACTGAAAAACTGTAAAACAAAACTATTCTAAATCTGTTTTCTGCATTTGCCACCCACTCACACAGAGCAGGAAATATGCACAGGTTGAGGCATGCCATTTGCCAGAAATATACTACAACTGAGCCAGTATGGAGATGAAGACATTCCCAACCCACCGTAACGATCAGTACGGCTTTATAAGGGGTCCAGCAGCTGCTGTGATAGATCACTGCTGGTGAAATGAGGGGTAAGGTTGTGGGAGATCCCTTATAGTTGGGTTTAAGAGGTGTACTGGACATCTGGCTCCGCCCCCTGCTGTGGAGCATGTATTATTTGTTGATGCCATCATAATACTGACCGGGTTCAGTGTGCAGATGAGATGCCCTACACGGACAAGAGGGTTCTGCATCAGCAGAGCCTTTTAGCACTTCTGAGAATTGATTATCTCCTTGAGCGGGAGAATAAAGAAGGAGGGAGGGTGTGTTGTTTCCACACATGAATCTCTGTTCTTTCAAAGTTTCAAATTGGTTGGAAATGGAAAACAGGTGAAATCAGGGGACACACCAGTTCATGAATCCCGGGGACACAGAAGAGGGACATTTTTCCTTCCTCGTAGCTCAGGAGACAGTGACATTCTCAGTTCTGTTTTAATTCATTATAACAATCATAAACTTTTGATTAATAACTGTAATCTGGTAAAGTGAGGTTTGAGACGTTGTTGAGAACACTCTTGAAACTCAAAATACAAACGTGTTATTATTTGAAGAGAAGCATCTGAGAAGCTGGGGACTTATTTCCTCTTCATTTATCCCCATTGCTGTCTAGGGAGAAACAACATCCAGTATTAAAGATATTGCATCTGTGATTTAACTTCCTGATGGCTTAGCAACTCATTGACTTCAGAGATTAACTTGATGGAATGTATAAAAGGGAATACAAAACCAGATTGTGTTTTCGTTCTATTTGATTTTCATCTTGTGTATTTCATTGAACCTGTGCCTTGCACAATAAGGCCACTCTGATCACGTTTCAGAAAAATGCCTTTTGTTAAACAGCAGGGGGCACTGTAGGCACAGCCACGGCACACGTGTCATCTGGCAATGTGATGATGCATTCCCTGCTGTGACTATACAACCAAATAGAAGCTGCACATTTGGATTACAGGAGCGATGGAGACTTCTCATTAACTCTGCTTGCCTTTTAAATGCTTTCTTGCTGCTGCAACTTGTGCATTTTGATGCTATTAACATATGGCCAAATGAAGGGCACGATGAAGGATAGAAAGGGGGAAATTCTGTGATAGTTGCTTATTGCTCATAAGACACCTCAAGTCTGTTAATGATGTGTGTGCTAACAAGCAAGACTCAGACATAGTGGGAAAGCAAAGGTTTGCTAATTCTCATGCAACACAGAGAACACATTGTTTCTCTTGCGTTCGTGAACCTAGTCATCTGTCAAGACTACAGCTTCGACTGGGTAATGATCTGATATATTAGCACTTCAAAGTACAGGGTTTTTCCTTCTCTGTCAGGGGGTGTTGTCTTAGGCTGAATATGCTCAAAAACATTGCGTTTAGTGGAGTTGTTCGTCACGACTTAGATGCTGATGCACAATGAAGCTTAATGAACGAATTGTGCATATTGTGGTTAACCTTAAATTTCATTTGTTCTATCGTGATTCTTTTTAGCAGAGCAAATGCTCTCATTGTAACATATAGTCTGATGATGTCATGTCAAGGGGAGGGGCTTTCTTGATGCGAGCAGTGCAGTAATACCTACATCCAGAAACTCCCTAGTTCCAATCCTAGCTCCCATTATTCTCTGTATTAAATTTACAGCAGACAGTAGGCCTAATGCACTGTTCAATTTAAAAGGTTCTCATGTATTTCCTACAATGCCCCACTAGAGGAACCCACTGGAGGACCTCTAGGCACCTTTTTAAAATCTCTCAGAGTTCCTGTAGGACCTCTTACAATATTATTGCAATCTCATTGTAAACTTTTTGATACACACTTGAATAATATTTTTTTAAAGTGCCTTGAGCTTTCTCGAAGGCTTGTGCCTATAGGATGTGTTTTCTGTGAAACCCCAAATGACGCCTCAATTATCTTTTAATGTTTTCAGTATGCAGTCTATTCTCAGTGTTCTCTCCCATATGGCAAGATGACGTGACGATTAGAGATGCCTGTCGAACCCCACATTTAAACATGTATCTTTGCAGCAGATTTTATTGCAGATAAATTATATTCATTCTAATAGAATTGTTTCCATGTGCACCAAGCCAAGGCTCCAATATGTGACTGTCACTATAAGACTGAAGGCAATTCGATAAAATCGATACCATTCATCATCAGCAATCCATTCACACTGCTAAAATATGATAATGCATGCAGTTTGATGTCGATAATATAATGCCAGAGGTCAATACAAAACACTAGGCATACATTGAAAGTGCAGTACTTTGTATTTGCAGGTGCATTTAGGTGGAAAGACATTTACAAAAGTCTTACCTTAGACATTTACAATATTCTAGTTGTCATCATGTCTTAGCAGAAAATTACAAAAATATGAAGACCATTTCATTATTATTTTTCAGTTTTTCTGAATGTATTATTCATAGGTATGTGTTTAGGGAAAAGTATCATTTTTGCTTCCTTCTCTTAACCACTAACAATTTTGTTAACAAATATATATTTCTTTTTTTTTGCATTTATTTGCATAAAATGAAAGATCAAAATAATAGAACAGATCTCTAGTCTATTATACTTCAAATACTGCAAAGAAAACAAGTTTAGAATCACTTTTAAGCAATACAGCAGTAATATTTCCTCATGTATATAGTAAAAGTTCAATTATTTTTATGTGATAGTATGCTGTCAGTCTTTCAAATTGCTGTTGGATGATATTATGTCACTCCTGAGGTATGATTTAGTTGAAATTCAACAGACACTCAACTGGAAGGACCACAAACATATAGAAATGCTGACTAAATAAAACTTTGGAATGATTTTATAATTTTTACTTGAATGTGTAGCGAAATGCAGATATGATAAGAATGATGAGTAAACGTTAAAACATTGTGAGTAAAATAAACATTTGTTTTTATGTGGCATTTTTGGAAGTACTTTTTCTTCAAGACCTATTTTCTTCCAAAAATTGGCCCCACCGGAAGCTCTGTCTCGCATAATTGGAGCACTGGCAGCATCACCGTTCTTTCAGCTGAAACGTCTCCTCCTTTCACCTCATGCCTCACGGAGAACTTGGGGTAAAGCATAAAAAATCATGACAGAATCTATTAAAGTCAGGCACGGTCTTGACCCAGGGCACAAAATAAATATTTGATTCTGATGGGTAAAGCAGGGCATGAGTTAATAGCTTTAATTATTTATTAAGCTCCTCTTTCATTATTTTTAAACTCCCCTCTTCAGATAGCATATGTATTGGGAGCACATATTAAGTGTCTGTATGACCGCTGGCTACTTGTTGACTGACTCCCTTCTTTGTTTAAGGAAGACACAAAGATGGAGAGAAAAGAAACCGTGTTATGGAATTAAAGCTGTTTTTCTGTAGTCGAGCCGCCACGCTCTCCATTGTTGGCAGTTTGATGAGACGGGATAAAAAGAGACCCGAACGGGTAAATACATGTAGTACATTGAGCTTGTCAACTTTAAATTAACTACATGACCGCTTTGCAAACGGTATGGTTGGGAAATGGGAATAAAGGGGGTCCTGCGGACCACACTAATTGACATGCACAGTACAGTAAGTTGCACGGCAGATGCTGTGCTCACGGTACCTCACATCGGGGCTGCCATTTATAATTTCAGTGCAGAAAACTAATGATCACAATTCATTTAGAAAAATTTTTTAATGGCCATTATTTCATTAAGAACTGCAAATAGCTCCATCCGTATCCCCTCTCACCATGACGCACTATGAATTCATCAACAAGGCTCAATTAGGACTAATTGCTGCTTTGACATTTATAAGATTTAATTTCTTGTTCGCAGTGTATTTCTAGGAAAAGAAACGTTAAATATTCCCAATTATGGAAAGTAAAGGAATGACTTCCTAAAGAGAGATTCATAAATGATCATTGGATCATAGATTTAGGTTTATGTGAAAAAAGTCCGAACTGCATGCATCTAAAATGTCAAAATAGTTAGATACATGCATAAAATGAGTTTGAAGACCTCAGAGAAACATGATATTAAAAGAAGTTTGGATTCAGAAATCTGTTGCTCAGCCGGCCCACCCAAGCTCACTCGGTGTAGCTAGAAATATAAGTGATGGCAGGAATCCTGCTTTCAGAGCTGAAATGACTGAAATGATTTGCCTTTGGATTCCCATTTGACAGATCTTTCTGCACCACACACGTGTTTTGGTTAGGTTTCAATCTGCCATTGTTCTCATTAATGAGAATGCTTTATTTTAAGCAGAGAACGCATTGGAGACATGACTCATCCGCTTCTAAGGGGAGAGCACAACAGCAGCTGAGTTTCCATTTGACACACAATCCATGTATTTCTGAGGACCCAGAAAGAATAGAGCTTGTAAAGCATTTTCATCTTCATTATAGAAATTCAGCACTCAGGAATAACTGGAACAACTAAAATATCCAAAGAATTTAAACAGAAAATGGGACACAGTAATGATGCTTGCCCTGACCTGGTCTAATGTGTCATAATGATTGAATGCTGCCTTATGTTAAAGTATTCCAGTGTGCTTCTTTCAGAAGCCAAGGAAGAAATTAAGTAAATGCGAAAAGGAGGCTAGTTGTCACATGGGATTTTAACAAGTGCTCTGTCTTAGTAACTGCACAATTGTATGGTCAAAAGTGTTATTAAAAAGATGCTTGTTTTTTCTAGCTTTTTTCATAATTGTATAATAGCTGCCAATGAAACAAAATCACACAGACATACATTCACTGTATAAATTGTATGAAGGTAAATTTTATCGGTTAATCTGTATTCTAAGAAAAAAGTGCGTTTAGTAAATGGCTAGTCCAGAGGCCATATGACTAAACGGTAAAGCAACAAATCAGGTTTCGTTTTGCGTAATGTTTAGAGACGTGGAAATGTCCCCTAAGTAACAGACCAGTGTACATTAACGTACATGTCAAAAATTAACAGCAACAACGTTTATACAATACAATACAGCTTTATATATAGAGCATGATTTTAAACAACCGAGGTTGACCATAGTGCTTTATAACATGCTAAGAAACAATAAAAAACAATTTACACTAAAAGACAGGTTATCAAGGGACATCAAAGGCCAAAGAGAAAAAGTGGGGCTTTAAGGGATTTTAAGACAGACAGGGTTGGGGCAGTTCTGATATGGAGGGGGAGTTGTTCCATAGTCTCGGGCTGGCAACTGAAAAGTGTCTTTAGCCTAGTACTGGGTACATGCAGCAGGTTGAAGTTTGTGGATCCAATCGATTTTGAGAGTTTATGTTGCAGCAGAAGTTCAGCCAAGTACATGTTGTGAAGTGACTTAAAAACAACAAGAGTATTTTAAAATCAATTCTATACTTTCCGGGTGGCCAATGAAGTGAAATTAAAACTGGAGTAATGTACTCATATTTGCGCTTTCCGGTGAGAAGCCGAGCTGCTGCAGTCTGGACTAACTGTAGGCGAGAGAGACTATGTTTATGAGTGTATGCCGTGAGCTACGCATAATAGAATTTAGCGTTTAGCCCTACGTGATGAATTCTTATTGCAACCAATGTAAACATGTCAGCTTACTTCTATTCAAACAGCTTTGTGTTGTTTCCAGGCGGACCGTTAAAGAACACAAAGCATACGTCACCCGGAAATCTTTTAAAATACAACCCAATCCGATGACGTCCAAATAATAGTTTCCAAAAGTGAAGCTTATGCATCAGATGAAACGCCAATAGTCCAATAAATGGCTGGTCACTCATTGTTTTACACATTTGCTATAATTTTTCAAAGGACTGTTTTGATAAAAAAAATGGTTTAAAAGTTTTTTGTTCCAGTTTGCATTTTTTGCTGTATTTTTATGTACTGTAGTTAAAAAACAATCGGATTTCATAGGAATTCGTAATTACTTTTACGAGGTGGCTAATTTGAATGAATTGTATGATATAAATCATATAAAAACACAATTATAAGCAATACTGAGGCCCGACCCTTAAACCTAACGTAACTGGCGCGATCAACCTAAAACATACAGATCGTATGAATTCATACAAATTAGCCACCTTATAAAAACAACTAGCGATCGAAGAAGCTTATGTTCGGATTCCTTAATCTGAACGACTTCCTTCTAAAAGAAACAATAGACTTCGCTAAAGTTTAATCGATTTTTCTGTTGCCAAGACTGTAAGTTGTGTAGCCATACAGATAATTGACTTTGAAAAGAAACTTATCCTGATAAATATTTACTGGGGTAATAAGTGTGACAACTACCCCCAGCCTTGATGTTTAAAGGCTGTGAGACTATTGCTATGGTGCATTGCTATTGTGTAAAACTGACATATCACCCAACCTCCACACAGATGCCATCTGATGTGTCCATTACTGTTCTGGCTGTACAGAGGGGCTGGGCCATGGCCAATGATTATCAGAGAGCTCATGCTGGGCTAACATGCTCGGTTGCTTTAGACTGGAGACGGCTAATGTGGTTTGGCTGCACTGGCCATGTTGTCCATCATTACACATCATTACTGAGAACATCATCTATTTTTGAGACACGGTGATTTGCTCATCATCAACGAGATGCATGTCACGATAACCTTCTGTGTCTGGTTTGTGAAAAGAATAAGAAAATGCTCTGAACATTTTAGAATTATGACTTATAAATGACACAGGTTGACAGAGGTCAAATGGCTGGTTCCTTTGTATGTGCACAAAGTAAAGTGGCACTTCGAGTTGGCTATTTAAGCGTTGTCTGAAAATGAGGTGGATGTGAAGTGACACCTATTTGACTCTTAAAGTAGATAGAGGTCAGGGATAGGAGATGGCCCACGGGTGTAAACTCCGAGCTGAAGATGAACCCGAGCAGGCGAGATGATGTTTTATTCAAACACCGTCATGGACGGACACCTCCTGCTTCTCATTTGCTCCCTTCGTGGCTCCCTAACGCTCCTGCATGTATTTCCTGACTGATGCAACCCTTGGGGGCTCAGGCACAGATCTCAGTGACCTTGAGAGTTAATGAGGAGAGATGGCGGGAGAGATGTCATTCTATTTCTGGCCTCCACTCTGAAGTTTTGCCGTGGCCTTTTCAACTGCTCCTAAATGGACCGAAAAAGTTGTACTCGAACGCAAAAGGCACATTGTCCTCAGGGTCACATGCTGTTCTGCTCTGTTGACCTTTGGACAATATTGGTGCTCCTCTTGCTTCCATTCCCTCCACTGAGGATCCAAATATTTCACAGACAAACAAAGGTGATGAGACCATTACGTGTGGTGTTTCTCATCTGGGCAGTAAAGCTAAAAGGGGTCCCATGCTTTTCCCAAATAAATTTTGAAACAGCCCCTAAAGACACATTCACATCAAATGCCTCCCTGTTGACAGTTACTTAAAGTTTGTGAGTCTGAGACGAAGCAACAATGAATTTGGGGCCATGACTTTCAAAGACACTGGGGGAACGTTGTTTCCTCTATATTGAGATTAATGGATCAAATAGTTTTTCAAAATACTTTTACATCTGGTTTCTTTTGAAGCTGCAACCCATTATTTATTTTGATTAAAAATTATTGGTTAAAATATTTATTGAATGAATACATAAAGAAAAGTGTTGATAACTGCTTCCTTACCTTATACTTACCCTGTAAAAATCCAGTAAAAAAGGATATAGTACAGAAAAAATGTAAAATAATTTACCTAATACTAGGTAAAATTATGTTTGTCATGTTATTTTTACACTCAACTTATATAAAAAAAAATTTTTTAACCGCATCAAAAAACATGTGAAATTTCTGTAAAATAATGATTACAGTTTTTTTTCACAGTGGTAAGCTTATAATATTTTTTAATAATTAAAATGTATAATTTGAGCTGTCTGGTAAATTGTCATAGGGAATGTCAGTTTGATGTTGTTTGACTTGACTTAAAATAGGGACATAAAGTTCCCTGCAATTTTATGTTTCTAACAGAGATGGCAAGTTAAGGATTGCAGCTTACATATGGATTTTTAAAAAATTATATTTGTAGTGGAGTAGGCGGGGCGAGACCATGGTTTGAGACCGGTGAGTAATTGTGAATGAGCGCCAGCTGTGCGCACACCGGGCTCGAATGACGTAGGAGATCGGGAGCATATAAGAGACCGAGCGACCGGACCGTCGAAGAGAGAGGACCGGGCCCAAACATATGTTAAGTTTTTAATTATTTTTGTGTTGCCGGCAGTCGTCCGTGAGGGGCTGCTGGCTGTTTATTATTTATATTAAATCTTTATTTTAAATGTCTTCCGGTTCCCGCCTCCTTCCTTCCATATCTTTAATCTTGTTACATTGGTGCCGAAACCCGGGAGGAAGGAGAGACATGCTGTAGGAGAGTCCTCGCTGCCGAGTGGCCTCGCGGTGCCGGAGAGTTCAGGCAGCGCGGACGAAGGGCGTCCGCCATTGGCTGCCCGAAGCGGTGGCTCTGGGGAAACGGAAGTGCACAGTGCGGCCACCATCAAAGCTTCGGTGGAACGGCAACCTTTGCTGCCGCGCCCCTGGGTCGAGGTGGCTTTCGTCCAAGCATGAGCGGGGGAGTTGCCGCCGTCCACCAGAGGCCGGAGCCTGTGTCCGTCCCCCGAGGGGGAGGAGCAGGGGGTGGGAGTGCCGAGTACGGCCACCGCCTGCCAGAGGCTGGAGCCTGCTTCCGTCCGCCCAAGGGGGAGGAGCAGGGGACAGGGAACCTGCCCCGACTCCCAGATAAAGGAGGAGCCATCGCCAGCCGCCAGGGGGCGGATGGTCGAGCCGTCCACCGAAGCCCCAGGGCCACCGGAAGGCACCGCGAAGGAGATTACTCCGGCTGGTTGAGGACCGAGCGGCAGCATGTCGGGGAACTGGACTATAATCTCTCCCCTCTCTCTTTCCGGTCGCTCCGAGGGCTCCTGTCTCCGTTGCCTCGTCTCGTCGCTGCATACCCCCCACCTCACCCCCCCCGAGGGAGGGGGAGGGAGCATGCACAGTCTCGGGGGTACCCTCCGGCCTGTGAGGGGTGATTGGGGTATGTACTGGAGTAGGCGGGGCGAGACCGTGGTTAGAGACCGGTGAGTAATTGTGAATGAGCGCCAGCTGTGTGCACACTGGGCTCGAATGACGTAGGAGATTGGGAACATATAAGAGACCGAGCCACCGGACCGCCGAAGAGAGAGGACCGGGCCCGAACATATGTTAAGTTTATATTTATGTTTGTGTTGCCGGCAGTCGTCCGTGAGGGGCTGCTGGCTGTTTATTATTTATATTAAATCTTTATTTTAAATGTCTTCCGGTTCCCGCCTCCTTCCTTCCATATCTTGAATCTTGTTACAATATTAAAATGTCAGACCGTACATTTAAAATTGTAACCCTCTCTTCCACCACAAATGAATAAAAGTGAATCTAAAACTGTTAAAATAAGCCTCACTAAGAGGATATGGCATATCTGATAGCCGATGAAAATGAATCCCGCTCTGTTGAATTTTTGTTCCTTCTCATGACATGTTTAGGTACCTCGACACGCATTGCAGCTCATTTCCATCGCTGTCCCTCAGACACTCTGTGCTCCTGAGCCGCACTCGACCCACCGATACATCCCTTCTCAATTTACCACAATCCTTCAAGCGGAACATGCACAGCGAGAGAAGGTGCTGATAAACCTGACACAAACAGCATTAATTCTCTGAGACGGTTTTCTGGAGTGATCTTTGAGGTGTGAAGTTCAAAGGTCTATTTACTAAACCGCTCTGGCAAAAGAACGCTGATGGGTTTTAACGTTGTATGATTTTTTTACTCATTTGAATGTTAATGAACACCCACACAGCCCATCAAATATGCCCTCTCAACAAGAACTTTAAGAAGCAAAGTGAGGTTTTATTTTTACCATATAAAGGTTAGTGCACATGGTACCAGAGTGTTCTGCCCACAGATGTGTCTGAGCTCATTTGCAAGTCATGCTGAAGTTTGGTTTACTTCTCAAAGCAACGGCCTTCTTATGAGCAGATAATCCCAGCATGTTTCAAAGTCATATGTTGCTTTTTCATTTTAAAGTGATGGTTCACCCAAAAATGAAAATTCTGTCTTCATTTACTCAGCCTCTTGTCATTTCAACAGCTTTTTTCTTCCATAGAACACAAAAGAAGATATTTTGAAAAATGTTGTTAACTGGACCCCATTCTCCTGCGTTGGTTCTGTGTCCATACATTAGAAGTGAATGGTGTCCAGTGCTTTTCGGTTATATCTTTGAGCAAATAATGTCAGACTTTTCATTTTTAGGTTTAGATTTTTAAGATTATAAGAAACTTTAAGTAATTCTAAACTTTTGTATGTGACATGAGTCGAATGGCAGTATCCAATTCACAAATGTGATATTACATTCTAAAAAAAGGAAAACCAAAATAAATGCATTTGATGACAAATAAACCAAACATGTGTCCAATAGTGTGACATGAAAATATTTGAAAAAACGAACCATAATAAAAAATCTTTCTTATGTATTTTTATAATATAAAATAGCATATCACTATTCTAAAATAATATATTAACCATCATTATGTAAATATTTCTGTCACACCATATAGGACACATGCAACATACGAATGTGTCAAATACCTATTTTTACACATACTTATTGATTTTGAAGTATTTCTACCTCACCTGTCTCTATGGCCGCTACCATGTCTGTTGTTTGCTTAGGGGTGAGATCCCTCACTTGACTGCTTCTCTTTTTATGAAGAAAATGCAAACATGTATGTAAAGGCGTCTGGTATGGATCACCTGTTCAAAGACACTTAAGAGTTTGAAGCATTCATGAGAGGCTGAGAAACAGGAGATGGATGAAAGAGCAGTAGCAAATGAAACAGAGTTAGTGTTTATAAACCAGGTGGGCGACACATCTGCTTTGCAGGGTCCGGTAGTTCTGCTTAAGGGGCTTAGAGGACTTCAATACACAAACTACACAATAAGGAGAAAAAGTTATCGAGGTCAGGAGAGGCTGATGACAGGAACTGTGTTTGATCCCAGCTAATTTTAGGTAAGGAGCAGCATGATAGAATATGCCTATGAGCATTTTTAATTTGCGTTACCGTACAGCAGCTGTGTGGAGAGAGCGAGCAAATGAGAGTCTTCTCTAGAATCCACTGAGCCATATCAAATTCGCAAAACTTCCCGTTTGAGAAAACCAGTGTAAATGGACCTTATGAGTGAGGTCTTCAGCACACGATATGAGGTACTTACTGTACCACAGGGAATGTCAGTGCATTAAAATGTAAATCATGGTACAACCAAATGGTACCATTACACTGAGGTGGACATTGTATTTTTGAAAGTAGCTTTGAGTATCACAAAAATACTATATACATTATTTTGAATACCATCGTATTACCGTTTGGTAGCTTACATTAAGGTTTGTTAGGGATGTTTTTAGCTGAGTAAAGAGTAACTTTTGGATCTACCCAACACAATTCAGTCATTTTTAACAGTAGCGTTTTTCACAAATTCTGACCTATTGAAGATATGATTTAGCCACTCTGGGTTGTTTTATTAAAGTTCCTATATAAGGTCATTAGATTGAGGAGGACATAGAACCCTTAGGATTTAAAGGAGAGCTGAAGTCCGCCCTTTTTATATTGTGTCTGTTAGCGGTGGTTGCTATTACAGTGGATCTGGTAAAGAAATACAAAATTCTGTCACTAATGAGTTCTCGTTTTTGTTTGAATTATTTCTTCAATGATGAATAACAGTCCAAGTGGATACATTATACATACGCCTTGAAAATGCAGGATGTGACCAATGGATTTGGGTGCGTAACATTTGCTTCAGTGTTTGAGAATGAATGTTTGAATTCTGATTTGGACGGGTATTGGTGAAAGCATGAATTTCTCTTTTATCTTTCTAACTGTTAACTGTCTAACTGTGATACCCCTGGACAAATTAAGTGGAACATGAGTAATCTCATCTCTTGTACATGTAGTTGAAAAAATGCCTGCCGGGATATAGTCTTCAAATTAGGTCTATGTCCATCACTACAGGCCAATAAAATTCAACTTGTGAGATCCAACAAAGCCCAGGGCTGCGTCTCCCGAAACCTTCTTAACGTTATGTCGTTCTTGAGTTATACCTTAAGATGTACCTTATCGTTAATATGTGTTTCCCGAAACCTTCTTGGTTAAGAATACCTTCTGTAAGTCATACTTTCGTAAAGTTGGACTGGACCGCTCTTAGCTATACCTTATCGCCTTTGATGGTTCATAGCGCTATGCAAAAAGCTTTTCTACATCGCAGGTTTAATTTCACATATAAAATTTTATATAAAATTCTATTTAGCATTAAATTTACATTTTCACTTTAACTTAGTTTAAATTTTACAAATAAAATATTTGGGTTTAAAACACACAGTGTAGGCTATTGAAGTGTTTTCATGAATAAAATTGTCATACACTGATGGTTGTTAGCGTTTTTAATTACAGCCAATAAGAGCCAATAGTTGTCTTAAATCAAAGACGGCACACTTATTTGCACAATTTCATCACAAAACATTCTAGTCCCCTGGCTACAATGGTAGAAAAGAAAATTCTTAACAAATTTTGCCTGCCACTTATTGGCCCCAACTTTGTCAAGACAAACTCGACGGAGCACCCCCTTCAGCCCCGAAAATCAGCTGCTGCATGGCGGCTCATCGTTATCTATGTTCTGCTGAACACAAAAAATATATTTTGAAGAATGTCAGTAACCAAACAGATTTCATTTTTCCCCTACTAGGGCAGTAAATGGGGGATGAGATCTGTTTGGTTACTGACATTCTTCCAAATATCTTCTTTTGTGTTCAGAAAAACAAATACATTTATACAGGTTAAGAACAACTTGTTGGTGAGTAAATGGTGATAGAACTTTCATTGTTGGGTGAACTATCCCTTTAATATGATGTTAAGGACCCCCCATGTTCGCCTCGTTGTGTTTTCCAAAGCCTTCTCCAGTTACCGTGCAAATATGTATCTCTGACAAAGCTCATGTGCATTCTTGACCATCTCCCTCTTGCCCTGTTACAGCAATGCTGAATAAAAACTGGGAGATGTTTACATGTGGACCAACCAATCCTAAAAAAGTCAGATGTTTCATAAAAAAAGGAAGGAGAAGAAAGGACTGATTGTTATCATCCAATGACAGACATAAGAGTTCAACAGCATGGTGCAACCCCTTCATTTATTAATTCATTCACTGTGACAGTGTGATATCTGCAGAGCTCATTAGCTCGAGATGAGAATAACCAGCCATGGCAGCAATATGTTCAAGGGCATTAGCTGCGCCCCACTGAAATGCAATGCAATGCTTTTATCTGAACAGTAGGCTGCACCCCTTGAGAAGCCATGTGAACTTCCACTGAGATATCCTAAATATGGGTAGGGAGAAGCAGATGCGCATATAGCAATACCTGATAGTGATTAAAAACTTGTTTTAACAGCACTTGTTTCCTGTGGTGGCCTCCACTTGCCCTGAGCGAAACACACATGCAGAAGATTCCTATTGCAAACAGTGAAGACCCCAGGGAGCTTTTCATGTTGGATGAACATTTCATATTCTTTCCACACAGACACACATCATGTTCTGCCAAACCCTCAAAGTAAATGTTGCCAGTAAAACACGGAATGAACACAGAAATACCAGCTTACACTAAATTAGACGGCTCAATTTTCAAAGAGATGTTGATGTTTCCAATAAAGAGTTTTAAAAGTTATCAGCAGGCCCACATGGACTCTGCACCTGCACAGCTCAGCCAGTCCTTTCCAAAAGATCCGCACATGAAATCGCTTCTGTCGAATTTTGCAGATTTTCTCCCAGCATTAGTGTAGAATGTCCAATAAAATTTGTGGATTTTGTCTCGATTTTGTCAACAACTGATACTCATGCACTCTTTCCCTCATCCACAGCTTTATTGCTATATTCCAATTTTGTATGTAATTATACAAATATCCAAATGCCTTAAGGCATTTAATAAAAATCTGTAAATAAATCAATTGAAACATATGTATATGTCGGTAACGCTTTACAATAAGCTTATATTTGTTAACATTAATACATTAGCTAATATAGACTAAAAATGAACAATACTTCTTCAGTATTTATTAATCTCAAATTTAACTGTTAACATTTCAACTGTTAACATTAGTTAATGCACCAAGAACTCACTACTGACATTTCTGCATTTACAAATGTTTACAACCTTATTGTAAAATGTTACCTTAAAATCTCAAATCGTCTAACGGTGGTCTGCCTTCTGTTTTTAATGCTGATCTGAGAAACACAAGCCCTCTAAACATCACAATATCTAATGTCAGTTTCTGTCAGTCTTTGGTCAATTATGCCTCTCTTGTACTTCTAAGACTTCACCACTCTTTTATTAAATGCACAGATGATCTTCGAATTACAATTTACACCTCAAACTTTCCTATATTTTACAGTTTGTATTAACAGTGGCTGTAAGCTGAGCGACGGAAGACAGATTGTAAACAAGTGCCTTTACATCACTACAGGCAATCTCAGCGTGCAGGTTCGCTTCTGCTCATCAATAATGAATATGTATTCAACTTCAAACAAATTACCAGCCCTGCCAAGTAGACCGAAAACAGAACACTATTTATTTATCCTGTAAAACTTCATACATTATATTTACAAAAACTAATCTAATTAGTTTAAGACTTTTGTCCACATCATTGTAAGGAACATTGTAAATACAAACGTCACTTTTAAGTTCTAAAGCTTTGCATTTACATTTACATTTACATTTACATTTATTAATAAAGCTTTGTGGTAGCTTTTCTATAATGTAATAGACAAAGATGTATGTGTTACACAGAATATCTGCTGCATTTAATCTGATACTCAAAATGCTATTTGTCAGCCTCTTATCACACGGGTGTACTACAGTAAATGCATTTATACACATCTACAGTTAATCCTTGCTTAGACACTCATACATTTGAAGACCAATATATTTGAAGGTCATTTAGTCATTTTCCTGTTTTAAATTTAAGAGATTTTGATTTTGTATTGCTAGTACATTTGAGCCTCGTGATTGCTGCGCACGAGAATCTCTGTATCTGCGGATCTGGAATATGTGAAGTTAATAAAAATGTCAAGAGGGATAAAGAGACCTGCATACCGGGCCGCATAGCTGCTTATTGGCTGAGGTGATTGGAGAGTAAAGTAATTGCTGATCTTTGAATTATAGTAGAAATAGACTAAAATATCTGAGCAGCAGTATTAAACATTAAATATCTTTTATCTGGATATCCAGTCACGTGTAAAGAGCATCTCAATTGGTAGAGAATTGAGTTAGCGCCGCAATAGGTCACGGGTTCGCTCCCCAGGGGGAAAACACATAAAAAATGTATAGCTTGAACACATTGTGTGTCACTCTGGATGAAAGCATCTGCCAAATTCGTTAAATTGTAAATGCAACGAGGATAATTTGAGGTTGTAAACCCTGTTAATTTCCGGTCCCTTAAAGTCTTCTTAAAGATGATTCCGTATGAAGTCTCATCAATGTTATAGTAAAGGAATATAGTCTTTTTTCAAAAGCATAGCAGAAGCTTTTTTAGCTAAATGGAGAGCTAGTAAAACCACCACTGAATTTGTCATCCTTACATTCAGATGCTTAAGCTCATGGTTGGTATCACATCATAACCCTTTCATAATTACCGTTACCTTGAAGGCCCTTTTCCTAGAGCAGAAGACGGGCGCTGGGTGATACTCCCTTTCACATTGAGACTGAAACTGTCATCACTCACTTGTATATTTTTCAGAGCGGAGCAGACCTCCAGGGTCCTCTTAGGAAGAAAGTAATGCTTTAAGGGTCCAGTCACTCTGCATTGCTTGACACCAGACTGATATATTCCCAGCTGCTCAGACTGTCTGTCAGCAACAGTTAATGGAATCAACATGGGTGACGGATATACCAAGGAAAATAAGTTGTCAAAGAGTGCCGAGGCTTTCATCAATAAGTCTATGTTTGACGTTGTCATGACCCTCTCAAAGTTTCAGAGAAGGTTTATCATCTGTGGGCGGAAATTACGGTTCAAGTGGTTTGACATACGCGATAGGGTGAGGTTGCATATGAAGGTCAACGAGATGGATGCCAGAGAATCCCACCCATGTTCTCAGAGCGTCACACCGGGACATTATAACATGGTCATTGAGGTGGATGTACTGTGGAATGACCTTAGAGGAACAAAAGAAATGTTCACATTAACTACGTAATACAGAATGGTGAAAGATCTTATGTAATATGTATGTATTACATTTAAAGAAGCATAGCCTGGTCTGTCATTGCCTAGTCTTGCATTACTGGCTTAACGTGTTGATTTAATGGACTGAATGTTTGAGTGTGTAACATTGAGTTTGCCAGGAAAGAAAATTATGAACTGGCCTCCGTAAGTGGCTTTACTAAAGTTAAAGTGAATTCTGGGCAATACATTCTCTCAGAGGAAAGCAGTTTTAACCGAGTTTAAAAGAGTCAAAAGAGTGTGCTTTTGCCAAAAGAAGGATGGTGGTACGATCAGAATGGAGAAACTGAGAAACTGAAGAACTGAGTCCTTGAGGAAATTAACAGACTGAGACTGCAAAAGAGAGGATTGGAGCCAAGGTCATTATAGACAACTGAAACTAAAACTGAAGAAAAATACCAAAAAGTAACACAGAAAACTGAATTAATAGTAAAATTGTTTGTTGATCTAGTGATGGAAATGCAACATAATATACATAATTATGTCTTCAGAGGTGTATAAAGACCTTACATAATGAAGCGTTACGTTTTTATTACCATAGAATGAGCTATTTCTATCTACATACGTACACCGCTGGTCCCCTAATATGGAATTTGCCATGTTGTTTCTAAAGTATCCCTAAACGGACAAACATCTTTATGACAACATCTTTGATCTGTGTCAGCCACCGTAGGGAGGCGCGGATTGAGCTAGATGCCCCTAAATTTCATACACCGGACCTTTCAAGATGCAGTAGACTCTTGTGTGTAATATCAACTCCATAACTCTAAACCAGCTAAAACCAACTTGCCAATCTTAGAAGACCAGGTGAAACCACATCACACCAGTAAACCTCCCTTGGGCGGTTTAATATGTCTTTTTGGCAGGGCAATCGAAGCAAAGGTAGAAAAAAAGTTCCTTTTGTAAAAAGACCAACATGTTTAAAAAGTAGAAGCTTTATCTTACAACAAGATTTGTGGATCTTGTTTGTTTATCATGGTTTGACAAAAAGACAAAAAATAAAAGCAGAACAATTTTAAACTAAAAGATAAAGATCTCCCACTCATGGTGCTGGGAATTCTATGTTTTCTCTTGATCTGCAGATATGGGGTTTCTCTACTTGCTTGCTATTTCCTTTTTCATCTTTTTAATATATATTTATTAATTCACAGGCTTTGACCTGCATTTCACTTTCAGAGCAGTTGATTCTGTTGTTTGGAAGATTAAGCCGTGGCCTAAAATTGGTACTCAATAGATTGAGCAAAACTCATTTAACTGCTGTATCCACTCAAAATACACTGCATACATTCAAAGCGGTTGCAATATGAGAGAGATTTAGGAGGATGAAACTACTTGCAGGCTCTGATAAACAACCAGCAGATGCATTTTGATTTCAGAAATACGGATGCTGATTTTTGTGTAGGCATGGTGAAGCACTGAAGTACTGAGAAAATTGATGGACAAAACAAACTAAATTATTGAGATATTAAATTCTTTTTGTCTTATGTTTTAATCTCATTGTCATCACACTTTTTCACAACAATCCCGCCTGCTATTCAGAGACAAGCCTGCATTGAATGAGATCAAAGAACCACGAAAAACCCTCAGACTGTACATATGACTCCTTCATGGATAAATGTGTGTTTTTTCAACTTTAGTCATCCACTCTGTAATTTTCTCTTCTCTGGGCAGATCTGTTTGCATTAGTTCTGCACGCAGTTCTTTGAGATTAGTAAGAAACACACAGAGGCGATAAGTAGGTCAGGGATTGCGTTCCCGCTGCGCTGCTCGCTGCCTTGCCCGGCCATCAGGGGTCACTGTAGATCCATATATTTGCAGTTGCTGTGCAATTCATTGTTGTACATACATTACAAATGCTGCTGTAAAACCAGCATCTGTTCAGTATATCCTTTCTGACATGATTAAAACTCTACACAAATAAACAATGTACATTTTATTTTGGATGATCAGTCATCGCTCTGAGACAGGGCAAGCGGAGCATCTCATCCCAGACACGGAAGATGAGAGCATCTCAGGATCTGAAGTGGATGTGGAAAAAGGATTTAACATGAATCTTCTGGTTCTGATTTGAGTGTTTTTTAAAACGTCCACAAGTTTGGTGGAGGAAAACGGAAGTCAGAAACTGTCTTGTTTTTTGGTTCACTTTGCAGCGTTTTACAGGGAATTGGAGTGATAGTGTGCAATATTGAGTACATGCTGTGTAAGGAATTGCTGATACACTTGCCTGTAGGGCTGCTCCCCGGGCAAGAGAAAACCAGACAACAGGAGTTTCAGAATTAGTTTCCTTGTTACAGTAAACAGGAAAACTGTTGTCCACAAGTAATTCATGACAGGTTGACCTGACAGTCTGTGCCAACCTGGATCACTGAATGACATTTTAGGAAACCTTGAAAATATTGCATCATATGTTACATCCACATTATATGACCTCTCAGCACACATTATTTTCAGGTTTATTTTTGATATATCATTTTATTAGATCTGTTTCTAGTTCAGTTGCACTCCACAAAAGTGGATGATTTGTTGATAGCAATGAAACAAGGACAAAATGGCACTAAATAATCCGTAGGTAATCCATAGGTAAAAGTGAGTTTACTTTTGCCTTATTACACTGTAAAAATAGGAAATTATACAGAATTTTAGATTTACTGAATGTTCACCTATATTTGAAAGGTAACAAAATTTCAAATTGCAAAGTTGGGTGTAAAATATCATGGAACAACTATTTTGCAGTTTTCTGGCACCCATTTTTTACAGCACCATCTCTGTTTGAATGTTAGTTTACCTTTACTCATCTGTTTTATTTTTGTGTTTTAATGAATATAATTTCCTGCAAAATCCTGCCCACTCATTATAAATTATTACTATAAACTTACAGTTGGGAATCGAGGTATAGGGAGACCGTTTTTAGCACTGATTGTTTATGTACTTGCTCAAAAACAGATTTTTGTTTATTTTTAAACTAAAACAAAAAAGCTATGGATTTCAGCTTTAAAGGAACAGTTCACCAAATTTTTTTATTCTGTCTTCATTTAATCACCCTCAATTTGTTCCAAATCTGTATAAATTCCTTTGTTCTGATGAACACAAAGAAAGATATTTGGAACAATGCTTGTAACCAAACAGTTCTTGGCCACCATTGACTATGATTTGCTAAATTGCTTTATATATTTCTTTGTTTTGTAGAAGTCTGTGTTCATCAAAACAAAGACATTTACAGATTCAGAACAAGGCGAGGGTGAATAAAATATGTCAGAATTTTTAATTTTGGGTGAACTCTCCCTTTAATCTTTCAACTATATTCCGGTATTTTGGACACCACCTAAAACTGTAGGTATTTTTTTGCAAGCAGGTAGTTGACTTCAGATTTAGGTAGTTTGGTGATGCGTTGATTGTATTTTACTGTCAAAGTTGTCCGGCACCAAAAAAGTTTCAAGTTTATTACCTCAAATCTTCAAATATTGGCCCTCTTCTGCTATGCACTTCAGGAATCCTCCTGTCTTGAGGTGATGGTGACAGGTGGCATGTTCCAGCGGTTGCCCTGACGTCTGTCCAGCCTTGGGCGGCCTTTAGCTTTGCCTCAGTGACTGAAGACAGCAGAGGGATGATCTGGCTGACTGCTGACCTTCTCCGGCGCTGTCAGCTGAAAATTCAAGCAGCCACATTATATAAAGAAACAAGTCCATCAGCTGTCCTGTTAACATGTCAAAACAAACAAACACAACAGAAATCTAAAGGCAAACACAGTTTGGATTTAAAGAGCTGCCTAAGCAAACAGCTGAGCTTTAGAAAATTCGCGTTTAATATTGTCCTCTTTCATTTCTTCAATGTTCTTGCTATATTTGACCTGCAAAGTATGCTAAATAATATGTTTCCTGGTATCAAACAGTTCTTTTTATGCAAGTATATCAGGGCCTTAATTTTTTTAAGGTTTCCCCCCTGTAGGACAACCCAAATCAAGCATCAGCCACCCGTATTTAGCCCTGTCAGCCACCTAAATTTATTCTTGCCAACCAGCCAAATTTAGCCATTTTAGCTTTCAGAACAATACAATGACATGCCTAAGCCGCTTTGACTTGCAGAATGTTGGGGGGAATGAGTCATCAGCCAGTTTGGTCTGATGTGGAAACTACTGGAGCACTGCTATGTCCATTTATAGCATCCACTCACTGCAAGAATCTTCAAGTGTAGCATTGGAGAAATCAGTCGATGTAGAAGGCCATTTAAAATGTATAATTGTTAAGATGCCCCCTTAAGGCTTTTTTAAAAAATTTATGAGGATTTATGATGTAAGACTATTGTCATCACTGAAGTGTTTTATTTACTATCACTGCAACATTCCTTTTGTTATCTTAATCTAATATTTTGTCATTTTCAAAACGATTATTTTCTCTCTAAATGAAAGTAATCCTTCTGATCTCTACGATTAGAAACATATTCTGCATTTTAAAGCAGTTTAAGCTTCAAAGTTGGAGCTATATTTGGTTATCATGAACATAAAGTAGCCTAAGTGACAGAAGTGCACATTATTTTGGAAAGCATCATCCTAATATTTATCAAAATTCTAGGGCTGTCAAACAATTAATCGCGATGAATCACATCCAGAATAAAAGTTTGTATTTACATAATATATGTCTGTGCACTGTGCATATTTATTTTGTATTTATAAACACGTACATGTACATTATGTTTACTTATATTAACAAATAATTTAAGTTTTATATAAATGTTTGTTTAATTGGTATATTTTTTAAATGCATGTGTATGTTTTTAAAAACACAAAATTATTATGCACCGTACACAGACCTATATTGTGTAAACATAAACGTTTATTCTGGATATGATTAATCGCGATTAATCGTTCGACAGCCGCAATCAAGATGTTTACTTATTTATTTATAATAATATTAATATCTGACCCGGTCTGTAAAATGCAGCTAGAGTCACTTTTGGTGATTTACTTTTTCCAATCATCCTACATAATAAAATAATTTCACAAAGGTTTTCATTAACAGGGTGACATGTTAATTCAAATTTAATATAAAAAAAAGAAAAACAGGTCAATTGCATGACCATCCTTTGCTCCAAAAACTGAAACGTATATCAAATAGTATATAAAAATCATAATAACTTGAAATTAAACTTTATTTTTTATAGTCTGAAATTCCCCAAATTGAATTATCACCCAAAACTAAACAGATCAATGTTTTAGAAAACGTCACCAGCTGAGAGGGTTTACTGAGCCAAACATCCCATTGTGACACTTTTACAAGGTTGTGGTGAAAGTGATTCTGAAGCGAGCGAGAAATTGAGCCTTTTGTCTTTGGATGATTTTTAATTATCAGCCTTTCAGTCATGTTGCCGACTTTGAAGAATTGCATGCCCTCAATCAACCTCCCCTTCTGCAGGGACCGGTGTTAAGCATCCTCAGTCACATGTAATTGACTTTTCATGTCTGAGAGCCAATAAAGTTTATGACTATTAAACAAAACATCAAGTGAGCTGTCTTTTAGTAACTAATAACGAGGGAAGCCACATTGTTAAATGATAATTAATTGCTTACTCTGGGACGCCTAATTGTTGGCGGTATTAGCTTATTAACAGTGCAGTTTGACAGCTTTGAATGCACGTCATTTGCAATGGAGTAGTCTCTTTATGAACAGGGTTCCCTTCTGTATTGGAATAGCTGAAATAATTTAGTTTTATTTGTCTCTCAGACTCTTCTTTTCACTACTAATGATGTGTTTAATCCTTGACATGTGACATTAAGGAAACTCAGCAGGCTGTGTAGCACAACCAGTCTATTTATAGAACAGGTGCTGAAGTCATTACCAATTCCCAATGGCCAGACTGATTTTCCAACAGTTTTAGCAATGTTTGCCAATAATTCTAAAATCCAATCAACCAAAATAAGGATCCATTTATTATTTATTTTTGACAGAGTGTAAAAAATATATAAGCCTATTCAGTTTGTTTGACAATTATTTGCTATGTACAAAAATCAATCAAACAGGTTTACATTTGTTAAATGCGGTAAGTGAAGTGTTTGGACTTTATTAATAATAAATAGTTTTAAATCTTTATCAGATTGAAATCCATAATTTTACTCGATATAAATTCAGATGGTTTAAATTAGAATGTAGAGAATTCAGATGAGGTGCCTCTGGTGGTGAGGAGGTCTAGCTGCAGGCTCTGATATCAAAAACATTTATACAAGGAACCTTCTAGGAGAGCAGTTACCTTTTCTACTATTGGCTTTAATAGTGGTTTAAAAGTGTGTTATTTAAGTGTTCATTGTTAAAGTTTATTTTCAGGGGTGTCAAGATTTTTTAAGGGGGCTTTTTTTTCATCAGTTGACTAATTTCACTTGGGTAAGACATGAATAAATAATAAATATAGTATTTCATTATGTGATTATAATGTTTTGTATATGATTCAAATATCATGCAAAGTTTTTATTTATTGTGGTAGGGGGTTTTGGGGCCATACATCAAAATGATATTTATGAATTTGACAGCTGCCCCCATTACCAACTGTTTTTGTTGCATGAGAATTGACTTTTTATAATTAACTTTTTGTATGTTGTATGGGAAAATGTTTTAAGTGAAATTAGTATGAATAATGGAAACATTAATTTAATCATGTAACTGAACTAACCAAATTTAAAGGGATACTTCACCCAAAAACATTTAATCTATTCATTAATTACTCACTCTTTAGTTGTTCCAAACATGGATACATTTCTTCGTTTGGAAGAACCCAGAGAAAAAATATTTGGACTTATGCTTGTAACCAAACAGTCCTTGGACCCCATTGACTACCATAGTAGGACAAATTACAATAGTAGTCAAAAGTGCCCCAGAAACGTTTGCTGTCCTAAATTCTTCAAAATATTTTATTTTGTGTTAAAGAAAAGAAAAAAGATTAAAAGTAATTTTTCGTAATGGTAGTCAATGGGGTCCAAGAACTGTTTGGTCATAAGCATTCTTCCAAATATCTTTCTCAGTGTTCATCAGAACAAAGAAATTTATACACATTTGGAACAACACAAATGTAAGTAAATAATGACAGATTTTTTTGGGGTGTGACCTATACTCCAGTATATGAATCTCTAATTTTTACCAAGCCTTTAAGGCAAACAATTAACCCACACCTTTTAAATTGGCTCCAAATATTTGAGGGGATTTCAGTGAGCACAAACCCTTAGATTAGAGATGGATTCAGAGTGTACTTTTCCAAAGCCCATAATCAATGATCTGGACCATTATATGCCTAATTCACAAGATAGAACATTGTGATCTAAACTGTTAAATCTCCTTTTCCAGATTTTAAGTCTAGTAAAGGTGGTCTGGGGCACTCAGTGTGCAGGGTTAGGTGTGTTTACAGGTTTCAGCAGGGTGAGAGATGGGTGAGATCTGGTAATTATATGGAAGCTGTAACAGTAGGAAGCAGAATTTATATATCTTATAACTTTGATGGGTCCTGTATTTTCCGGACTGGGTTTATGGCCGGGGACTTCATGCAGAGATCTCTAGTGAAGAGCCAGACCATCTGTCAAGGTTGGAAAGTGGGTGCTGGTCTGCATCTGCCATCTGCTTCGATCTTTTCGGTTTGAACTGGGCATTGTAACCTGATGTGAGCTGTCAACTGTTTTCTCTCACCGCAACATATGCTGTCATCCACTGCTGGTACATCAGAGGGTTCCACAGATTGTAGAAATGGGGCACTCTGGTCACTGGAGGCACTGTGAAGTGTCATGGTTGTTGATGAGTTCATAAGTTAAGGCAGTTCCACATTCGGCCCAGAGAAGATATCTGATTGGTTCTCACTGCAGTGAGATGTAGGATTTTTTCAATTCAGTTGTTTAGACATTTGACTGAGAATGGTAGCCAGAATTTCTTGTGGCTGTTGACAGAGGACCTTCCAGTAATCCTTCATCGTAGTAATGGAGCCATTATAATTTAATTATGATTCGCTTCTGCCAAACAAGCCAGAGACTTCAAAAGTGGCAACAAAATGATGCCATCAAGACAAACTGTGCAATGTGGACCAATTACCAGCGTGATCCAATGAATAACTTAGAGCAGGTCAGTGTACTCAATGATAGCACTAATTGGAAAGCTATTGAACATATAGTAAAGTTCAGCACAACCCATTAAATGTGCAGTGTAACCCAGAATCAATTATTTAATGGGACAGTTCACCCCAAATTGAACATTCTTCATGATTTTATTATCTTCATGTCATTCCAAACCTGTATGACTTTATTCTTCATGTCACCCAAAATAATATATTTTGGATATTGTTTGAAACCAATCAACAATGAATCCCATTGACTTCCATTGTATAGACACAAAACCACAGAGACATTTCTTAAAATATATTCTGTCATTCTGTGTTGAATGACAGAAGGGCAAATAAATAATGCAAGAAATTGTAACTTTTGGGTAAACTATTATTTTTAGAAGTTGCTAAGGTATTTAACTAGCATGTGGATGTGCAGACAGTGTTGCATTACTATATATATTATATGCTAATTTAATTTAATTACAATTTAATATATTTATTTATTCTATAATGCTTTTCGCAATGTGCATTGATGCAGATCAGCTTTACAGAAACCACTTTCCACAAACTAAGGAAAATATGTAGTGGTAATATTTTACCAGTTCATTATCCTTTAATACTATGAGATTTTCGTTAAGGATAAAAAACACAACGCAATGTAGTGTGAAATTTAAAATACAATTGAGAAAGCTATAAAAATAAGATTTTTTTGCATAATAATAAAATCACAAATAATATAAAAGAATAATATAACCAAATGAAACGTAACAGAGAATGTCAGGCAACTAATAATGAGAATGAATCCAGAATATTTATGTTAAGCGTTATGCAGTAAGAAAGAACTCTTGTTTTTAACAAAAATCATTTTGTCATGTGGTTCTTACGCCGGAGGTCTTATCCGGAGGCTTCTTTGAAGCACTTTCCTCCAGTGGGAAAAACTTAAAACCTTATACCTTGTACCAGAATGCAGCTATCTCCAGTGATGCATATGTTTTAAGATCTGAAACTGAACAGCGCTCCATCCTAATTCACTCACCAAACTGCCATTACCCTCTGTGACAAATTTAGACATATCACACTCCTGTGGCCTAAATTAGATCAAATCAATGGGCCATGAAAAACATTTTGTCCCTGAGAGGCAATATAACTTTATAAAATTAAGTCCAACACCATTACAAGCAAGAAAATATCAACCAGTCAATTATACTGGCACAGGTTCATTACATACAAAAATAATGTTGATACAGTGTTAAACAGGTCTTAGGGCATTTCTGCATGTACTGATGTGATTAGTGCTTCACGCATGCAGATTTTATGTATGTCAGGGTATTTTTTGGGGGGTGGATTAGGGGGAGGCTTCTCGTCTCTGTTCCTCCTTCACTCACGAGACACTCCCTGAATGCTGATTTAAAGCTATGCTCTCTCATCTGTGCCATGTTAGCAAAAAAATGATTCATAATTCATCATCTTTCCACCTCTCATTTCCTCATATAGTCTGACAGAGAGCGGTAGAGCACCAAAGGCCTCGCACCCCTCCCCTGCTCTCCAGAAGTGCATCTTCAACTTCACGCCCCCTCAGGATGGGGTGGAAGCGAGGGACCGTCTCTATTCCAGGTTGTACCTGCTGAATCATTTATGAAATGTGAGGGAACATACACTGTATGTCTCACACTAAAAACTGTCTCAAGAAAAACAGATCTCAGTTTCAAGTAAAGACTGAAAGTCCGATAGAAAAACAAGTGCGGCAGGATGATTCAGAGAACATATTGGTCAGACACACAGGTGTTTCTAATGTTTTTCTCTTCTCATTTTCTAGAGTGTAACGGGTTGTTCTGCAGCTCTGTGAAAATCTCTTCTTGTTACCTTTTACGGTATATCTTCTATAAATATGTGCTCAGTTTGTGTGTTAGTGTGAAGTTTTGGAGATGCTTGATTAAACACTCCTAGAAAGACTACATCACAACCGCTCCACATCAACATCTTCACCGCTAAGCCTCTCACAACTCTTTCAAACTTAAAACAACTCTTTAAATGAATCCCTATCCACAATTTTGAGATATGTGCCGATGTTGCATTATTTGTGAGATTTTTATGCGTTATGCACCTCCATCATCTTTTGGAGATTTTCACCGTTTTAATCACGTACAAGGAGCGTAACATTTATCAATCCGGTTACAGAAGCAACAACGCTGGCTAATGAAGTAACCAGCGTCTGCGCACGATTAGGCAAAGCATTTGTCACTCACATTCACTTAGACCCCATGGGCCGTGACCAAACGCGGGAGAACTGGACCCATGAACTGGGTTTTTGACTTGAGGCGGCGCTGCCCAGACCGATCCGTTTGTGTCACAAACTGAAAGCATGCTGCTTCGTATGCCTTCAAGATACTTTGGTGTAGTCTGCGCAGTCATACATAACTCTTAGCAGTTGGCATACAGGCAGAGTCGTTTGTAGTGAGTTACTCTTATGTCACAGTATCAACACTTAAATTTCGGGGTGCAAAGACTGACAATACTTTTAAAGAAAATATAATTAAATGAACTATCAATATACTAAATCATTTAATAAAGATTTGGAAATGCATAGAGTGTTGTATTAGTTAAAATAATATATAGAATACATATATAAATAGATTAACTTAAATTATTATATTATGTAATATATTGCATAATATATTATTGTTTCATTATAGAAGGAATTTTATAATCGATAATAAATCTGTATTAAAGGCATGTTTATTCAAGATATTCTTAAAAGCACCAGACTGATGCATTTTACCTTAAAATGTGCATATTTCTTTACTGGGGGCAATATATCAATCAGATGGTGTTGTAATTTTATTTCTTACAATGATTTGTGGGATGTTTGAAAACGTTTAAGAGATATTCTCTATCATATCATAATGTATGTATTTGTACGTATACGGGCCAGGTTTCGCTTAAAAAAATGGGTGCATGACAGGTATTAAGCAAAAACTAAAAAATGCAGCCAGATCCTATTAGTTCATTCTACTTAAATAAAACATATACATTATGCTTTATAAAATAAAATAAAATTGATTAGGAGTTATTTTTGATCAATAAATTTGACCTGATCTAAATAATTTTGTTCCAATCAAAGAATACAAATCAGAGATTACAAATTAAAACCCCTAAATATAATTTAGCACCTTAACTGAAAGAAAAAAGTAATGACATTAAATTAGTTATCTAAACACTGGTCTGTAAAGAGTAACTTCATAGAACAATTTTGTTCGTATCACCTCATATCATGTCAATCTTTTAAAGAACAACAGCTTTAAACAGAGAAGAGGATACAACAGATGTTAAGCACCTCTGCCAAAATTTCAGCAGGCTCTCTGGTTGCTTGATCACTTCTATAATCATGAAGCTGTTTAAGTTCTGTAGATCGTCTTGATATTGCCGTGTTTATATAAAGTGTCTTATCCCCACAAGCCACATTAATATGCTGGTATTTCTGCACGTATTTAAAATATCGAATATGCACGTGGAAGAGACGCGAAATGTGAATCGGGCCTAATAGGTTTCGGATGTAGGGCCTACAAGTTTTAAACTAAGGCAGCATTTAAAAGTTTTCTCATATATTAAAATCATACTCCATTGAATTAAAGTAATTCTTAAATATAATCCAATTACTGCATCCTGGCTATATGCTTTTAAATTTGGGATTTTTTTGCAATACCCATTTTCTCTAATCTTAAAATCATTCATTTGATCTCCCTGTTTCGGCTCAGATCACTGTATGCCTATACCTGCAGACACTGACAATACAAGTGTGTGTATCCTTGATAGATTCAGACCCTGTTATCAATATGGGCCTTTAGTGGGATTGATGCGATGTCACTTACACAGTGAGCTGTGTACCGATGAGAAAAATCAGCTTCAATAAGAGCAGATTTAAATGGCTGCTGTGGACTGTGATGGCTCGGCAGATGCCTCTTCAGTACAGCCAATCAGCCGATGACCTTGGCTATGATTGTTCATCACTCTTTTCTGCAGAGCAGCATCACTCTCTGTAAACTTGCTTATCCCTGAACAGACCACAGTGGTTGAGCTGTGTTTTCGTCAGCATTTTTCTTCCGTTGTTCTTGAGCAGGGAAGTGGTTTAGTTTTTGTTTGGGTGTTTTCTTAAAGGCAGCAGCTATTTGCACTAAGTGTAAATAGCAATAGAGTCAATTTACACTATAGGTGAAAATAGTAGCATGTCTTAGCGATATGCTATTTACACTGACCGAAAACAGCTGTATTTTCTATTGGTACCTATACATAGTAGCAGATTGTCACGGCCCACTCTCTGCCCTCACTCACCACCAGACTACAGCACCCAATATCCTTTGCAATCGTTACACCTGATCCCCATCAGCTGGACATTATTTGACATCACCTGTCTAAACCCCCGTTATCTATCCAATTTTAATTTCCCTCCTTAGTTCAGTTATTTGTCCGGTATTGTATATGTAAATAGTGTTGTGCTTGTCTGTGTCTTCTCCATCCTGGATAATATTAAAAGCATATTGGATTATCTCGAGTGTTCTCTGCACAAACTGTTACACAGATAACGTTACTATTTTCACCTAAGTATTGTTGTGCATTAAACATTATGCAATAATAGGTGTAAATCATATTTTTAAAAATGATTCAAATGACGCGTATTGACTACTTATTGAGATATTACATGAAAACAAATACATTTTAAGTCTTGCATAAATTGTATTTGAAAACAAATTCCTTTGTGATCTATAATGTACTAAAAAAGGTAAAATAGCTTTTTTTTACATGTACTTTTTATTCAGTTTCCTTTTAGTATTTGGAACATTTTAATGTTGATTGTTAGATTAGCTAGTCTCTCATTTTATACAGCAGCAATTGGCTATAAAAATTAAATCAACCAGTTGTTACCTGTTGCGTATATGCTTAATGCAAATGGCTCTTGAGTAGTTCATTGTTTCAGTTCTGTTAACACGAGTCGTTTTAAGTAGTCTGATAACATCATTAGATACTGGAATCATTTTGGAGCCCTATCAAAATAATATTGGCACGTAACTAAATGATGCAAAAACCAAAGACCGCAAGACCATATCTCAATCAATTAGTTTTATCTTCTAAGTGGTTAGATCGCTTAACAATACCTTGAAGGATCTTGGCTTATACTTGCTGGCTCGGTTTCCTGCTGGTAAATGTAAATTATTTTCTAAAACAAGGTTACAGGATCATTAAATTATCTCCCTGCCTTTTCTCGTTGGCATTTCTTGAATGCGTATGTACCCTGGTATTTGTGCCAGTCACAGCATGAAAGCAAAGTGCTTTTAGAGCTAGTCCCGCCACATCAAACTGTGATCAAATCACAGCTTTTAAGGTCGACAGCCTTAGTAATGTGCCCAGTAATCTAATGAACTCCTGGCACGCGGTCTGCCCACCTTGTCGCCATGCCAGCATGTGCGATAGCTGGCGTCTTTTAATTACAGGACTTTGAATTCAGCACTCAGCAACATAACAGAAAAGCTCTTTTAGGAGGAGTGCTGACACTCTTTTTTTAGGAGAGGGTGATGAGAAACAGTAGGAAGTGGAAATAAGGAAAAAAGGGGTGCAGTTTATTTTAGTATATGCAGTATTTACTGTAAAATCAGGTGCTACCAAATGGAACATGTGGCTAATTGAAAGTTAAAAAATAAAGATCTGAAATCAAAAACTGTCCCCATTGGAGGCATTTCAATCGCAAACGGAAATTCTTAATTTGGTTGCACATAAAGTTATGTTTATTCTGCATATTTAATCTTTGTTCAAGTTTTTCATTTGTCTTTTACAAGAATATACTAGTTTAACACACTTTATTAGAAACTTAGGTTTAAAAATTTAACCTCCCATAACCGAAGCATAGGCATCACACTTCTGAACAATAGTGACCACAAAACTATAGGATTTTCTATACTTAAAAAATAACAACATAAAATAACAATGAATTATGTAAACTCTCCAAACGCAGTCTTACTCTAAGCATGCTGCGAAATTCTTGGCCCAGTTTGAACAATTCTGTTTTACACAGAACAAATGATTCTTATAGTCCCAATTTTAATGTAGCCTTTTAATGTAGGTGACTGAACATGAAAAAAATGACATATTGTTTAATATTTTAAATGCTTAATTAAAGCGGCCGTAACATATGCGAAATCTGCCAATCACATATTAATCTTGAGTACCTATAGAGTAGTATTGCATACTTTGTATCTTCAAAGTGTATTTTGTTTGATCACATTTATAAAAGATAGATACAGCTGTACGATTTTTTTCTGAAAGCATACGGCACGTGTGGGGGGGAGGGGTAGGCTGAACTAAAGCAAGTGCGTATCCAATGCCAACAAAATACAGATATCAGTTTTACTCACCACATGCGGTTCATGTCCGGCATTTTTTAGCGCTGGGACGGCTCCATATATCAGTTTCAAACGATCTCCAAATGAATCATTATATCCACTGTTTATATAACATTCATCACCCAAATGCAGTGAACAAACAAACACCTGAACTTGGCGAATTTATGCTCTCTCTATCTTTCCTGCTTACAAGTGAAAGAAACGTCTGCCCATGCTCCTTCTCCTGCTCTCCTTGCTGCCGCGTGGGAGTGCCGCGGGCTTTTCCAGAAGAATTTTCCAATAAGGGAATAAGAAAAATTGTTACGAAGTTTTATATGTTCGAAAAAAACTTTCAAAAACCTGTACGATCGCTGGGGGAGTGTATCGAGCACAGAAATACGTAATATAATCAACTCGTTTTTTGACAAGTTGACCATGTTAAGTAGAAGACAGACACTGCGTTGCACCACCCCTTTAACTATTAAATAATTCAACATTAAAAATAATAATTCCAAATAAAATGGAGAAGTAGCAAAATTCATCTTTTAAATGCAGATTAGAGTTAGGATACTGATTTAATGCAATCAAATGTTTTTACACCTCAAATGTCTTCTGAAATCTATTAAATTGTTTGCTAAATGCATAAATTGTAATCTTTTGTATAATTTATAAGCAGCATAAGGTTTTAAGACTGACAAACTACCAAAATTATCTGAAAGGTAACAGATAACAAAAAACAATTTCAGTTAGAAAGGTGAACTGTAGAATTTTTTTTAATAAATATTGAATTCCAGTCTTGCACTTAAAACTGCCAGAGCTTCAACATGATCAATAACAATAAATCTTTCTTAGGATTCTTTTTTTCAAGATTCTTTTTCTTTGTGCTTTTAACAATGATTGGGCATACCATGTGACAGCATATAGCATCTATAAGTTATTGGCACTGATGTTAAAGAACGAATATCCATATTTACTGCCAAAGAATATCATATCCAGAAATGAATTCCCAGCAGTGGAAGATAATGTGACAATTTTTATATGAATTGATGGATACAGTTCTGCAAATGCACTCAAGAGAGACAAACACCTGGTTACCAGGGAGAATATTGCACGTTACAGTGATTGTGAGGACAGTTGACTGACAATATCTGAATGCTTTCCATCGTTAATGTGACGGGCTTATGCAAATGGAATATGCTATATTTTGCAACTGGATTGCACATTAAGCGTGTGATCATGAAAGAGGAGCAGCTCAGTTGTGCTGAAGCTTTGATATTACCTGCATCACTGAGTTTACATTGATATTATTATATATTGTGTATTGATTTCAAATCCACAAAAGCTTAAAGTAGATGAAGGTGGCACGTGGAATAAGGAGAATAAAGATGGAAATAAAGAAAGAAAGAAAGAAAGAAAGACCTAGATGAAATGAATCTACAGAAAGTTTTTCTGGATGGGGCACATGTACCTGAGTACCAGAATATGAATGAAGAAAATCTGTGTGCTGCAGTGACAGCGTGTCACTTTCTGACACAGTGAAGGGAGAAAATCTATATTATTAATGCGTGCAGCTGTAAACAGGTCCACCTTTCACCCCACCCATCTCTCTTTCTCTCTCTCTGTCTGTCCGAGAGCTGTGGGTGGAGGCTGAAACAGATATGGATGGGCACATTCCCAAATTACACACCATGTTCACTTACTGACTTCATTAATGATGACTGAACCTCACCAGTTCGATGCTTTCTCAGAAAGGTTCAGACAGAGTGCATTATTCACAACGAGGGAGTGTAAACAAAACAGAAAGAAATGGAGAAGAGAATTGATACAAGCTGCCTTTCTAAAAAACTGTGCAGGTTCAAGCTCCATTACACATTAATGTAATACTACAGAACAGAACTGATACGGTATAACATTAAAAATAAGTTCAATAACAATCAATTGTAGTGTCTGGATCAAGCCATTCAACCTCTCACTCCCTTTTGTCTTGGTTTCAAGATAACATCTTCAAAGACCCTAGCAAACCTAGCTCAATGGGGTCTGGTTTTAGGGTTTAAACTCTCTAAGATAGTGTGATAACCATTTGGTTTCCCTGTAGGAGGTTTACGACTCATAGGCTTCAAAGCATAAGTGATTAAGTCTGTGTCTCATCTCTAACTTAACATCTGAGGCTAACCAGAGAAACTTCTCTGACTAATTAGAACTAATGTGATTTAAACTATCCTTTCTGTAAATCTATCTAAATGTCTAGGTTGTGTGTTGCCACTCGTGCTATTTTATATACTCTGTAACTTTTAGATATGCAAGTTTTGATTCAGGGTTCATTTGACGTATTCATACGTTCACAGTTCAATGCCTTGCATGTTTCATATGTAACTACACATCTTTGAATTCCCTATATGATGAGCTATGTTATAAAAACATAGCACATATCATACTATGTCCATAACTAAGTTTAGGTATTAAATGCAAACTGACCATACTGTCAGAGCCATGCAAATGAGGCGCCATGAGAAACAAAGAAACCTTCTTAGGCCCAGTTATCACTTTCATGGCATTGGCCCGCAGACCATCTGGGGGCAGGGCAGGTATGCATTTAAAACACCATCACCGAATTAGTTTCAGTGGACTTTTTGGAATCGAAAGGGAAAAGAAAGAGGACGAGAAGGACACTCCAACGGACACCCCCGCTTGGGGCTCCCCTCTGGGGAGTCCGTTTAGGCCATGCAACTTTGGACTCAGAACCCAAACTCAGTGTTTCAACAGGACTGCATTCTGAAACCATTCAAGATTTCCATCCACGCGCATACGGATATTGGTCCAACAACGAGATTGCAAGTATCCGTTTCTAAATATAGAGTAGCTGCGTTAAGAGCGTGCCTCTTTGTTAAAGATGGTTTTATTGGTTTTCAGACATGTTTTACCTGCCTCGCGGCCATGCCCTCTCATTCTCTCTCTCTCTCTCTCTCTCTCTGCGCATCCTAGCGTGTTTGTGTTTCATGTATTTGTTTGTCGTCATTATGTTTACCATGTAGAGTAGAGTTTAATAAAAACCATAAAGGCATTTGTGATTGGTTCTCTGTGTTCACGCTCACAAACTTGGTCACTTAAACTGTGTTTCGATCTATGCTACCTCTGCCCCTAATTCTGTTTGGTAAAGTCACGTTACTTATGGTCATGAGATAACGTTTGTATAAATCATTGATGCATTTGCTGGACGAATACATATATGATTTTTATCACTATACTGCTAATCAGAATTGTAAAATATGTATGTGTAATGACGATTATTATACATATTTTCCCTTTGAGCTAAACTAATTCCTTGACTGAAATTGACGTTTTAAATAACTCATTTCATATATGTTTGATCTTGATAGATCTGGTGGAGAATCGTATTTGTTGAGTAAACTCATCCTTAATTTAACATGCAGCTAAAAACGCTACACAATTGTATGTGCCTTTAATTTGCATTTCTATATGTATATGATCTTAATAATCTTTATTAACATGTTTGTTCTGACAAAAATAGTAATGACTATTCAGACACCTGGTTAAACAGAAATGCAGGTGACAAGTGGATAAGTACGTTTTGTGCTAAAATACTGGACACAAAAAGGATTTCATTATACTTATTTCTGCCAGACAAGATTGTAATGAATTATAGTATCATTTTTTG
This sequence comes from Triplophysa bombifrons, assembly GCA_029783895.1. Taxonomy (NCBI): domain Eukaryota; kingdom Metazoa; phylum Chordata; class Actinopteri; order Cypriniformes; family Nemacheilidae; genus Triplophysa; species Triplophysa bombifrons. Next base: position 9,757,922 of record CM056469.1, read on the forward strand.
TGACATACGTACTAATGTTGTTTAATGACTGGTCAGATTCTCAGCCTGCGGCTATTCTGATGTTCATGTACCTTTTACATGGCAGATGAAGTTAGTGGATTTTCATAAAGTGTGTCTGTGTCCTTATGCTCAACTCTGTCACATGCTTCGGGTTTGGAATAATGAGAGCATTTATTTCCCTGCAAACCGCTTTGATATGCTAAAACAGGCCTGATCTCTACGTTCTGGGAAAAAAAAGCACACAGCTCCCCTGGGAGCCGTGAATATGAACCCACAGAGAGGGAGCGAGAACAAGAAAAATAGACAATTTATTTGTTGTTATTGTCATTAATTTTTAGTTCCAGAAAGAGTAATACCTGGCCAGATACAATTAACACTCAGGTGTGTTATGTAAATGAGGACACCCAAATTAAACTGTTTGTGGTGCTTAAAGATCATTTAATATGATTTAACAACAAGAAAAAACTATTTCCACGGGATTATTGCGTTTCTTCTGTACTTATTTTTAATCACTATTCTGGTCTTCACTTGCCTGTGCTATTAACATGACAGAAAGGCAACAGATTATTGCCATGAGACTGACTGTTCAGATGCTTTTAAATACAGTATAAACGTTTTTCAGATTCACAGAAGGAAATGAGCATAAGAATGAAACAAATCTGCGTTTAAACGATTTCTATTAGCAATTATTTTCACTATTACAAGCTTAATGCTACAGTGTCGTTTGTGCATCACTGGCATCACTAAACAGAAATGACACTCTGATAATCTGAGGTTACTTTTGGAGCAGTTGGTTTTACAGTATAGCCAGCTGACAAGCATCCAAATCATATAAAAAACCGCCATGGTTCTTTTACTAACATTCTTAAAAATATTGTATTTTGTGTTCTGTAAGAGAAAGAAAGTCATACAGGTTTGAAATGACAAGAGGGTGAGTAAATGATGACAGAATTTTCATTATTGGGTGATCTATCACTTTAAAAGTGTTAATGAACTACTGCAAAAAAAAGCTTGGACTGTTAAGTTTTGACACATCACATACACTATTTTAGTATGCAGGTAGAGAGGAACAAAGGTGTTGGGTCAAAGGAAGGTGAGAGTTCACATCATAGGTGAAATTCACCCTTACAAACCAACATGCAGGACATTATATTACAGCATCAATCAGCCTGCAGCCAGGGCCAGGGCAGGGCCCGGTCAACACGCGACCCATCTCACCTGTCACCTCAGGAGGAAAAATAGAGATGCCATAAGCACAATCACTCAATTATCCATGTTGTTGTTTTACCAGAAATAACATGAGTAGATGCCTCAATGTTCCAGCAACCCCCAAACCACAAGTACCCTTCTGTTATAATGGCACCCAGTGAAGAGGGCTATATCAGGTGAGCATGCCTCACCATGAATTACATGTAGGTTCTCTGTCAAAGTCGTGGATTTTTTTTGGGCCGTGTTATTAGGTTCTGTGAGAAATGGTTGATTTCCTTCCCTCAGCTAATAAACCACTAAATTCTCATATTGACGTGAACCTAGTACTGTTCTTTCCTCCTAAATCCAAATACATGACTTGCCTAGATTCCCCCTAGAAGTTTTTAAAAGCACTTTAGCAGGATTTTGAGAAATTGTGTGGATTTGTAGATGTAAAATGTACAGACGCTGACGGAACATATCCTGAGAGCCATGTTTCATTTGAATATCAGCATGTCAGGTATTTGTTTTCAGTTTAATAGGACAGCTAACCTTGCTAAATTAGCTTAATTTGAGTATGCAAAGCAACTTTTGAAGTAGAGTAAACCTACAGGAATAACAAGATTTGCTCTGTCTTAGAGATACTTTGAAGTTCTTGGTTTCTGGCGTATTAAATGAATAGATGTAAATCTTAGTCTGCTAACTCGAGCATTTATAATGCAGCCTGTGGGACTAAGCCCCGCCTTTTTGGCTGACGTTACCACATTCACCAACACGTTTGTAACCCATTTCCTCCAACCACCTGTCAATTGGTTTCTTCCTCATAGATAATAAGTAGATTTATTTTTCTCATGGTCCTCCACTTAATCCTGAAATATGTCTCATTATTGCAGTTACATAGATTGTAAATACTCATTCTGACACAGACACCATGTTTGCAGCCTTTTATTTTATTATCTACTGTCTATGGTCTGACAGAACATAAACAGATCCACAGAATGTCCTGAGATTATTCTGATATGGCTAAAGGTTTGTGACTCTTTCGCTAAATGCTAACAATAACGTTTGTGGTACCGTTTGAAGGTCCAGTTTGTAATTTTTTGGAGGATCTTTGTACCGAAATGCAATAATAATATACATATGGGTTTGGAGGTGTATAAAGACCTAACATAATGAAGCGTTATGTTTTTATTGCCTTAGAATGAGCTATTTCTATCTACATAAACCACTGGTCTACTTACAGTGCCAGGTTGTTTCTACAGTAACTCAAAATGGAAAGATTGTCTTGTACTGCTGCTTCAGTCTATGGTATGGAAACTGTTCTGAGAAAAAAAACCTGCAGAAGGTGGTGAAAATGCCCGACACCAGTGTTCCTGTTATCATGGATATCTTTAATGAGAGGTGTAAAGAAGGATCATTCTAACCCATTCAATGTTCTCCTCACACCCCTACCATCTTTAAAAGGGCTTACGAGCCTTCAGGACAAAATATCCAGATTGAGGAGCAGCTTCTTCCCTCAAGCTTTTAAAACTCTCAGCAATTTTGCCTGAGAACGTTTCATTGAACCTACGCTCCTCGACTAGATTTCAGACTTTCTCAAACTTTGTTTAATATTCACTTGGTGCTACATATATCAGAGTTTTAGGAAGCTCCCTCGTCCAATCCGATTCTATTTGGAGGTCCACTTTATCACATTCCAGGGCAAATTGTGTGTTGTATTCCAACTATTTTGCGTACGGTTTTATTTCTCTTTGATTCAACGTGTATCGTTTATTGAGGCATGGAGGGCCAGGTGCCCCTGATGTTAACTGAAGTCAGTCCTCCTCCATAACAAACAAATGAGAGTGCGCTGACCGGACTGCCAGAAGTTTTTAACCGTGCTAATGATAAGCAATCATGCGGTTTTCGACATCGGTCTCTTGCAGCTTAGGGTGCCAGTAAAAGGCCAGTTCTGTTAGGTTAGGGGCAAGAGGGAGGGGATGTGCACCACAGAGCGAGGGCAGAGGAAGAGAGAGAGGCAGGGGGTCTCTGTTACCATTTTCAATCAGTCTCACTAATGGAACAAGTGACAAAACAAGCATCCTATTATTAACCACCCTGCCGGGCCTTTTATGAAGCACAGCAAACCACAGACAAACGATATCACATTGTGAAATTAAGAGAGATATAGAACACCTGGAAAATAACTAAATGAATACCCTCTCTCAGCGGTCTATTTTCATCAATGGTGAAGGTGAGATTACTCTGATATTAGCCCTTTGTTGATATTGAGTAGATAGTGTTTAGCAGACTAAATATTTTGAATGTCAGACATGAGAAAAACATCAGGCCACAGGCTAAAATATCTGGTAAAAATGATCTGGTTTGCTTGCTCTGGTTTGAGACTTCAGGGATTTTTTTATCCCAAGCTTTTGCTTGGACCTTAAGATATAAAGACATTTGGTGTGATATTTTTGCTTTAATTACATATTGTATAAAAACTAGTCCTAACTCTTGAAACATCCATGGATGGTCTTATGCACACTAGACTTATAGTAATATGGTCACAAATCAATTTTTAGTTTCGGAACTGTGAATACCCACAACGAAACAATTAAACACTGAGAGAAAACCATCAATCTCATGCTGTTTAATTGTTTTTAGTCTTTGTAATTACACAACTAATCCTGAAATAATGGCATAGATTTAGAATATATTTATTTTCAGAGCGCTGATGATTCAGATTTTTGCACTGTAATGAAATTCCAACATCTTTTGCCAGAATAACCATCCTCCCACAACAATGCACATCTACATAATGTCCAGTCCATTAACACACTCATGTTCTGTGTAAGAAAGCATCTGAGTTTTTGTGTGTGTAACGTGTCTTGATAAGCTACAGTGTTGGGATCAAATGTCCCCAAAAAGATTACCATTCAATTTCGATCTTGTCGGGACATGTTTATTTGAAAATGTTGAAAAGCAGAAAGGTTTGTGAGATGGTTAGATTTAGTGGTTGGGGGAGGTGGTGTGGTTTTCTGTCTCAGTCCTCATTGTCTTTGTTCGTAGTTTTATCTCAGTCTGAGTGTCAGACTGCGTTGTCTCAGAATTTATTTCAAGATCAGTTAAGACCACAACTTTGGGAATTTCCATAAATTGCTGGTGCATTGTCTGATTCATGTTTTAACATCATAGGACAGGTGTGTCCAAAGACAGTCCTGGAGGGCCTGTGTCCTGCAAAGTTTAGCTTCAACTCTAATCAAACATACCTGAACAGCTAATCAAGGTCTCACAAAGCAGACTAGAATCTTCCAAACAGGTGTGTTGAGCCAAGTAGGAGCTAAACTCTGCAGGACTGTGGCCCTCCTGGACCGACTCCGGACACCCCTTTCATAGGATGTTGCCGGTTTTGTTGCCAGTAAGAGACATGGAATTGTCCTAAAAGACAATCAAAAATAGTTTTTTTGGCTAGTCCCTTACAGATATACAACAAATCAAAACATTTTTTTTGTTTCTGAAAAACACACTGCTATTTTCCTAATAAATAGATAAGAACGCTTAGAATGCTTTTTATTGTTATGTGGATCTTTTAGATGAATTTTAGGAGTGTTGGTCTTGACTTGTTCTCTGCCTGCCTTAGTCTTGATCTTGTCTTGGTCTCGACACCCTCTGGTCTTAGTCTTGGTTTAGATGGTCTTGAATACAACACTAAGGTGAGGGTAAGGGATATAATGCACAGTTTGTACAGGATAAAATCATGTTTCTTGAAATTCCCTACAAAAAATACAAATATAACGGGATTGTGTGTATATTCAGACATTTACAGTCTGGTTGAATGCATTCCAGAATTTGTGGAATTCCACAAGAACATTAAAGCAGTTCTTTATCGTAACTGGAGGAATTTCGAAACAAGTCTAATTATTGGAAATATTGTAGATTTACTCTGCTTGTAGATGTCTCTTATAAGCCCTTATATTACAGCTGTACTGTGAAGTAACGTGTTTTAAAGAATCACACGAATCCAGTCTAGAAATAAATACATAATAAAAAATATGCCCAGCATTTCCCTACTGTGACCAGACCTGTTTGCAAAACTATGTATTTACACAACATTTTTGATTTTCTACTTGCTTGCTCTCTGGAACCGAGATGCGAGTGCACGGTTCTATGGGACTCACAACTCAGCATTCAGAATCACCATGCATACGCTAGCACAATTTACCGTGAAATGGGCAAACAGCATGCAGGCGGCTCTGTTCCACTTTTGGCATAGTTTGAAAGTAAATGTGTGATACAAAGACAGGCGACTTCGCTGGCACCCACCAAGAATTCTTCTCAGGCTGGGGCAGAGGATTTTATATTAACACAGTAGAAATAGACCAATCATACTGGGCGAAATGACTTGATAAAAAAATTTGCAAGTGGAAAAAATGTATGGAGATTAATTTATTTAGCCTTGGATTGGGGAAGCTTTAAAAGCAGATGATCCGATTTTCTAATATTGATTTGCCTAGTGAGTTCGCAACAGTATATTCTACATATTAAGCACTGAAACCGCCACAATATGTAATGTGGCATGAGATTAAAACATTAATTCATTTAAAAATTGAGCTTTAAAGTTTGAAGGTCATTGTTCCTCGTTTTCAAAAAGCATGATAATTGCAACGAGCAAGTGCAATTGTGAATATGAAGATGAGGTTAATGTGATCACAAGCTAATTAAAAAACTGAGAGGCAGGTCATAGTGCTTTTATACAAAACAGAGAAGAACCCCGAAGCGAGTGAATTGTTAAGCCTGTCAGCTTTCATTACACCTTTCTGGCCAGCGTAGTCCTATCTGAAGGGTTTTATTTCCATCATTTTATCCCCTGTGGAAGTAAAGGGTCAGCTGCATTTTCCTTTTAAGACATGCTTTATTATGGTGCTTAAACCTGGATTTAGCATCTGTCTATGATTAACTATGTACAATGATCTGTGTTCAGCTAATCCTCCAAGAGAAAAAAATGCCAATAAATCGAGGATTTCATAAATATGAGGAATTTCATTGGGGCCTGAGGTGTGAGCCTGATTAAAAGACAGATGGACGGGCTCATTTAAGTGCAGCTGGGCAGATATATTCAGATGTACATTAATTACAATGAGCACTTTGGATGGAACTGCAGTACCTGTTGGGAGCATTCATCTTGTGTAGTTGGCCTGAATACAAATTGAAAATATGAAAAGAGAAACTCTTGGTCACAACTTTAGTCTATGGACATCTACTAGTGAATGTAGTCTAAGTTTACCTACATTGCAAACAAAAATAAATGCAATTAATTAATATTTCCTCAATAAAACAATTTCCTCTGTTAGCTATTTCAAACTGGTTTTATTATAGAACCCTTATATATATTCGTATTCCCTTTTGCAAAATCAAGCCTACAATTGGTTTGGGAACAGCTTGTGGTGTGTTTATCTTCCTTATTGTATATGATGAATCCCGTGTTCTTTCCAGGTAAAGAAAAACAAAAATTAAAGATCTTTGAGATCTTAGTTGTCATAAATATCAGACTATACTAAAGTAAAGACGCATGACCCATCCCGAGTTTTATGTAATAGATTGCCAGCTGCCACACTACAGGGCAATGGTCATTAATGGGCTGTTGGCAAATATGTCAAACTGTGGCCAAAATTGCACAGTATGCTCCTATCTTAGTGCAAGACTGAACCGATATATTAATTTTGAGGCGAAAATGATATAAGTAATATATTATTGTGTTTAATATAATATAATAATGCAAATAATATTTTTTTGTTATTTTACAGAATATAGCAGTTATTATAAACAGCTGAAGATGAACAAGCAAAATTCTAAATCACTAAAAGCTTTGTTGAGATGTTCTTCGCTCTAAACTTTGATCAATGTCTGCCATTACAATACTCTGTGCTGTAAGATGCTTGAGTCGTTTCTGCTGAGAGGAAGAGCAGACAGTCATATCCCAAGTTAAGAAGCTTATCGAAAGGTAAATAAGCCATTGTTTGGGGGGGTGCATTGACGCTGCCCTATACAATTTCCCGCGAGACCAGTTGCCATAATATGGTTCCTCTCAGATTCCTCCAGATCTAGACAAGCCCTTGTTTTCCACCTCCATACCGAGGATTTACTTGCAGAGCAGCGCCTATACGGCGGTGTAAATCTGTATTGAACTTGCCTCATGGTTTGATAACCAGGCGTTTCTCTAAGCACCACAGACAGCCTTTATCCCTCAGCTTAATGTCCCTGCAGCTGAATGTAATGTGAGGAGATGGATGGGCCCCAACCCTCTCCCCGCACCACGCTGGGCTGTGAGATTGCATGCCTGATACCATCCTCCATCTCGTCGGCTGTGGCATTGTTCTGATCAATATGGCTCCCCGATCCGTCGTCCGTCAACCCGGGAAGTTGAGCAATATCTCTGAAGAGCACGGAGACCGGCAGGGATGGGGCGAGAGAGCTCTCGACCAACAGCCAACAACGCTCTCGCTCTTTCTTAATCTACCCGCCGATTGTCGCTTGTGAAGGGGGGAACTCTCTTTCCTCTGTCCTTCTTTTACTCTTTCCTAAACTGTCCCCAGTCGGCTGACAGTTTGTGATCTACTGGGTGCTTTTAGAGTTCAAGCTGTGACCTGGACTCCTCAATGGCTGCTCTCCATCACAGCCTCCATCATTTCTCTTCCACTCTGTGGAAAGTGCTGCTTCTACATTCTCTCTCATCTCGAAACTCGGACGCTGTCACAAAGCATCCCTAAGCAGTCTTCGAAGGAGCTTAGAGGGGACAGCAAGAGTACAACAATTTTTTTTGCCGCTGGCAATCTTCAAATTCAGAATATGTGCAAAATTGTAAATGAGGCTTTTTGACTCACTTGAATGGTCCCCGAGCAAAATGACTCTTCCTTTCACCTTAAGGGTAACAGTCCCGTTCGCATAGCAATAAAGCAATGTCGATAAATCAAGCAGAAGATAATGTGACAGGAGAAAAAGGAAGCTTTCCCTCAAATCAGATGAGCATTGCCATCAGAAAAAAAGGGTCAAATGTGGAATTAAAAGCATACCTTCCCCCACGCTCTTTTAGATGTCGGGAACCCGAGAGAAACAACATTAATGGTCTCTACCTGATCCCTAAGTCTTAAAGCACAATACACAAATTGCTGGGGAGTTAGTTCATCCTCTTCACCAGAGGCAATACATTATGCAAAAGCACAGTTTGGGTGATTTATAAAAGGCAAGATTGGATCTTTAAGTCTACATCCGCTATGCGGTAACAGCGAGTTCATGCCCTGCTTCTAATGCAAGTGTTCCTGAAGGAAATATGCTTGAATTTATGGCAAGCACATTGACTGACATACAGTAATAGTTTCTTCAGATGAGCAAAAATGATCTTGAGTATAGAGCTTTTGACATACATTAGTTCTTGTTATATTAACTTTTAAAAGACAATGAATGATCTCACTTCAAATAAAAAAAGTTGTATTAATTAACAAATTGTATGAAAAAACAGTAAGCACAAACTTAGTTTCATCAGCTTGACACACGACCTAATCATAGCATTGTTTAAAAAATATTATAAATATTAACTTAACATATATAACATGGATATATACTTAATAAAGAACAATCTTTAGTTGCTTTAGACTTCTTAAACCATTAATTACTGCATTGCTGTGACCATGACTGAGCACACCGAGCTTGTGTTTCATATTGAGCTGAGCATTCACTATAGGGTATTTACCGGATATCTCATCAAATATGGTTTCAGAAATTACAGTTAATTTGGGGCCTCTAGGTGAGCCCTATAAAAGGGGGGAGAAGCTCGGGGGGTGACGCCAGGAATGTCAAGCCCGGAGCGTGTCGTGAAAAAAGATCTTTCTTGTAAATCTCCAGCAGATGGGGGCCGATAAAAATCACAAACACAATCACCAGCAGCCTTATTACGGCCTACACATCTGTTGCTACCTCTGCATTTCCACAACCCACAACCGAACAGTGTAATATTTCACTTATTGTTTTTTAATGCTACCGGATGGATCAGTTAGGATTCCCGGGGCTGCAAAAATTCACCCAATCAGGATTATAACTGAGGCACAATGTCATTTTCTCATCCTCAGAAACTGCGGAATCATGCGACCCGTTGAGGTATCTCGTGCAAATGCAATATTCATTGTGTTGTCTTGCAGAATCGACAAAATGTTGTGCTTTCCACAGTAATGCACAAGATGACAAAGATGATTTTAGATCTGACATAAGCACCGGATGGGTTGTGAATGTAATCATTTCCATTTCTTGTGACCCTGTGCGAGAAGCAACAGCTTAGCCCGGACGATGCGTCACGGCAAAGTGAGGAGTGAAGGACACGGTGAGTGCCGACAACATCACACCCCTACAGACAAATGGAGCTGCCGATGAAGGTAAAGCCCAAGCCATCTGCAGCCCTCTGATGAGCTGACAGCAATTTCTCACCCCAATGATGCACGACCCTCCGTCTTTCTCACTTGCCCACTCGCTCGTGTTTCTTTTTCTCCCTTCTTCATCTCTTTTTACGTCTTCTCCAACATCACAACTGTACATTCTCTGCTGACATACACAAATTCTGCTTTAACCACTGTTCGATACACAAATCCTGCTTTAATCATTGTTCGTGCCAACGGTCGCTGCACCAGGACAGTGTCCCAGTCACGGTACAAAAGAAAGAACACGTTCATCTCCGCACATGGGAGGCAGGTATAGGTCAAAGTCATATGTTAGTAGGTTAGTGTAATGACCTGCCTGTGGGAAATGTATGTCCAATCTCCACTACATAGAATAGGAGTATGACGTTGAGCTAAAGCGATTGACCCGGTCTAGGAGTTGTTGCTTGACAAAGTCTGATAAACATCCACCGAGGCAGAGAGTCTGAGAGGGAGATTTTATCAGGAGAATAAAACTGTCCAGGGAGTGATGAGACTTTCTTTCACATTGCTCCATTTACCGCGGGCATCTCTTTTAGCCTATACCTGCCTTTGAACATCTTTCTTTATCCCTAACTCGATTTCTTTCACAGTGAAGATGAGCGCCCACCACATGCATGTTTACAATCTTCTCACGAATACAAATGATGACCGGTGGGCGTGAAGAAATTCTTCCATGTTTCCAATCGGACAATAGGAATTTTTCCCTTCTATGAAATCACTTTTTACATGCCTTAGCTTTGAAAGAGTGTTCGGATCAAAGGTGAAAGGATTTGCTCTTCATTCAGTGTTGAATGCAAACCTAAGAGCTATCCATGAATGTGGAATGCTCTTTATAAACTGAGTGGTTTCATTCGTTATTTCAAATTGTACAATTGTAGATTAAAAAAATGAGGCCCTAAATTATTGCCATAACATTGCTTTAGAGAAAAAGGTTTGATGTTAAATTGAAATCCAACCTGAGGTGGCATGGAGCACAATCTAAAGAGATACATAGATTTTTGAATAGCCTCACTGCAATGTTTACCAAGCGATAAAAAATGTATACAGCCAAGATACAGAGGGAATAGTTCATAACATCCTTTGGTTCCGATAACTTCTAGAGGGATACAGTATGATATTATATATCTAGAGGGATTTTCAGCCATACAGACCGGAAGGTAACTTTGGGCCAGGCGCGTGCATTCGATGAAACCGGTGACATTTGTCTTTTTATAAATGTGTTTACAGCATTGCTTTGGAGTGACATTGCCCTCACAAGGGTTATGAGTATTTCAAAGATTAAATTACAGTATATGCACACTATTGTATACATAGAGTAGATACAGGGTATGTTTTATTCTCTTATCTGCCATTTTGCTTTTGCGGCTGTTCCATCTTATTACTAAGAGAAGCAGACGCAGAGGACCTTTCTCATCCGCATTTCATGTGTTTCTAGAAAATATAATTGTTTGCTTTGTTTAGCCAAGTCATTCAGTAGAACACTAAAACAGATGAGTCATATATATCACATTAGATACGACCGCAGTGTAAAAGACAATTATGGATTAAAAGTGGTCTTGTTTGTTTGGGCATATTATTATGATTTGGCATTTTCTACACAGAATGTGTATCCAAACAAACCTCTTTTGAATTCCTTACTTTAGTGACATGAATGCTCTCAAGTCATAAATAAATAATTTCTTGGTTATGTAACATTTAATATTCATGTTATTGTATTCTAGATCAGCAGGTGCCGGGTTTTGTGCTTCTGTCAACATTGTGACCTGTTTCTGTATACTGTATCCGTCCGTCATATGCATTAGACCAAGACTGAAGACACTGAGCATAAAGAAAACTCCCTGAATTACTTGCAAATGTGAAACCAAAACCATGACAACAAGAAACTAAATAAATAGAACTTCAAAATAATGACGTTCCAAGCAGAATAAATATAAAACATATTTGTTTCAGCTTGAAAAATCACCCTTTTTCATGCAATTCTTGAAAATGCAACCGTTGCAAATTATCAACAAAACTCAAAGAACTGATGCAACCAATACAAGAAACAGTTTAACCAAACATGACATGTTTGTTTAAACCTCTCCCAGATGCTTCCACTCCACTTGTTAATACTGCTGGAAGAGAGCATAATGGAGCAGCTGTCTATGTAGTGGAATAATTCACAGATACCCAGAGTCGAATGAAAGCAGGGCCACTGACCCCACTGGGGGGGGGGGGTAAACAGGAAACGCAGTGAGACGCAGAATGGCAGAGCAAATACACATCTGTCGTCTGAGTTGCCGAGGTGAAAGGTAGATCGAGATTCAATTAGATCTAGAGAAAGATGCTGTTTCTTGCTTTTCTTTCTGTTCGTTCTTTGAACTCTTGTTTTCAAACAATGTTTTCTCGTACAGGGAAAAATCATGAAGTTGCGTCCCTGTGTGCCAATTAGAGAGATGGAACCCTATGAGTCACTTCGTCAAGCTGTTGTCCATTAACAGGAATGATGTGCGTACCATACTGGAAATATAAGCTGAATAAATACTTGAGGGGCAAGATGATACACTTTACAATATTTAAGTACACTTTATGTGTACTAATACAAATGCTGACATTTAATACATCAATTATAAATCTTAAAATCTTGCTTTCATTAAAAAAAAAATATTAAGCCTATAAGGTTTCATTCAAATTTGAAAAAATGACCATCGTTGCTGTATGCTGTGACCAGGACAGCTGATTCATTATATGTTCTTTGTAGTTAAAACATTTGCTGTCTGCTTCACAAAAACATGACCAACAGGATAATAATGACAAATCTTGCCAAAAATGATTCCATCAGCCAAGCCTGTTGCCACAAGGTTTATCTCTCTCTTCTACAAACATTGATTTTAATAAATCAGAATAAACCATTTGAACCTGTTCTGAAGACTGGCCAATGTTATACAAACATGAACTTCTCTTATTTTCTATTAGGATCTCTGTACGCATAATTATCATGAACCAGGACAATGGAGATAAGAGACCAGATGCAGACAAGAACACATTTGTACCTTTTGTTTTCCTGTATACAACAATACATGATGAGTAAATCTGTGCTCATCCTTTCATCTTCATTATTTGCATGATGCATTCAGTTGTTTGATTAACCATAACTGCAGGAAAAACAACGAGGCAAACAAAAAACAGGAGCATAATATCAAAAACAACAATGCTAGCTTGTTAGCATATTACATTTGATGAGAACAAATGGTGAAGTTTTAAATTGCTAAGTGAATGGAGCTGTCAGGCGTGTTAGCATATGTATTAAGCAGGCGTTTTTAAAAGATGTGGATGTTTACAACTTCACTAGTTTTGTCATCATTTTCACTGCTCATTAAAGCCGAGAACATAGAGCAATGACTGAAATAATACAATAAGGGTAAGGAAATCAAATTTATTCATTAATTCATTATTCATTACAGAAATATTGTGCTTCAATAAAAATGTGTTTTTTGTTGAAAGTTTATGAATATTTACAGAGGTTGTCTTTTTTATAATTTAAAATATAAAAAAAGAATAAAGTTTTTTTTTCTTTCTTGTATGAACAAATTGAGATGACACTGTTCACAGGGTTTTAATGGTACAGCACAAAGTGTCTGGAGAGTTTATAAATGAATAGATTGAATTATCTAGCATCACACTATATTTTAAATTGTTTATGGCAAACAAACAACAGAAATCTGATTAAAGATTAAAACAGAGCTGCATGTTTTGTACAGATTAATGCAGAATGCATAATTCATCAAATAAAACTGCTAAATGCTTTTTGATATGCTGAGGGAAGTTCCATGCCCTACTTTCAGCCTACAGTTGTGCTTTATTTGTCCAGTGCCATTTCATTTGTGGGAATTACATTTTATTTCACATTTATCAACAACACGTCACAGTAAATTACAAGTGTATAGTCCACCCTTGGAAAACCAAATCAAATAGATTACATCATGCTTTCAGTGCAATGAACGCTCTACAGCCTTTTAATTTGAAATGACCTTGACACGGGTACATTTCTTTATTCCTTTTATTATTTTTCAACAGTTTTATTACACTGTACAGCCATTTATTCACTCGGAAATACATAATAACTGAACGTTACCCCAGGCGGCCTCTCCATCAAAGCATAGGACTTTGCACAGTCCACAGTAAACAAAATCAAATATATGTGGACTGAGACACTGCTAGGTGGGAAAATGACTCATGTCTGTGGACAGGGCTAATCTTCCTAAACTTCAGATGAAGCATTTTATTCTATCTGATGCTGAATGAGACTAGTAAGGTCATCAATTCACCAGGAATTTAAACTACAAGTTGGTTAGATGAATACACTGTCAAGAGACAAAATGGCAGAAGTGTGAAATACCACATTCATCCTAATTGTGTTTTTGGAAACTTAGGTTAGCCTGTGAAACTGTTGTTTGGCTCTCCTGAGGTCGTGGTTGGGTGTATTCACTACAAACAAGCTTACAGCAGAATGTATTTTTTTACTCCTGCTGTGCACGTAGATAGAAATAGCTAATTCTAAGGGAATAAAAACTTTATTCTTTATTATATAAGGTCTTTACATATCCTCTGAAGACATTATTTATACGTTATATTATCAATAGATCCTCCAAAAAATTACACACAGCACCTTACAGTTAGTCTGGAAACAAGAACACACATACTGGGGACCAGCACCCGAAATCAAGGCTGTCAGACACTCAAACAAACACAGCAATGTTCAGAAATTGAAAATTCTGGGTCCAACAACTTACCGCAAAAAGTGGAAATGTTTCCTCTAAACATGCAACTGTTATTGGACGCAGCTATTCAACATCCCAGCAAACTAAAGCAGCACTTGGATTGAATCCACAAAACCTCTCAGTTTTGTCTGATTCCGAGCCATCAGTTCCATTAAAACGTAAAAACAATAAAGATGCTAAAATAAAATGTGGCTTTTAAGACAGCGGTTTGCCTTTGAACCTAATAAAATGTGTACAAAAAACTGAACATTTACAAACTGTCAGCGCTTTAGATTCGGCACTTTAGGCTTTTCGGGTGTTTATGACATTACGTGATTTGTGAAATTCCTTCAGAGCAACAGGTGCTAAAACAACACAGACATCATTCCAATAAACAATTCTGTCATTAATTGCAATCTTAGAAAATTCCCCAAGTGTCTTGCCTTGTACAACTGATATTGGAAAGCAAACAATAGAACAATGTCATGCGGTTTGTCTTTTAGACTTCCTGTTAGTTTCTCATTAGTCATGTACACACTCTTTGCTGGATATTGTGTTTAAGTCTTCAAATCTCAATAAAACCATATGATGCCACGTCAACATGAACAGAAGATCCTCAGCATGTTAGCTGGGTTTATTGGTGAATGAGATTTGTCAGCAATAGGTATGATTATTTTTAATAAGGGTTTACTGTGAGGGAAAAGCATTGCCACAGATCTTTTCAAAACCCCATTTCCTATTCTCTCTGCAGCATGACAATTCTAGTCAATCTGCTTCTGTTAAATTGTTATATTGATCAGATAAGAACTGCGTGTTCAAAGAACATTAAAAGGATGTGAGAATACAGCTGTGTCTGAACATATCTATGTTTTATGAAAAGATTCCTAACATACTGTCCTTTAAGTGTTCTTGCACATATAGACCACTTAGCCAGATGTAAAGCCGGGTCCAGAAGCACTTTCGGTTTCCTTTTTTGGTCACACAATATTTTAACGACCAACTCTCGGTATTAATAAACCATAGAATAGGACTTTTTCCTCAGTAAACTACTAATTTTTGCTTAGTAATAGTTTCTAGGTAGTTTTTAGGTTTAGGTATTAGGTACACTGTGATTTCTGTAAATTACACAGTATTTAACTGTAATATCAACTGTATTTTACTGTAGAACAGTTTTACAGAATTTTACTGTAAACTACTGATGCATTGTGGGAAAAATCCTATATAATCCTATAGGATTAAGGAAGTAGAATATGGTCATGTAGAATATGTGCTTTATACGTTCTGATAAACAGCCAATATTCTTAAAGTAGGCATCTAATATAAAACTAGTTAATAGTGAGATTTGGTCCCTATACTCAAGTGTTTTTTCTTTTTTATCATTTTATTGCACTATTGTTTAAATTATTATGATTCATTTATAAATGTTCTGTTGGTTGTATTTGGTTCAAGTGTAGTTAAAAAAATGGAAGGTGGAAGTTCTTCTAGACTAGTGTTGTTTACGTCTTCTATAAAAACAACTTGTTAGAAGCAATTATCAGGTAACAAATATACATCGACAATTAAGCACTGCTTATAAACAGGACACGTGTCTTTAAACTACTTCTACTAACAGAGCCATCAATTTCAGTTTCTAGGTCAGGCTTGCTCCTGAGTCACTCCGCAGATGGTAATTAAATCTTTAATTGTTGTTGGGGGATGGAACTGCTAAACAAATTTAATTATCAGCCCCAAAATTAGACACACGGATTGAACCCCATCCTTGATATGACTTTCTTCTCCAGTAGCTACAGCTTTCATTATGTCATTTAATCAGAGAAGTGTTGTTCAAAACCAGATCACGCATACACAGAGTTTTTACAGGTGTTGTGAGAGGACTATAGACGTGTGGATCCTTGTTTGAAACGCCCGGAATGATCATTAACAAGAAATTTGAAGTATGTGTATTGTATTGTTTCAATTTTGCTTCAATTTTAAATTCAACTATTTCTTTGTTAATCAGATAATAGTCCAGACATTCTGTCTAGACTGAGTCATCATAAAAAAACATTACAGTGATTGCCACATCTAAAGTTTCAAAATTTAAAGGGATAGCTCACAAAAAACTGTACATTCTGTCATCATTTATTCCGTCTCATGTTTTTAAAACACGTATATGACTCATTCTTCTGTGGAGCACAAAAGAAGATATTTTGAGAAATGTCTCAGTGGTTTTGTGTCTAACGGAAGTCAAAGAGAGGCAATGCAGTTTGGTTGCCAAAGTTTTTCAAAATATCTTTTGTGTTCCATGGTGAAATAATTTACATTTTTGGGTGAACTATCCCTTTAAAATGTAACATTTTGACTTCCGCATTCTGGCTATACGTTTTACCAGAATGTGTGTTCCCGGGGTGTAGAAACCACAACCTTTACGCTAATAATCCAATGCTATTACCGCTGATACACACAGTGATCTGTAAAACAGGCTATTGGCCTATACTTTAAAAACAGCTGATGATCAGGGCCAATATAACCTGTCAATCAAAAGAGGACAGAAACGCACTGAATTTGTGACCTGTGTGCAGAAAATGTTACATCACCAGTTTAAATTTCAATATTGATAACTATTTAAAAGTTAAGAAATAATAATCTTCAGAATCGGTAAAGGCACATATCTCTCCAAATAATCTGAAAACTGTTTTAACTACATTAATCTGTGGAGAAATGTAGTATTGGCGCATCTCTAAGCAATATGATTAAAATGAAAGACAATGATGTTCAGAAACCATTTCTAATTAAAATGAATGCAACAATTCGTCCACAGATTAAAAAAGTTGATTATTCCAAACCGTTTCAGTTTGCAGTTCCCAGGCAACATAGAAATGAATATAGATTTTATTAACATAGCATGTGGGCATTTATCACACCTGCCATTTAGTCATTCAACTTTGAATGTGACTCATCTAAACTGATTTAAGGGTCAGAACTATACATTTCAAAAAACAACTTTATTTAATAGTTATAAATAAAACCGAGTGGGTTTGTTATAAAGTTTTAAAGTATCATCTTTTAACTAAGAAGCCCACTGACACACTACATCCACCTACTCCTTTCAAAATAAGGCCACTACAAAGTATAATACAGGAAACTTACTTGAAACTGCGGTTCCTCACAGATTTTGGGTTGCGAGTCCGGCCATTAAAGGTGCACTAATGGACCCAATCGGCAGTTTTGCTCTGGTGGATGGCCCGCCCGATGGTCTATTATTCTGCCAATGAAGGAGAAACTGGCCAACACCCTCGCCGTGATGAGGTGTGGAATCTGATCTGATGGAGGCGTTTATCACTAGATTTACATTTCACATTCTCACAATAATGGCTCATACATCAGCCATCAAGTCCAAAGCGGAATACAGTGAGCGGGGATGTGTAGATTTGAAAGAGCTCTGCTGTTGAGATTTAACATTCACTAAATGTTATGCCTATATTTTTTTTATCCGCCCCAAGTCTGGTTGTCTTTTCCAGAATCGTGAAATCAATACACTCATATCTTTAATAATGCAGTTTCCATTTTAATATAGTGTTAGTGCATAGTTTTTGTATTCGTATCATAAGATGTCTTAAAAAGTAACATCAAATGCACTCAAATTTAAATTTTTTGAGTTACATCATATGTATAGTTTCAAACCAATGTTATGAACGTCAAAACCCTTTCCTGAAAGCCTAAACAGACAGACAGCACACACCATACCTATGGCAAAGGTCTCCGATGATTGATTTATTTGTCGTCAACAAGGAGACACATTCCATCCTTGTTACACTTCCCTGTGTAAAGTCTCGATGCCCTTGTGACGCGACCCGCTGGCCTGCCTATCCATTACCACCTGATTCAACTTATCAACCCAGACGTTGGTAAATGATCCCTGTCTCTTAGCAAACATCTACAGAACTCTGCAGGTCCGAACATCAGATCACATGAGGGGGACATTTTTATACTTTTTTATTATAAAAGGAGAGCTATTTACGTTTTTGAAGGTTGCAAATTATGCAATAAAAGTTTCGTTCAAATGAGCTTTAGTTTTGTATAAAAGATTTACTCTGGCTTGATAACCTGATTGATTGTTTTTATGACTACTAGCTGGCTTAAAGCACTATTAAACAGTTAAAATCAGATATTATTGTTGCACTTAGTCAAGACCCAGACAGACGTGACTAAGTCTATCAAAGATAACAGAATTAAATCTCCTTTCACAGAGTCCTCGAAGCAGATCAATAAAAAGATGCATAGCTACATAGCCAGGTAGAAACAACACACATTAATCATCCCTAAATTCCCAAATTAACAATATAAAAAA
The DNA here is from genome assembly GCA_029783895.1 of Triplophysa bombifrons. Classification (NCBI taxonomy): domain Eukaryota; kingdom Metazoa; phylum Chordata; class Actinopteri; order Cypriniformes; family Nemacheilidae; genus Triplophysa; species Triplophysa bombifrons. The sequence goes on from CM056469.1 coordinate 9,776,623, forward strand.
ACAGACAAATAAATGTAGTCAGTTTCTAATGTGCCCTAACACTAACCTTTAAAATGGGCCTTTGAGAAATCTAACAAAACAAATAAATGAAAACGTCTTGGTTACGTATGTAACCTCAGTTCCCTGATGGAGGGAACGAGACGTTGTGTCGAGAACGACAGATGGGGTTCGTCCTTGAGAACCAATCAACTCTGACTACTATAGAAAAGGCCAATGAAATTTGGCGAATGAAATTTGCATGCCGGCTCCGCCCCCGGATATCCGGTATAAAAGGAAGCCGGCGTGCTGCATTCATTTACCTCTTGTTCTGAAGAGCCTGAGAGCCTCTCACAACTGCAACAGAAACGATACGGGTTTGTGGCATAAGGGACACAACGTCTCGTTCCCTCCATCAGGGAACTGAGGTTACATACGTAACCAAGACGTTCCCTTTCTGTCGGTCTCTCGACGTTGTGTCGAGAACGACAGATGGGGTTATCTATGGAAAACGCCACAAACGCTGTATCGCGTCACAATCTCAGCGAAGCGACGGTAACAAGCCTGGGCGTGTCAGCTCGAAGCTTTCGTGAAACTTGTAACCTTCCAGTGTGGTGGTCGGGGGGTTCCAGAGCTTTCCTGGAGAAAGATGGGAACAGCCCTGACCGGTAACTTTCACGGACGGGGCCTTAACTCTCTACAGGCGAGAGGCCGTCCGGATCGGTTTACACTGGGAAAGCGCACTCTAAATCAGAGAAGCACTGCAGAGGCCACCTCCTACCCGTGGGGAGGAATATGGTGGAGAAAAGTATGGTCTCGTCCTAGGAGGAGAACGCATGAAACGTGCGGACTGGGTAGTTAACCGCGAGGTGGAGGTCCACCTGGGGAAGTTCATGGGTTACCAAGTGTGGGAACCAGTATCATGAGGGTATGACAGATGGAACAGCCTGTGGAGGGGGTGTTACTGCGTCTGATAGCACAGGTCCGGTTAGAACTATGTGAGATAGGTCATGATATATCCCGGCCTAAGGGGGAAGGCTGCTCTGCTCAGCCAACCCCTAGGAGGTGCTTGGTTAGTGATGGATGGAATGCCTGTTCTTAACCAGGGTCTGGGTAAGAAAGGAGGCTGGTGAGGTACCAATTTTCTTAGCCAAGGTTGGGTAAGAAGAAAAGGGTAGATAGCACACTGACCCAACCTCGGGGAGGGTGGGAAGGTGCTTTCGCAGGCATACGCCCTCCTGGATGCCAATCCTACATGTCGCCACGTAGGACGTGGGCTGACACCGGGTTTACGCGAAGATTGTAAAACCTTGCGAAGGTGGTGGGCGTAGCCCAACCCGCAGCTCTACAGATATCTGCCAGAGATGCGCCTCTGGCCGGTGCCCATGAGGTGGCTAGACACCGAGTGGAGTGAGCCGTGACCGCCAATGGACATGGTAGATTCTGTGATCGGTATGCCGTGGTAACGGCATCCACGATCCAGTGCGCTAATCTCTGTTTGGAGACAGCCTTCCCCTTCTGCTGACCTCCGAAACAGATAAAGAGCTGATCAGAACTACGGAAGATCTGTGTGCGGTCCGAGTAGAGGCGCAGTGCGCGTACTGGACACAACACGGACCGGGTTGGGTCTTCCTCCCCGGTGGGGAGTGCCTGCAAGTTCACCACTTGGTCCCGAAAGGGAGTAGTGGGAACTTTGGGCACGTATCCGGGCCTGGGTCTCAGGCTAACGTGAGAGTAACCAGGGCCGAAATCAAGGCAGTCCGGGGACACAGAGAATGCATGTAGATCCCCTATCCTTTTGAAGGATGCGAGCGCCACAAGAGAACCGTCTTACTCGTTAGGTGAGGAAGATCGGAAGCTTCAAGGGGCTCAAAGGGGGGCTCGGATAGGCCCCTCAGGACCACGTTCAGGTCCCATGAGGGTATGGAGCGGAGACGAGGCGGGTTGCGTCGTCTCGCACCCCTTAGAAACCTAGTGACCAGGTCGTGTTGCCCTAGAGACCTTCCGTCCACTGAGTCGTGATGAGAGGCAATAGCGGCTACATACACTTTCAGTGTGGAAGGGGAGATGTTGGTCTCCAACCTCTGTTGTAGAAAGGACAGCACGATCCCGACCGAGCATCTCTGTGGGTCTTCTCCTTGGGAGAGACACCAGGATGAGAAGAGGCGCCATTTGTAGGCGTATAGTCGCCTAGTGGATGGTGCCCTGGCCTGTAGGATGGTTTCAGCCACAGCGGGGTGTAACCTACTCAGGATTTCCTCGTCCCGTCCAGAGACCAGACATGGAGGTTCCAGAGGTCTGGCCTGGGATGCCAAAACGTGCCCATCCCCTGAGAGAGCAGGTCCTCTGTCAGGGGAATGGGCCAGGGGGGAGTTGTTGTCAAGAGCATCAGCTCCGAGAACCAAGTGCGGTTGGGCCAGTACGGCGCAACCAGTAGCACCTGTTGCTCCTCTTCCCTGACCTTGCACAGTGTCTGTGCAAGGAGGCTCACTGGGGGGAAGGCGTACATCCGCTTGTCTCGTGGCCAGCTGTGCGCCAGGGCATCCGTGCCGAGGGGGGCCTCGGTCAGGGCATACCAAAGCGGACAATGGGTGGTGTGTCGGGAGGCAAAGAGATCGATCTGTGCCTGTCCGAACCGAGCCCAAATAAGCTGAACTGCACGAGGGTGGAGTCGCCACTCTCCACAGGGTGTGTACTGGCGAGAGAGCGCGTCGGCTGTCTCGTTCAATACGCCTGGGATATGTGTGGCCCGCAGGGAGCGGATCACCTGCTGACTCCACAGGAGGAGGCGTCGGGCAAGTTGTGATAGTTGCCGTGAGCGTACGCCATCCTGGCGATTGATGTACGCTACGGCTGTGGTACTGTCCAGGCGAACCAGTACGTGCTGACCTTGCACTAGAGGCCGGAACCTTCTGAGTGCAAGCAGTACAGTCCACAACTCTAGGCAATTGATGTGCCAGCGCAGCCGGGGGCCCGTCCAGCGCCCCGCTACTGCGTGCCCGTTGCACACTGCACCCCACCCCTGCAGCGAGGCGTCCGTCGTCACCACGGGAGGAAGGGGAGGACTCTGTACTGATATGCCCGACCCTCGAAAGCGAACCGTAGGAATGGTCGGTGTCGAGGAAGAATCGAGACATGAAAGTAAGCGTCCTTCAGGTCGATTGCCACGAACCAATCCTGACACCTGATAGATGCCAGGATGCGCCTCTGGGTTAGCATCTTGAAAGGCAGCTTGTGGAGGTGCCTGTTCAGGGTACGTAAGTCCAGAATGGGGCGCAACCCTCCGTCCTTCTTTGGAACGATGAAGACGGGGCTGTAAAACCCGCTGAACATCTCGGCTGGAGGGACGGACTCGATCGCCTGTTTCGCCAGGAGGGTGGAGACCTCTGCCCGAAGCACGGAGGCGTCTCTGCCTCTGAGAGAAGGGGAGATGATGCCCCGAAACTTGGGAGGGGCCCTGGCGAACTGGATCGAGTAGCCGAGATGGACCGTCCGCATCAGCCACCGAGACAGTGCGGGCAACTTCTGCCAAGCTCCCAGGGACTGTGACAGGGGGACCAAGGGGACGGCCTGCTTCACCATTCCCACGGAGGGTGGTTCGTAGGCGGGTGGAGCCAACCGGATGTCGCCGGGGCTTCCCCGGAGGGATGGCTGGCTCCACGTTTTTGCCTGCCTGGCGGGACAACGGCACGCACTGTCGGTACGAGAGTGGTGACAGCTGTCAAATGTGTGCGGCCTCACACCTCGCCAGGGTGTGAGGTCGGTTCGCCGCGCACAGTCCGGGGGAGTGTGCGAACGGCTGGATAGAACGCCCGGGGGAAAGAACTCTCTTTGTGAGGAAGTGGGCGCCAGGCCCTGATAAGGGCCCGGCTTTGGAAACGAGGCAGGCTTCGTCCCATACTGACCAGTCAGAGATGGAGTTGTGACGGTCAGGCCAGATGTTGTTTTCCCCGGTGTCGTCTCGTCAGGGTCGCTTCCTAGAAGGTTGCTGACGAGGAGGGGGCCTTCCCTTCGGGGTCCTCTTCCGGGATGTAGCCTGGGGGTGCACCTTAGCCGGATTCGGGTTCGAAGAGGCCCTGGGCTGTCGGGGAGCAGGAGGTGCGCGGGAAGTCGAAGGCCGGGGGGCCGTTTTCGGAAGAATATGGCTTATCGCCTCCATCTGCTCCTTCACCGTCGAGAACTGCTGTGCGAAGCTCTCGACGGTGTCACCGAACAGCCCACCCTGCGAGATGGGTGCGTCGAGAAAGCCTACTTTGTCGGCGTCACTCATACTCGCAAGGTTGAGCCAGAGGTGTCTCTCCTGGACCACCAGAGTGGACATCGTCCGACCCAGGGCCCGCGCCGTCACTTTAGTCACCCTTAGAGCGAGGTCAGTGGCGGCGCGGAGTTCCTGCATGACACCCGGGTTGGCCCTACCATCGTGGAGTTCTCTCAACGCCTTCGCCTGATGGACCTGAGGATGGCCATGGCGTGGAGAGACGAGGCAGCCTGGCCCGCAGCACTGTAAGCCTTCGCCACCAGGGAAGCAGAAGTCTTACAGGCTTTGGACGGGAGACGAGGTCGGGTCCTCCAGGTGGCAGCCGTCTGCGGGCATAGGTGCACCGCGATGGCACGCTCCACCTGGGGAACTTCGACATAGCCCCTGGCTGCCCCACCATCGAGAGCGGTGAGGGAGGTGGAGCTGGTCTGACTGGAACGAGCCGTGAGAGGGGCGCTCCAGGTCCGACACAGCTCCTCATGCACCTCCGGGAAAAATGGAACCGGGGGTGGGCGCGGTTTGGCACCGCGTTCCGACCAGAGGAACCACGTGTCCAACCGCGAGCGTTGGGGGAGGGGCAATGGTGTACACTGCAGCCCAATGCTCCCGGCAGCCCGGGCTAGCATGGCCGACATCTCGACTTCTGCTTCCTCCTGAGCTCTACCCCCCGGGGGGGAAGCTCGGATTCGTCATCGTCGGATGCCGGTATCTCTCCCTCCGATAGACATCTCATTGGCCCTGCGGTCCGTTTCCGAACGCGCAGAGGAGGATCCGGACGGTGTGCCACCGCCGGTTGGGGAACGACCAGAAGAGCGTGCTGGGGTGCGACTGGCCTGTGAGCGCTTGGCTGGCGGGTGTACGGTCGCAGGATTCCCCAAATCACTAACGCTGCTAACCGGACCGGAGGCCTGGGCCGTAGCCATAGATGTCACAGCCCGGGTAGCAGACGAGATGTTGGCTGGTTCCCGTAGGAAGACAGCCAACCGTGACCGCAACTTCTGTATGACAATCTGCCCGCAGTGCGGGCAAGATGTGTCAACGAACGCTGCTTCGGCGTGCTGGACGCCCAGACACCTAACACAGCGCTCGTGTTTGTCCCCCTCCTCGATGAGGGTACCGCACCCAAGAGAACAGCGGGACATGCCACGCTGTAGAGGGAGTCCTGAAAAGGACTGTTGTAGAAATAGCTCTGACACCACTGGAACCGCCGAGACACCCAGGGGAAGGTCGACGCAGGAGGGACGATCCGCTGGGACAGGTCGTAGGTCCGGCAGTTGTAGTTTAGAGATGAAGCTTTTAGCTTTAGCTTTGCTCATGAGTCGATGGCTCTGAAGAACAAAAGGTAAATGAATGCTGCACGCCGGCTTCCTTTTATACCGGATATCCGGGGGCGGAGCCGGCATGCAAATTTCATTCGCCAAATTTCATTGGCCTTTTCTTAGTAGTCAGAGTTGATAGGTTCTCAAGGACGAACCCCATCTGTCGTTTTCGACACAACGTCGAGAGACCGACAGAAAGGGAACCTTCATTGTCCTTAATTATGGGCTTCATGATTTCTCACTTAGCAGTGCTCTTATCTTATCTTTTGTTTCTTCCAAAAGTTCAAAAAGATGAGCAACTTGCAGATACAGTGTCTGAGATAAAGAAGTAATTTATAAAATCATGGAAAGTAATCTCACAAAGTTCAGGAAGATTTTCCTCAGTTGTTGCTGCCGATGAAGATTTATTTATTTTAAGCAAGGTGTAGGAAAAATAAAATTGGGTACTTGCAGTACATCCAATTTAGGATCATTAAAATTTTAATGAACACTCAAAGTCTGAGTGGTAATTATTCCAAACACTGCCCTGAAAAAGAAGAATTTCCATCTCTTCAAAATGAGGGGAGTCATTAACTGCGGTTTGTTCTGCAAGACTGAGGGAAACAGGTAGAAAAGTATAACAGTAATATAGGCACATGTGCAAAATAAGGGCAATACGTGTATACAATAATGTGTACCTGAATGTACAGAAGAGAAGGAGGAAGGGTGATATTAGGCATTAAAATAGCTCAGCTTGGGCTGAGCAGATCAAAACCTATTTGCTTTTAAAGTGGAGACATAAGACTGAGCAAAGCACTTAGAGCTTTGGAGAGTGCAGAAAATAGAGAATCCTCAAAACAACATTCAGAAATGATTTCCGTTTTATCGTACAATTCTGTTGTATGACACATCCTTTTCAAATACTGTTGACATGCTGTGGTAGGAGCTGGTAAATGCACAAACACAGTAGGAATGGTTCCTTTCTTTGACCAGTACCTTCCTTTAACTATTCCTTTAATGCAAAATTTCTTTTTTTTAAATCCATGGCTGTAAACGATCCATTTGTTTTAGATTTTGCCGCCGGGGGAAAGGATACATTTGAAGGCTGCATTTAAAGAAACGGTTTTCACAGCCTTAAGTCCTGCCATTCTGACACATTCAGTCTTGGAATGTAGCTCTGAATTGTTACGCAGCTACAGTGATGTTAATGCAGCATCAGGGAAAAGCAAAATGTTACCAGTGTCAATGTGGTCACATAGGTCATTTCTTATTTATTTAATGAAAGCGTGTGTTATCGCAATATAGTAGGCTATAAGTTTTACTTATGATCTTTATTTGATGGCCCCAATGACCAGGCTCCATGTAAAATAAAAATACAGTTTTATTAAGCTACTGACATAACAGATGTCAACTGATACGTATCTCATGTGAGTGTAGATCATTTTAAACATGCTTTTCTAAAGAAAAAAATAGCATGTTATCACATTTAAAAAGGTTAAAAAAGCAAGTCAAGTATGCTAAATTCTCGGCCGGTTTTAAATCTTAGGGATTAACACCTGTCCTGATTTTCCTAAATAGCATCATCTATTTCATACATTATGGTCTCAGATATGGAAACACTAGAGGGCTCACATGTATCATAAAAGCTTTCAGAGCGCAGGGCTTAGAAAAAGGATGAGATATTAATAATAGATCAGATGTATGATAAATATGCTACTTTGCAAATATAGCATTCATATTACATTGGATAGACACTACAAGTATTTTAACAGGGATTTGGATGATATTTTACCCAAAGCGCTAAGATTAAAGGAAGAGTATAATCGTTTGTATTTAATTCTCGTGCTACATGTGCAGCTTGCCTGCCCTGCAGGAATCATTACAACCTAGACATTTTTCTTTGTCATACATTAAAGATTGCGGTGTTTAACCTACAGTCTTGCTATAGGCATAATGAGTAACAATGATCTTTACCTGGCCGGTTTCTTAACTTGCCTTTGACTTGTGTTTCAAAAGTTCCAAAGCAGATCTCAGGATTGAGCACCTGACATGACTGCATGAAAGTTGGTGAAATGCTGAAAGACATGCACAATGACTCAGTCATCAGCCCTTTTAGAGACCAAACTGTTATATTATTCCTTTCACTCTTCTGACCAGTCTTTAGTTTTTTCCCTGACACCCTTTTCTGAATGCATCGACAAAGGGGTGGTGAAGTTTCATTGCCACCCTAATCTCTGCCTGTAGCACTGGGGATGAGACTGGATTTATGACACATCCTGTAGTTCTGCTGTCTCGGGCAACATTGTTTCATTTTGTTTCATTGTTTTTTAATTCACAGCCGCCCTGTTTTAAACTTAGCAATGGCCCATTGGCTTAATTTAACAAAACCTGACCCCAATATCCCTTCAACAACTTCAGTATGCAATATATTGATATATAATAAAGACTATATTGATAATCTGACAACCACAATTGTCTCGCAGGAATGTTGTCGGGATTCCTTGACCAGAAGAACCAACAACCAAACAAATAAATGGGGGTTCCTTTGCAAAGCCGGAGTACATCTCACAAGGTCATAGTGCTTTTTCACAAGGTCTACTACACATGTAGTAATGAAAGTGTTTTGAAAGTATAAATTTCCCCCTTAAAACAAACAAGAGTGAATTGGATGACAGCGACCATAATGAAATTAAACTTGTCATTTGTCACTTCAATTGATGTCTACAGGGATTTGAAAATTGGCAAGAGACAACTATGCCTTTGATTTAAGGGATGATGACTGGTTAATCTCTCCATCATTCACACTGGTGAACCGTTGCCATGAGGGGTTATATGAAAGGCCATAATGAGATATTCAGACATTCTTCTCAGCTGCATACTGTATTTTACATGTCGACTGTAAAAACTTACACCTCTGTACTGCTCCGAGTGAGATTTGAACTTAGAACAAGCAATGAGTCCAGAATGAGAAGCAGGCGCTTTAACAACAAATCCACAGTCAAACTTAAGTTGTAGGAGCATTTCTTGAAGTCGGGGAGTGAAGTTTAATTGCACAAATTATACAAAATATTCCATTATTTATCCACCTGTGAATAATTATTTTAGGCACTTTTCAAGTTGTGCATCCTTTCTCTAAATGTACGATTCTGTAACATTACACCAGCTCTTTGTGTTCTATGAGAAAAGAGAAAATCTGCATTGCATGGTTTTAGGGCTGACATTAAATTGATACTGTGCTCAATATTGCCTCTGAAGTGATGACCTTGCATTTAAAGCAACGGTGAGTTCCATCAGCAATATATGAAGGTAAAGGTTCCATTAAAGCAGAGAGCTTAAATTAATGTACAGTGATATGGCTGAAACTTCTGCATGACTTGCAGGCCGATCTTCCATTTTAAAATCCCATTCCTTCAACAAAATGTCATAGTTGAAGGATTTTGCTCTGTGTGAGTAATTCTGATCCTTTCATGCCAACATGAAAATGAATTCTTTATTTCACATGAATCAGTTGTTAAAACTATGCAAAGCAGAGTTTCTGAAAATGTATAAAAGCTTGCACTCTTTTTTCTTATTTAGCCACAAACCGAGTTGTTAGTCTATATGTTGCTTAATGCAATTTCACACGAGCACAAGTTTTGTTATGGCTGTATACGATGTGCCTATGATAGAATCACAACCTTGCTGTTATATACCATAACGCATTCTTGTTTCTTTTTAAATTTTGTAAGAGCTTGGTACTCTATGCTTATGGAGAGTAGTCTTTTAACTTAAGCATATTAGTGCACCTTATGAAGCATAACTTTAAGAACAAAGTGATCAGGGTTTTTTGGTGATGGTGAATACCAGAGACGTTTATGTCACAGGAAAAGATCTAGTGCACCATTTAATTCTCCGAAGAGAATCTATGATGTCATGCTCTTTTCTGTCTCAACTACATGAGATCAGAGCCTTAACTACTGTGCTCTTTCTCTTCTGTGCCTGATAAGGATGAGTGAAAGCACAATTTATATCTCAGTGGGAGAGTTGCCACATATCAATGTATGTTTTTTGAAAATCTAACCCATCTGGCCTGTCAGATGTTGCATATTTTTAGTGCAATTGTGCACAAAGGAATGAAATGCATGGGCATGATGTGCATTTCAATAGCGTCACATTATTTTCTAAACAGGTGTTGTGAACATATTTTGGAAGAATCCATAAAGTAGCAAACTCATTTTGTAAGCACTTTACATTAAAAAATACTTGTAAAACCAAAAGGGTTTTGTTATTAAAACTGGCAAATGACGGCCATCTGAATTCCAATTACGGGGATTATTATATTACTGAGATAGGGGAAAGGATACTCAAGGTATTTCCATCCCTAGAATTAAGAGATAAATAGATTTCCTTCTTTTCAGAGCAGATGGCAACGCATTTCATTGAAGAACCAAAATATGCCATTAAACCGACTGCATCTCAAAGGATTTTTATAGAGAATTGAGGGTTCATAGCTTGGTTGTAGTGTTTGTCAAAAAGCCACTGACAGACTGGTGACATCTGAAGACCTTGATCATCCAAGTAGCAGATGCAAGGTGAGACATGGAGATTCACCACAATGTAGTCATGAAAAATAAAATCTATAGTGGTCTAAATAGGATTTTTAGTTATATCAGGGATTTCACAAGCTGTTCTTACTGCCACCATCCAAATGTTGCTAATTTTGAAGAGGCAGGAGCTGGGACTAGAAAATGAGTTCAGGGAGGATACATAATTCGGACGGGGCTTGGAAATTACATTTTTTCCAGTGATTAAGCTATCATGCTTTGGCCTCAAAGTGCCACTGCAGGCAGATAAGATCATAATTGTGTTAATCATACAGAACAACCTTGATTTAGATGGAAGCGCTGATTGATGTTTTGGGCGAAAGAGAGAGGATGTGTTGGAAATCCCATTTTTACACCCCTTTTGAATGTTAGAGATTTATGTCCTACTAATTATTTCAAAAAGAACAACTCTTGCAAATAACTGATTCGTTCATCAGCATTTCATGAGTTTGAACTGGGTCGATACTAGTATTAAACGTAAGTGTGTCCTTTGTCCAACTGGAACACAAGATAACATTGCAAAAATGTTTTTCCAAAACACCCCATCTGCCAGTTGTCAATCAAAAATACCAAGGATTCTTTACCTTTTTTGACTCCAAGGCCCAGCAATGTACAACTCCAACCCTATTGCGGGAATTTGTAAATATTTTACAAGTTGGCTAATTCCTCTGAATCATAGATTTTTTGTTTCACAGTGTCTACTCCGACGTGCGCCGCATCCTGTGTGGACAAAATGTAAAAATATAATGGGTTCCAATACGTTCTATTGTCTTTTGTTGCATCGCGGTGTAGACATATACAGTTTTGTTGAAAAAACAACTCATAGATACTGTAGCTTAAAGTTTAAATGTACTGTAAACTATTTAATTTGGGAAGGTAGGAATTATTTAAACTTTGAAAAATACTTCACTTTTAGGTATATACATTCCTATTAAATCTATCAGCTCAGCAGTTTCCTCAGCATGCCTACAATTCAGTAGATCAATCTTCTGAATCTCATTGGTAAGCTTTTCCCTCTTAAATAGCTGTCTGTCAACTTACATTTCTTTCCTGCCTGTGTCACTACACAGCCCTCCTGTTTAAACCCGAACTATACATAAGAAGAGAGTTTGCATGGCCATATGCATTGTGAATCAGGAGAACAGTAAAAAGAATGTAATTGACTTTATAGCCAAGTTTCAAAGTCATTTCAATGCCATCAAAAACACATTACAAACACATCAGAGGCAGTGCAATCAGGATTTCCCCTCGATTCTAGGCACTTTTTATAATTCACAAATGGACAAGCTTCCCATTTAAAACTAAGGATACTTGAACAACATCATACCTTTTTTGTGTGCTAACCCATGATGGTGGTCTTGACTTATAGCCTCGATTCATATGATACATCCATTGAAAATGTTATCCCTATTCGGACAGGCTTAGTGACTTTAATTTTGGTTATATCCTAACCAGAATCATATCCTTGCTGCAGCTCTGAGCCATTGCCTCTGTGTTGAGATGGAGATGTTTTGACAGGGACGGTTCCACAGCTGAAATAGGATTTAGCCTGAATAGATTCACTCTAATAGACTGTGCAGCCAGGCCGGGCCTGGCATCTCATTTCTCTATGTGATTAAATGTGAGCCAATCACAGCTGATTTGTCAATTTATCAACACATTACATGCAGGGACATGGGGTAAAATAAATCAAGTTTTGCCAAATATGTGAATGCCTGGATTAATCCTAAAAGAAGAACATTAGAAATTAGTCATCCAGCAAGGTGGGTAATACTTGATCTTCACCACAGGTCTCATCAGACACACGTCCTGCAAAGTCAAGAGAAAAAAATGTGATCGATATCTGCAGCTATATAGAATGACAAGTAGAATATGAAATGTGTTCAGGAAAAAGATGATCCAGAATCTGTGAATCTGTCTACAGATGTTACTGGCACCAATGGATGTTGGTTGGATTAAATACTTATTTTATTACCTGACTGATGTGTCTGAGAGAAAAAAAGATCATGGACAGCTGTGTAAACTATTTAAAAGCACAATGCATTTTTGATTTAGTACTTGGAACCTGCAATAGTATCTTTGTACCAAGTACTATGATGTTAACTGAGAACAAAGGCAAATATCAAGCATACAAAGCCTCCGATCACTGCAAATAATGAAATGACTTGTGTAAAGATACACTTTTACAAACATCCATGCGAAGTTCACTTCCAAAAGCACTTTTGATCGAGACAGTATCTAAGCTTACATGGACCAATGTAATCAGTCAAAGTAAAAGTCCAATCCGAATGAAAATGCTCCATATAAACATATCAATCAAGAGATGGTTTATGCCGTTTGTAATCCACTTGATTGGACATGTAAACACCAGATTGAAAACCAAAGTAAGTATTGCGCATGTGCAAAGACAACACTGGCTCGTACAGACGTAAGGGCATATTCACACAGAACGATCAGCCGTTGATAAAGAAACTAAAGGCCATAAATCGATACATATTTCCATATGCTTGTCATCTTTAAATCAAGAGTAGCATTAGTTCTGGCAGGTCGCATGAGTTCAGCTTGCATCATCTGATCACATCAGGTGCAGCTAATCAACGATAACCAATAGTCATACAACACGCACTACACTGCGTCCATTTAAGTTGCATTTCTTTGCTCCTCAGCTGGTTAATTGTGTTGCACTTAAAACCCACCTCCATCCCCATCTCCTCCTTATCTGGCTATATCTTCGGATCTTTTCATTTAACCCTGTTACGCATCAGGAACTGTTGAGGTTCCCCAGGTGGGGGGACATGCATTTCTGCTCTCCTGCTTTGTCCATGCAAGGTTGTATGGATGTGCAGAGAGTTTGCCCAGGACAGTTTCATTCCGCCAAACTAAATATGTGCTATTGGTAAATAAAAAAAATTATGACAGTGGTCCCGACAGAAATGAACACATTAACGTTTTTACACATTCATTATGTGTTAACTGTATCCCTGGAGTATGTTTTAACTGCAATTTATTTTTAAAACATGATACATTTGCAGATGCACAAACATACTAAAATATCTAATCATAAAATTGAATTTTTTAATCGTAGTACCGGATATGTATTTCATTTATCGTTTACTTGAATGTGCTATGGAAGGATTTAGGCCTTCTGGTTTTATCATGGTAAATCGCTAAAACGACCTTGCTTCATTGATATGTAGACATTATTTTGCGATTATGAACTGCTCATTATTATGCTGGTGTCTGTGACATAAAATAATCACATCTGTGCTTATGACACTGTTTGAGTAGCCGTTTGTGTGAATATTTTAAAGATAGCCGCATCCACCGCGCCCGTCTCTGTTTACCATTTATGCTGATATGTGAATCCGCATATTATCACCTCGAAAGTTCGGTACTAGATGTTTCTAAACATTTATTCTGATTATTGTTTGCCTGCAGACGCTCTGGTGTGTCTTGGTAGTTTTGCCATGGTTTTACCTCGTGCTTCTTTGGCACGAGACATTACTTTGCCTCGATAAACCGTAAATGTTTTTCATGCCTTTTTTTAAAAATAAAATATACACAACATGTGCTTTAAAACACTGTATTAGTGGATTTTTAAGTGAACTCTTTTGTAGTGTGCGCATGTCAGCATATTAAATCTTAAAACTTGTCAAATAAACACGCACATCTATCAAATCACTTTATTTACCTTTCATGTAAGCACTACATTCAGATTGCACAATCTGAAGAAATTCAATCCGATGTGTCCATTTAAAAGTAGCTGGTAGCATCACACAATTACTCAGTTTATTAAACATAGGCCTACTGGTGGGCATTACATAAGTGATTGAATTAAGCATTATTTTACACCTAAAAACTGTGCATGAACATTATGCGTCCCTTGAGGAAAATAATGTACAGTTCCAGTTTAACAAGATAAGCTGATACCCATGACAAAACCAAGCTGGAACACTAACAGTTAAAAATTATAATCTAATACGTGTTGCATGCATATTCAGGAAAAATCCTCACATTAAAAGAAAATGCGTATAAAGCACACATTTTGAAAAAAAAGAAAAAACTAATTTCAATTCATACCCGCAACGCAGGCTTATTAGTATCTACTAGATCTGACTGAGATAAAATTATAACTTGTGCACAGGACATACTTTTCATTGGAATGCTCTTTTAGTACAACACTTTCAATCTAAGAACAAACTAGAACTAGTTAAATTTGAATATCCCTTTTCCCCAATTTTATACAATTTAAAAACTATGCTGAGTATATGATATAATTGTCCTAAACTTACTTATAAGCCCCCTGTAAGGCTTGCAAAGGATATCAGCAGCCCATACTGCTGCCCAAAGCATATACAAATCTCCCACTGTGTTTGTTATCTGTAGTACTTTGAGCATAAAGACGTTCACTTTTTTAATCTTTAATCATTCGCTTTTTTAATCTTTTAATCATTAATATATCCCAGAAGTAAAAACAGAACATTATGAGTATCATCCTTAGTGTATGATTTGTGGACACTCAGCTCCATTTAGGCTGATGAATAGGAATTAAGCAATAAGAACAGTAACTTTTAAACAATTGCAAGCATTTGAAATCTGACATGAAATTCTATGAATTCCTAAGAGCCTTTGCGATTTGAATGTGAATTTGTAAAGCTTCTCCTACCTCTTCAAATGTAGAAATGTATTTCCTACAGGGCAAAAGCAAACGTCTATATATGCTTTATAAATAGCTTGTTAATCAACGTCACGCCGTAATGAATGTTGTGCCATCTTGGGATGCAGATCTATAACTGTACATGGTAGGTCGGTCTTGCTGTGTTAAAAAAGCAATAGTACTATGCAGAGTCATTCAGGAAAAGCCTCTGGTTCTTTCAGTTTCAATTTCTCCGTACATCAAACAAAAGAAGTAATGGTACATATCAAAACAATAATAGCAGTGGAGTATTGTCCTCCCAAGATGGTGGTGCCCCTGCATCATGCAACATAAGGCATGACGTCAGCTTCTCTATAGCAGTATATTTCAAATAAATCAAGTACGTGCCAACCTGGAGTTATGCGCTCTTGCTTTTTTTCTGTACCTAGCTTTTGTAAAAGGCTATGGCCATATGTCTTGATACCGGCTAGCAGCTGTCCTTGGCCTTGTGTGGCCGTCCCCGTCAAAGTGAGGCATACACAGAGGCCCCGGTCTCCCACTATGCAAATAGCATCATGGATTTTTTTTATAAAAATGAGCAGGATAAGCGCCGCAGCCTGCGTGAAGTACATGGTCTTAATCACCACCATTCCAGACAGATAGTAAAAGTAAAACACAGGTAAGAAAGCAAAGAATGGAATAATGAACTCATTTCATTTGAACGGCCAAACTGTTTCTATGGTGGAGGAGGTATAATAAATGAACACCCACAAGTGGGATTTTATGGATAATTACCTGTTTTAGTGCAGATGACTTTGTCTGCAAAAGATTCCAACTGACAATGAACGTAAAGGACTTTCAAAGCCAATATGTAATTTAGTCTTAAATATAATTTATTGTGATGGACCAGCCACCTGGCCAGGATCTTTTTTTCCTCCCGTCCAGAAAATGCTGGGACATGCTCCAAAACTCCTAGATAGGGTGATAAGTAAAGAAATTAAATGGATGGACATGATTTAAGTCGTTTTTAATGCATGGCATTGGAGCTAGTTTAAAATGAGGTAAAAATCACTTGACATTGATGCATTAGAATGTTAGCGGAGCCAAAGGAGCTGGTACACTGTGGGCCTAGCAATACCAAGGTCATTGGTTCGAATCCATAGAGAAATTCATTGTTTCGGATGAATTTTTGACTTCACGAATATCTGACCAATTTAAAGGCATAGTCAACCCAAAATATGAAAATTCATGAATCACTCATCCTCAAGTTCTCCCAAACCTGTATAAAGTTGTTAGTTTTGTCAAACACAAAGAAACATATTTAGATGAGTGTTAGCAATTGAGATTTCTGGAGCACCATTTTTAGACTTCTCCAGAAATGTCAGTTGCAAACATTCTTTCAAATATCTTTCTGTTCAACAGAACAAAGACATTTAAACAGTAAATTATAACAGATTTTTTTTCCGGTGGTATATCCCTTTAAAACACTAAACCAGAGTTTCAGTCTCATACCACCACAGTCAGCTTCTTTTTTTTAAAACATGTCCAGTGATATGCAACATGTAATACCAACAGCCTGAGAAACAACCATATAGAAGTAAGCTCTAGGTATATTATTGAATGTGCTCCTTCATTAACAGCCTAAAATCTCCCTTCAGAGCACACTCTATTTCCAACACACTCTACAACCATGAGCACACACACAAGGGAAGTGACCCTGCTCATACTTAAATCTACCTCCCAGCAGATAGAACTATTGCCTCATGAGAGACTACACAGCACTTAGATACCGCCAGCATATGGGGTATTATCACCAAACCCTTATCTCAGTTCAATAGGAAATGGGCTGTCAGGATGGACAAGTAGACTATATTTTGTCAAAGCTGGAAATACCAAAACATCAAATCAAAGGAGTGCCTTAGTACACACCAGGGCTTTTAAACCTCAGGTATACATAATCTCGGGTTATCTGTTTCACGTCTCACACTGTTTATAATTTACCAGGGTCTAGGAGATAATCCTGGGTATTCATAACCTGACAATTCACACTGTACATCACTAAACCCTATGTTAACATTCTTACTTTCATCTTTGCGGTGTCAACAGTCATGATTGGATAAATACTGCAGCGTCAAACTGACTGAATAAAAATAGTGCGTGGTCCTGTTGTTCCGTATCTGAGAAAAAAATATGCCTCACAAATCCTTTTCGGCTGTTTTAAGCCTCCTAAAACGTTACTTACTCAAAGAAATAAAAAACTCAAAGGATTGTTTACACAGCGCATGGAGTTTCTGTGACTGTACAGCGTGTGAAAACAGTTAAGCACTGTTCAGTTTTTGATTGGGTGTCCGTTGCTAAGTGCCTGGTCCTATCATTCTACCCCCGCTATTGTTATTGTGGCGACATTTTCACGTTCTTAAACGTAAACCCTCACACAATAAAATGTGATTGGTTGGTTTATCTGTTAGTCACATGGCCTCTGGACAGTTCCCAGTCTGGCAACATGACATACATTTTAAAAACAGCTATTAATGCATAGAGAAGCTAATATATAATTTACAATCCTATAGGGAATTTGTTACATCACGCTTGTATATAAATTGGCATTTATTAGCCATTTATTATTCATATTTTAATATGTTTATTTTTTCAACAAATAAGGTAATCCGGCATCTACGGCTAATTGGCCTATATTAATGTAAAACTAAAACATCTAAATCTACAAAGCAATAGCTTGTATAAATCATAAGCAGTTAGAATTCAAGGAGATTAACACATGTAAAAGTGGCTATTGGAGTGTATACACCAATAGAAATTAACCAATGTGTTACCCATACAACCTATATCAACACAGTATTTCCTTGCATGAGCATCTTATGAATAGAAATGAAGATGAGGGGTCTAGGCTGTAAATGCTGAGCTGTTTAATTTCTCATTGTTGCAGTCAATATAATGGTCAATGGCCCATGGATCCTGAAGGTTCATTGCCCCTAATTACACTACATGCACCAGGTCTGTGTAAAGGTCATGTAATACACAGTGAGGGAGGCAACAGTATGTATGCAAGTACAATTAAGAAATGTAGTCTTTGTTAGAGACAGAAAGGTCAAGGCAAGGCACGCAGTTAAATAAAAGATGAGGTTAGAATTAATGAAATGAGCCGAACAGTATGTGTGCACCTTAATTTATGGTCAGCAATGTAAATACATTCATTTCTAATGAATAAAACAGTTGTAAAATCTTGTTTGTTCAATTATATGATTACATTCATTAAATACAGAGCATTTTTTTTTTTTTTATGATAACATTGATATACTCCATGTTGATGTGAGGAGACAACAATAAATCAGCAATAGAAGCTTTTTTTATTATAAGGCCTTAATTTGTAAAGGATATCCAGAATTTTCCTTGCAATACATGAACATGACATTAAATAATAATTTTACAAATAAACTACTCAGGTTTAATACACTTCGGGAAGTGAAGATCGAAGACGGTGCCATACGTGGAACCAGTTATTTGCACAATTTCATTAAAGAATATTTTAGTCCCTTTTAGTCACGAAGTGACATGAACACACAATGGCAAACTATGAGAATATAAATGAACATTCAAAAACAAGGGAAGCCCAACAGCTAGCTAATAATTGCTTAATTATTAATACATACATACACACACAAACACACACATATATAAATTTCATTTTTTATTGGTACTATTTCAGTGAGCCCTAATAAATGCAATTTCTACTATTTCTATAGCGTTTCTTTATGATAAACATTTTTTTCTCAAAAATGTACCCTCTCTATAACTCAAGGTAGAGCGAACAATCGATTCTTGAGGCATCGATATAAACCTTTTCAGCACCAGGGACGGCACCTGTTTACCTTTATTAACCTCAAAAGGTATAGTTCAGGGAACAGGCCTAGAAAAGTTATAACTTGAGGTAAGGTGTACCTTTAGAGTCTTCGAAGCAGTTTTATTCTACTGTGGAATGATTTATTATATTGTGGAATGTTTTATTCTATTCAAGAATATTTTATTCTATTTTGGAATGTTTAATTCTAATTCTGGAATGTTTTATTCTATTCGGTAATGTTCTAAATTTACATTTACATGTAGTCATTAAGCAGACGCTTTTATCCAAAGCGACTTACAAAGAGTTAGTGAGCCATAATACATTAGGTACCAATTCAAAGTTACTGGTTTCAAACAAAAGCTAGACCACTACCTGTTGAAAGGGGGATAGTGTTTTTTTTCATTTGTCTGTCAGGTATTCACAGGTATTTTATTTTGGAATGTTGTATTCTATTCTGGAATGTTTTATTCTATTCCGGAATTTTATAGAATGTTTTATTCTATTATAGAAAGTTTTATTCTATTGTGAAATGTTTTATTCTATTCTGTTATGTTCGAGAATGTTTTATTCTATTGTGGAATGTTTTAGAGTGTTTTATTCTATTGTGAAATGTTTTATTCTAATCTGTTATGTTCGAGAATGTTTTATTGTATTGTGGAATGTTTTAGAGTGTTTTATTCTATTCTGGAATGTTTTATTTTATTTTGGAATGTTTTAGAGTGTTTTATTCTATTGTGAAATGTTTTATTCTATTCTGTTATGTTCGAGAATGTTTTATTCTATTGTGGAATGTTTTAGAGTGTTTTATTCTATTCTGGAATGTTTTATTTTATTTTGGCATGTTTTATTCAATTTTGGAATGTTTTATTCTATTCTGGAATATTTTATTCTATTCTGGAATGTTCTCGAATGTTTTATTCTATTCTGGAAAGTTGTAGAATGTTTTATTCTATTGTGGAATGTTTTATTCTATTCTGGAATGTTCTAGTCTGTTTTATTCTATTCTGGAATGTTGTATTCTATTTTGTAATGTTTTATTCTATTCTAGAATGTTTTATTCTATTCTGTTAGGTTCTAGAATGTTTTATTCTTTTTTGGAATGTTTTATTCTATTCTAGAATGTTTTATTCTAATTTGAAATGTTTTATTCTTTTGTGAAATGTTCTAGGATGTTTTATTCTATTCTGAAATGTTGTATTCTATTCTGGAATGTTTTATTCTAATTTGGAATGTTTTATTCTTTTGTGAAATGTTCTAGAATGTTTTATTCTTCTGTGAAATGTTTTATTCTATTCTGGAATGTTTTCTTTTATTCTATAAAGTTTTCTTCTATTGTAAAGTGTTCTAGAATGTTTAATTCTATTGTTGAATGTTTTTTTTCTATTCTGGAATGTTTTATTCATTTTGGAATGTTTTATTCTATTCTAGAATGTTTTATTCTAATTTGAAATGTTTTATTCTTTTGTGAAATGTTCTAGGATGTTTTATTCTATTCTGAAATGCTGCATTCTATTCTGGAATGTTTTATTCTAATTTGGAATGTTTTATTCTTTTGTGAAATGTTCTAGAATGTTTTATTCTTCTGTGAAATGTTTTATTCTATTCTGGAATGTATTCTTTTATTCTATAAAGTTTTCTTCTATTGTAAAGTGTTCTAGAATGTTTAATTCTATTGTTGAATGTTTTTTTTCTATTTTGGAATGTTTTATTCATTTTGGAATGTTTTATTCAATTTTGGAATGTTTTATTCTATTCTGGAATATTTTATTCTATTCTGGAATGTTCTTGAATGTTTTATTCTATTCTGGAAAGTTGTAGAATGTTTTATTCTATTGTTGAATGTTTTATTCTATTGTGGAATGTTTTATTCTATTCTGGGATGTTCTAGTCTGTTTTATTCTATTCCGGAATGTTGTATTCTATTTTGTAATGTTTTATTCTATTCTAGAATTTTTTATTCTATTCTGTTAGGTTCTAGAATGTTTTATTCTTTTTTGGAATGTTTTATTCTATTCTAGAATGTTTTATTCTAATTTGAAATGTTTTATTCTTTTGTGAAATGTTCTAGGATGTTTTATTCTATTCTGAAATGTTGTATTCTATTCTGGAATGTTTTATTCTAATTTGGAATGTTTTATTCTTTTAGGAAATGTTCTAGAATGTTTTATTCTATTCTGGAATGTTTTCTTTTATTCTATAAAGTTTTATTCTATTCTAAAGTGTTCTAGAATGTTTAATTCTATTGTTGAATGTTTTTTTTCTATTCTGGAATGTTTTATTCATTTTGGAACTTTGTATTCTATTTTGGAATGTTTAATTCTATTCTGGAATGTTTCATTCTATTCTAGAATTTTTTATTCTATTCTGGAATGTTTTATTCTAATTTGGAATGCTTTATTCTAGACCTAACATAGTGAATCAGAGTAAAGCAAGAATGTGCTTCTATGGTTCACCTTCTGAAGACTTTTATCAATAGCAACCCATTAGAAACACACATCTGAAGTACCACACATATAATTCTATTGCTGGTGGAAAGTGGATAAGGCCAATTGAATATAAGTGCTATACAGTTTAAATGATCACGTAAATATCAATTTCATCCTTAAGAAGTAAAAGGGTGTCATATGTCATTACATCCTCATGCACATATGCATTTCATAGGTGCATTTGCATTACACTCTGGCCTGCAGGTCCCACTCATGCTGATGATATCTTATCTAAAAGGTGAAAAGCTCTAAATGATTGGCCTATTTAATAGGAAAAGGCTGGAAATCCTTTACAACTTAATGACTTATAATAAATTGCATGTTTATAATGCGATACATCACTATTGAGAAACATAGTGTAGTTAAACAATACAAATTTAGTAGATTGAATTAAGCATCAATCTGCACTGTACTGAATATCTGCCAATTCCTCAACAAAAAAAAATCAACAGCATTCTTAAATCATGCCCCAAAGCCCATCTCTTAATCTGAATTACAGGACTTGAATGGGTCCCCTTAAAAGTGCTCTGGAGGGGAAGGAGAGCACCGAAATTCAGCGAGGTATCTGATCAGAGCAACAGAGAGAGCTGTGTTTGATTCAATAACACGAGATAAAGATTCACCTCCTGGCCTTCTCTGTGAGAGGTTTAGCGAGTGACTTCTCTGTGAGAGGTTTAGCGATTGACTATCAAAATATTTTTATTTATCTCCTGGTGCTTGGCATGCTGGCATAAATCAACACCATAGAATGACTGCGGTGTGGAAAATGCAAGTAATTTAAAGATTAATAACTAATATGGATAAAATATGACAATAAAAATGCATCAGAAGCAAAAATTAATAAGCTTATGTGGCGGTTGCTGATGTCACATGATCTTGCAGGTCAAAGTAAAGTTATCTACTGCAGAGTTCACTACTGCAGTATCAATGAGGTCACCGAGGGGGTCATGATGTTATCAATTTTGTAAAGTCAACAGATTTAAGAGTTAATCATTTTAAAATTCAACACAAATCTTACAGTTGATAATAATCATAAAGGTCCAGAGTGTGAAATTTAGCGTCATCTAGCGGTGAGGTTACTGCAAGCAATGGCTCACTCCGTCCCTCCGCCCCACCCTTTCGAAGCACTAGCCTACGGTGGCTTACACATGACTAAGATATTGTCTCATTTTCACTTCTTTGCCAAAGGAGATAATGTATTTCCGAAACACGCTGTGTAGAGCAGTTTGTCCGTTTAGGGCTACCGTAGATCATGGTGAATTCCATGCAAGGGTACCCGTGGTGTGTGTAGATAGAAATAGGTATCATTTTAAGGTAACAAAAAGATAACGCTTCATTATGTAAGGTCTTTATACACATCCGACGTATGTTACATTTCTGTCAATAGATCCTCCAAAAAATTACACACAGCACCTTTAAGGAGTCTTAAGAATTTAAAGGATGAAAATACTAGTGCGGTTGCAGATAATTTGAAACTGACAGATAACGAGGTCCCAGCGCTATAAGATGCTGAACATGAACCGAACATGGTATGTGAAACTGAGTATTACATCTTTCTTTTGTTGGCAATGGATGTGCATGTACATTAGTTCTGCCCCTATCCACCCTGCACGCGTCATATGTCTTCAGAAATAATCGTAGAGCTGTATCTGTCTTTATAAATGTGATCAACCTAAAGACTCTACGGATATTTAAAGGGTACTCAAGATTAACATGAGATATGCAGACACTAACTAAGATACCGCCACTTTAAACATATGTTATTGCCATTGTTGTCTAATGTTTTCAAAATGTTTCATTACTTAATTACTCAAAGAGTAAGTAGATGTAAATCCCTATCAAGATTCTATTGCTTTAAATGTTATCCAAACAATTAGCATGCCCTTCGCCAGCATCTACTGTCTGTTTGTCCCTACAGGATGCATTTAGAGAAATTATGACTCACAAATTAAAGTTGCTTTATCCTATTGAGGAAAACAACTGGGCTTTAGCGCAGCTTTTGTTATTATAACACTGCCCTTGTGGCCAGCAGGCAGAGAGAACGGGATATACTGCGTTCTCTGATGTCTTTGCCTTTCCTGCATCTTTCATTGTTGTGTGCCATTCATATCGAAAGGCCACAGAGGTTTAATTCACAAACAACTTGGCAGACTCTGTCACGCTCAGAAAGGTTACAGTCTCTTGAGCTGAAGTCTTGTTGGATGTGCAAGTCTAATACTCTGCCATGACTGGCGGCCATTTTAACCAAACTAATGTGACACACCATTGGATAGCCGGCCACCAGAGGGACTCTCTCCAGCTGTTGTTTGGACCATTTCTATGAGGCGTGCTGCGTGGCCATGTACTTCATTAACCTCAGACCAAATTTGGTAAGTTCAGAAAAAGGAATTGGGAAAGTTCTAGGACACCTGTTGCACTGTAGTATTGTGATGTACACAAAAAGGTTTCAATGTAATGTTAGTTTTGTTCTGTAAAAAATCTACTATGCAATGTTATGCAAACCATGTAGAAGAGGGCATCAAATGCAGACAGCTTCATGGATAATGAGAGAGAATATGATTTTCTCACATCACATCATTCATATTCGTCCACTGTTAATGCTGTAAGTTGTTTGTGTTTGTTAAGCAACAGTGCAGCTTGAAGCTTTAGTGTAATTTTCAACTGTTGTGTATGTATCATGACATAATCTGATTTATTATATATTACTTTTTTTATTTGTGTGTTTGCGTGTGTGTGCTTGCGTCTATGTGTGTGTGCGTGCATGTTTTAAAATGTGAAAACAAGCTGCTTGTACTCTATGGACAGAGTTAAATGACCTGCTATAAAGTTTGGGTTTAGCACTTGTGAAAACAACAGATTTAAATGGAATGTTCCATTTATACAAATGCTTGTGTGCATGTGTCTGTGTGGTTCTGGTAAACCCCACAGTGTGGGGACCAAATGTCCCTACTAAGACACAAGTCATCTTTGACCTTGTAAGGCATTTTTTTGGTTCTCATGAAGAAAATTGTTTATAAATTAAACTAAATGTTTAAAAATTAGGATGTGATGGCTGGGTTAAGGGGTAGAGGTAATAATCATTTTGTCCATTGAAGTCCCAGTTCAACATGTTTATATCATAAACCTGATATAAAATCAATGGAAGTCTTTGTAATGTCCTCACTGGTATACTCAAACAAACCTGTGTGTGTGTAAGGTTGGCCAGATCTTGGAAGTCACATTATTCATAGAGCAACAGTGCAGTGCAGCCTAAGCCAGAGAAGCAGCCAACTGCTCACAAGCATCACTCCACAAGATTAATATTCACATATTCACACTCTCAGCTGGCAACAATGCCAACTACACAAACCACTGTCCTCAACAGATCTACAATGAGTAAAAATAAAATTTTAAACTAAATCAATGCATTTAAGTAATTTATAAACAAAACCATGAAAATAAATTAAAAGACATGATTAAAAAATGTACTTAAATTGAAAAATGTAATGGGAGCTGAAACAAATTAAAAAGGAAATGTTCACATTTCTGCAAAGAGAACACACAATATTCTATTTGATGCCCTTGAAATAATGACTTGATTATAATAATGATGAAATTATAAATGCAGCCTTAGTACTCAAAACTTTCCACAAATGAAAAAGTCCCACTTTTTCACAAAAGACTGATCGTTTTCTCTTGGGTTGCTCATCTTTTTAGTATGCTCTATCTATTCTGTCCTATAGATCTCTGTCCTATCTATCTCTTTGCTCTTACAATGGGCTTGAACTCAGCCAGAATCATTAGCCGCTTTGACTGTGTGTTCTGCTGAACAGCAGCACGTTGAAGTTGAACGGTTTATTGCGGACATTGGTCCTTACAGATCCGTCGTTTTGGGAGCCTGAAACCTCTGATTACAGCGCCACACACGGATTTGGCATGTATACTACATCGTTTTGAGTCGGCCTCAGGCGTTTCGTGTGTACGCAGATATTTCTCAAGACGACACCGTGTAAATGATAGAAAGATTGGATAGGGAAAGATGTGACTTCGTGTGGATGTGACCTGATTGCTAAGACATTAAAGCATAGAAGATAAAAAACTATGGTTCTATTTAGCTAGTTTTTGTAGATTTCAGAATATAAAACCAAAAGCATTCAAAACCAAAAGAGTTCATTCTGATATTTCTGTGAAATGTGTGCAAAAAGTAATTTTATAAAAGCTTCACTGTAAAAATGAAAGCAAGAGTGTAAATTTTATGGAAAAAATGAACAACATGACAAATCATGTCAGGATGTTTTCCAACAGCAAACTCTGGCCTAAACCACAAGGTGATGAAATGCTGAAACATCTCTGCTGGCAGCTCCATCACCTGGAATGACAAAATTATGTAGTGGTTTGAAACGATACCAATGTCACGGTGTGACAAATGAGGGCGGAACTAAAGTTCGCCGCAATTGTGTCCCCTCCGGTATAATAACAAGGAAACACTACCCCCCGTGTAAGTGTATATCTGTTGCCCTGCCAACCGGGATGAGGAAATTGACACCAGGTGTGGGAAATTAATTTAGAGCCATGACGAAGCCATGTGGGCATTGAGAAGGATATAAAAAGCCAGTGAAGAGAGACTGTGGTGTGGTTCTCTCCCGTGAGAAGTCGTTCTATTTGAGTGTTGCAGAGAAGAATTGCGGGGTGCAAAGGGAAGTGCTGCTGGAGGGGACTCGAGGAGTGTGGAAGAGTTGTGAAAACACACCGTTTGCCTGGAAGGGAGAGAGATAAGTAATCGACCATCGTATCTCGTACCTGCATGTTTCGACACTGAATTTGAGGTGGATTGGAGTGCTTTGATTGTGCTATCTAAACGTCACTGAGTGAATTATACTGATTCATGGTCGATCTCTTGCCCTCTTCCCCCGTGTTGGAACGGTGATGTGAATCCGTCTATGTCTGGGGAGGAAAACCCTGAAATATCTTCTTCCCAACATTGGAGCTCGTTGCTTGTGGCACGGAGACCCCTGGGTGAGTGCTGGCCTTATCTGCACTTATTGAAGTGGATTGCAGTGCTTAAATTGACGTTTCCCCCCTCACGTTGCATGTTTGGAGTGAAATTGCCGTGTGTGTGTGGAAGATTTATTCTCTTTTGCTGTGCACTCCCCACGTGCCATGCTGGTCTACTGTCAGTAACTGGAGCTTAATAATGTCGATCGGTCCCATCTGTTGAGGACTAGAAGGGATAGCACCTGTGAGTCAAACTAACCTGTCTGTTTTTAAGTAGCGATTCTGACTGGCTTAGAAGAAGCTCTGTCCAGCCTGTGACTTAAGTTCGCTACTTGCCTGTCAACCCACCTGTATGGTGAGAAGGTTTGCCCCCCCCCCCCCCTTGCAACACGTGTGAGAACTGTATAGTGCTGTTGAAGTTGATTCTGTTTGTCTTAGAGGAGTTCCGCTCAGCCCGCGACTTGAGCCTGCTACAACCCCAAGTCCATCTGCATGGTGTGAAGTCATCTGTCCCCTGCAACACACGTGAGAATTGTATACTGCTGTTGAAGGTGATTCTGTCTGTTCTAAAGGAGCTCCACTCAGCCTGCGACTTGAATCTGCTATAGCCCCAGGTCCATCTGCATGGTGTGAAGTTATCTGTCCCCCGCAACACACGTGAGAGTTGTATATCGCTGTTGAAGTTGATTCTGTCTGTCCAGGAGAAGCTCCGCTCGGCCTGCACCTTTGAGTCTGCTACAGCCCCCGGTCCATCTGCATGGTGTGGAGTCACCTGTCCCCGGCAACACACGTGAGGCCTATATACTGCTGTTGAAGCTGACTCTGTCTGTTCTAACTGTCTGTCCTAGAGAAGCTCCGTCCAGCCGTTGACTCGAGTCTGCTGTAGCCCTAGAGTTCCAACTGTCTACTCACCTGTGGAAACTTACCTGTCCGTCGTAGGCCTCTGTGAACTTTGCATCAGTGTGGGAAGAGGATTAGCCCTGACTGTATATCCACCTGTAGAAACTCACCTGTCTGTCGTCGGTCCCTGTGAACCCTGCATCAGTGTGGGAAGAGGAAGGGCCCTGACTGTCTACTCACCTGTGGAAACTCACCTGTCTGTCGTCGGCCCCTGTAAATCCTGCATCAGTGTGGGAAGAGGAACAGCCCCGACTGTATACACACCCGTGGAAATCCATCGATCCATCTCAGGCCATTGCGAACCTTGTATCGGCGTGGGAGTGGGCTCCGGAGACTGCTGCATTGCCTCGATTCCGGGGAAGAAGAGGAAAGGAAGATTTTAGCTTAGGTTATTCAAATTACTTTTAACTTTAATAAAAAGAACTGTTATTCCCTTGAATTCTGTTTCCGTCTCGTCTCTGACACGCTCCTCAGGGTGGTCCTGGTTCAGGGGTGGGCGCAGTCCGGCTTGGCCCATCCCGACCTGTGACAGATTTGGCATAGTCGGCAGGGTACCACCTTGAGTTGAGCGATCAGAGTGAGATGGCTGAAGAAGAGCCAGTAGTGCGGCAACCGGCAATGCCGATTTTTATGGGAGCCCCGTGGGCCCAGAAGTACGGAGGCCCTGGATCAGAAGTGAGTTTGTCATGTTGGAAAGCGCAGGTCGAGTACTTAGCCGGACTTCAAGGTCTGAGTGCCCCCCAGAAAGTACAGTTTGTTTTAAATTCCTTGGAAGGAGAAGCAAGAAGAGAGGTACAGGCAGCACCGGAAGCAAATCGAACGACGGTCCAAGCAATCTTTGAATTTCTCACGGGGCAATATGGAGACACCACCCCGGTAGCTGTCCTGCGAATGCAGTTTTTCAATTGTAGACAAGGGCCTCGACAAAATGTCCGTGCATTCACACTACAGTTGAGGGAACAGTTCTCCCGTTTGAAAGGAAGACAGGATCATGGTCTGGGTGATGGGGAAGTCCTGTTGAGAGATCAGTTTTTATTAGGATTACGAGAAGGCCCTGTGCGTCAGAGTTTGCGGGTCCAACTACGACGAGAACCCGACCTCACTTTTGAAGAGCTGCGTGGAGAAGCTTTAGCCCTTGAACGTGACCATGCTGCGAGCGTAGACCCTCCCAGTTGTCTGGCTACCAACGCCACTAGTGTTCCACCGCCCCCTGCTACATCGGACTGGAAACAGGCCCTTCGGGAGGAGCTGAAGAAGGACGTGCGTGAGCAACTGTCCGAACTGTCTAAGTCCCTCGTGGCAGAACTTCGCCGGGAACATCCCCGTTCATTGCCTCCGCCACGGGAGCGGGCGTACTCCGATGGGGGCCATCTCCCAGAACGCCGTCCACTTCGGCCTTTGGGGCCTCGATTCCAGTGGGATGAACAGGGTCGTCCTCTCTGCAATAACTGTGGAGAACCGGGTCATTACTTCCGTCAGTGCTCCTCCAGACGGGCATCGCAGGGGGGTTTTTTAGAGCGTCCGGCCACTGTGGGTCAAGTGGTCGGGACCCCCTTGTTAGACCCTCAGCTTCCCACACTCCCCAACGAATACCTGGTGGGCCGTTGCCCGGTTGTGGCGATTCAGGTCAACGGCCAGGAAGTACAATGCCTCCTGGACACCGGGTCGCAAGTAACCTTGTTTGCGGAGAGCCTGACTCATGAGTTATTTGGTGCCCAGGGTCGGTCGACGGCCGAAGCCCCCTGGTTGACCCTGCGTGGGGCAAATGGACTTGACATACCATACGTTGGATATTTGGTGATGGATCTGGAGATACACGGGGTTATGGTACCCCAGAAGGGAGTAGTGGTGGTGCGAGATGGCTGTCTGGGGTCTCATCGGGCCCTACTGGGCATGAACGTGATCTCTGAGTGTTGGGAGGAACTGTTCCGGGGCAGACCAGTGCGAACTGCCTCGTCATCGGATGGCCAGGAGTGGGATCGGGTGAGAGCCGACTGTCGCCGGGTTTGCCTGGCCGAGCAGCAGGGCGAACGGGAGAGTACTGGGAGAGTGGCCTGCCGTTATGCCTTGTCCGTTCCCGCTCGAAGTGAAGCCGTGGTCTGGGCCAGGGTGCCCTCTCGGCTTTATAGCCCCCAGGAGTGGGTTTTGGTGGAGCCCTACCCGGATGGCCCCAAGGTGGAAGTTGCTCGGGGGCTGGCGTCCGTAAGGAGAGGCCGAGTCTCAGTTAGAGTCCGAAACACAAATTCTTTCCCGATCCATCTATACCGCCACCAACGCCTGGCCCGAGTTACCTCGGTGAAGCCCCATCAAATTCGAGAACAGGGAGAAGTGGAATTCTGTCGAGTAAGTCCAACAGTGGTAGAGGTGGCCCTGGCACAAACGGGTCGACACGTGGAAGAGGTTGGAGGAAGACTGCCGACACACCTGGAAGGAGAGTCGTTACGTGGAGAGGGATTGAAAGAGGACCAAGTCCAACAACTCCAATGTTTCTTGACGAAATGGCAACATTTGTTCTCTACCCACGACGAGGACTACGGCCGTACGGATGCAGTTAAGCACCAGATCCCGACCGGAGAGGCCACACCCAGCAGGGAGCGTTATCGACCTGTGCCTCCGACCCTGTATTCAGAGGTTCGCACCCTCCTGAGGGGGATGTTGGATAAGGGAATTATCCGGGAGAGCAGCAGTCCTTGGGCCGCGCCGATAGTACTGGTACGGAAGAAAAATGGTTCTTGGAGGTTCTGTGTGGACTACCGGCGGCTCAACCAGGTGACCAAAAGGGATGCTTTCCCATTGCCCCGAGTAGAAGATTCTCTCACCAGCCTTACACAAGCAGCTTGGTATTCGACACTCGATCTGGCCAGCGGATACTGGCAAGTCCAGGTGGATGAGCGGGACAGGGAGAAGACTGCGTTCACTACCCCCTTTGGGTTATATGAGTGGGACCGGATGCCCTTTGGCCTCTGCAACGCCCCAGCCACCTTCCAACGGCTCATGCAGCGTTGCCTGGGCGGCCAACTAATGGAGACCACGCTTGTCTACCTCGACGACGTGATCGTCTATTCTCCGGATTTCGGGTCCCATCTCCAACACCTGGAACAGGTCTTTCTCTCCCTGGAGAGGTATGGGCTGAAACTCCAGCCGAATAAATGTCAGCTTTTCCGAAAGGAGGTAAAATTCTTGGGCCACATTGTGAGTGCTGGAGGGATTTCTGTCGATCCGGAGAAGGTGGCGGCTGTGCAGGGGTGGGCCACCCCTAAGACGGTACGGCAGGTTAGATCCTTCCTGGGCTTCGTCGGATATTATAGGCGATTCATAAAAGACTTCTCCAGAATCGCCAAGCCAATCAATCAGCTGCTGGGAGGTACGGGACGAGTTCGGGGTCGAGGGTCGCCATCGATCCAGTGGGATCCGGCGTGTGAGGAGGCCTTTCAGAGGCTCAAACAAGAGTTATTACAGGCCCCGATTTTGGCTTATGCCGACTTCACACAGCCTTTCATCCTGTACACAGATGCCAGTAACCTGGGTTTAGGAGCTGTCCTGGCTCAGAAGCAACAAGGAAAAGAGAGGGTAATCGCTTATGCGAGCCGAAGCCTGCACCCCACCGAGAGAAACGACGCCAATTACAGTTCCTTTAAACTCGAGCTGCTGGCAATGAAGTGGGCGGTGAGTGAAAAATTTAAAGATTACCTGTGGGGAGCCAGGGTGCAAGTGGTTACGGACAATAATCCGCTCGTACATCTGCAGACCGCCAAGCTGGGGGCGGTAGAACAGAGATGGGTGGCACAACTGGCGAACTTCGATTACCAGCTCCAGTACCGGCCAGGGAGAGAACATACCAACGCCGATGTCCTATCTAGGCTGCCAGAGGAAGGATCATCGGGCCCGGTATTGGCTCAGGAAGCAGGACATGATGAAGGACTAATGGTGGGGATTGTGGAGGCACCCGGCCAGCCCTTGGAAGAACCCCCGGGTAGTTGGGGATGGGACCCGCAGCGCTGGAGGGTATGGCAGGGCGAGGACGAGGATCTGCTGGTGGTCCGAACTTGGCTGAGGCGGAAGGCATGGCCCGCCGGTGCGGAATGCCGAGCTCAGACCCGAATAGTGCGAGGACTGTTGGGCCAGAGAGAGAGACTCTACTTGAAGGAAGGGGTGATTTGCAGGGCCCTCCAGGATCCCAAGTGGGGCGACGGGGTCTGTCAGGTGGTGGTCCCCGAGGGACGCTGGTCAGCGCTGTTGGAAGCCTATCACACCAGGATGGGGCATCAAGGGCAGGAGAGGACGACGGCCTTATTACGGCGACACTTCTACTGGCCCGGGATGGAGGGCACGACGAGGGCCTATCTACAGAAGTGTCCACGCTGTATACTGTTTAAGACCAGGAAAGAGGTACGGGCTCCGCTGGTTCCAATTCAGGCCAAGGCACCCTTGCACATTGTCGCTATGGACTATCTGACCCTGGGTCGGCCGGTGGACCGGATCCAGTATATCCTTGTGGTTACGGACCTGTTCACGAAGTACGCTTGGGCCGTTCCGACCCTAGATCAGACTGCCATTACCACCGCCAACGCCCTGTGGAAGTACGTAATTCAGCCGTTTGGGTGTCCCGAAGTACTCCATTCTGATCAGGGGCCTAACTTTGAGTCCAGGGTGATACACGAGCTGTGCCAGCTGTATGGAGGGAAGAAGACCCATACGACCCCTTATCACCCCCAAGGGAACGGGGGGTGTGAGAGGTTTAACCAGACGTTGCTGAGCCTGCTGGGGACCCTGGAGGAGGACCAACAGGGCCATTGGGCCGACAGACTCCCGGCATTAGTTCAGGCATACAACAATAGCGTACACAGTACTACGGGCTATGCCCCAACTTACCTTATGTTTGGAAGGCATGTGAGGCTTCCAACTGATTTGCTCTTGGGGACCATGGCGGCGGAAGAAGGGAGCAGTCTGACCGATTGGGTGACCAGGCACCACCAGCGCCTTCAGTCGGCTTATGAGCAGGTCTCGGATCAGATCAATCAGGCTGCAGCGAAGAACAAAAGGCTATACGACCGGACGGCTCGGGAAGCACCACTACTACCAGGGGAGAGAGTATTGGTAAGGGACAACCGTCGCCAGGGGAAGGGTAAACTAAGCGACCGGTGGGAGTCACAGCCCTATGTAGTCCAGCGGCAACCACACCCAGACCAGCCGGTTTATGCCATCCGTCCCGAAGGGAGAGCCGGTCCAGAGCGGGTGTTGCATCGCAACCTGATTCGCCCCTGTCCGAACTATCCGACTCCTGCTCCCGAAAAGCCCCCCGGTGAAGCAGCATGGATGCCCCAGTTGGTAGGATGGGCGGTGGTCCCGAGGGGACTAGGCATAGAGCCACGGCCTGAAGAGCCTATTTCTCCACCCAGGCGGCCCCAGCGGGAGAACCGAGGTCGGCCCCCAGCTAGATATGGAGACTGGGTGTCCGGCTCCCGTTCTCGGGACTAGAACGGTTTGGCGGGGGAGTATGTCACGGTGTGACAAATGAGGGCGGAACTAAAGTTCGCCGCAATTGTGTCCCCTCCGGTATAATAACAAGGAAACACTACCCCCCGTGTAAGTGTATATCTGTTGCCCTGCCAACCGGGATGAGGAAATTGACACCAGGTGTGGGAAATTAATTTAGAGCCATGACGAAGCCATGTGGGCATTGAGAAGGATATAAAAAGCCAGTGAAGAGAGACTGTGGTGTGGTTCTCTCCCGTGAGAAGTCGTTCTATTTGAGTGTTGCAGAGAAGAATTGCGGGGTGCAAAGGGAAGTGCTGCTGGAGGGGACTCGAGGAGTGTGGAAGAGTTGTGAAAACACACCGTTTGCCTGGAAGGGAGAGAGATAAGTAATCGACCATCGTATCTCGTACCTGCATGTTTCGACACTGAATTTGAGGTGGATTGGAGTGCTTTGATTGTGCTATCTAAACGTCACTGAGTGAATTATACTGATTCATGGTCGATCTCTTGCCCTCTTCCCCCGTGTTGGAACGGTGATGTGAATCCGTCTATGTCTGGGGAGGAAAACCCTGAAATATCTTCTTCCCAACATTGGAGCTCGTTGCTTGTGGCACGGAGACCCCTGGGTGAGTGCTGGCCTTATCTGCACTTATTGAAGTGGATTGCAGTGCTTAAATTGACGTTTCCCCCCTCACGTTGCATGTTTGGAGTGAAATTGCCGTGTGTGTGTGGAAGATTTATTCTCTTTTGCTGTGCACTCCCCACGTGCCATGCTGGTCTACTGTCAGTAACTGGAGCTTAATAATGTCGATCGGTCCCATCTGTTGAGGACTAGAAGGGATAGCACCTGTGAGTCAAACTAACCTGTCTGTTTTTAAGTAGCGATTCTGACTGGCTTAGAAGAAGCTCTGTCCAGCCTGTGACTTAAGTTCGCTACTTGCCTGTCAACCCACCTGTATGGTGAGAAGGTTTGCCCCCCCCCCCCCCTTGCAACACGTGTGAGAACTGTATAGTGCTGTTGAAGTTGATTCTGTTTGTCTTAGAGGAGTTCCGCTCAGCCCGCGACTTGAGCCTGCTACAACCCCAAGTCCATCTGCATGGTGTGAAGTCATCTGTCCCCTGCAACACACGTGAGAATTGTATACTGCTGTTGAAGGTGATTCTGTCTGTTCTAAAGGAGCTCCACTCAGCCTGCGACTTGAATCTGCTATAGCCCCAGGTCCATCTGCATGGTGTGAAGTTATCTGTCCCCCGCAACACACGTGAGAGTTGTATATCGCTGTTGAAGTTGATTCTGTCTGTCCAGGAGAAGCTCCGCTCGGCCTGCACCTTTGAGTCTGCTACAGCCCCCGGTCCATCTGCATGGTGTGGAGTCACCTGTCCCCGGCAACACACGTGAGGCCTATATACTGCTGTTGAAGCTGACTCTGTCTGTTCTAACTGTCTGTCCTAGAGAAGCTCCGTCCAGCCGTTGACTCGAGTCTGCTGTAGCCCTAGAGTTCCAACTGTCTACTCACCTGTGGAAACTTACCTGTCCGTCGTAGGCCTCTGTGAACTTTGCATCAGTGTGGGAAGAGGATTAGCCCTGACTGTATATCCACCTGTAGAAACTCACCTGTCTGTCGTCGGTCCCTGTGAACCCTGCATCAGTGTGGGAAGAGGAAGGGCCCTGACTGTCTACTCACCTGTGGAAACTCACCTGTCTGTCGTCGGCCCCTGTAAATCCTGCATCAGTGTGGGAAGAGGAACAGCCCCGACTGTATACACACCCGTGGAAATCCATCGATCCATCTCAGGCCATTGCGAACCTTGTATCGGCGTGGGAGTGGGCTCCGGAGACTGCTGCATTGCCTCGATTCCGGGGAAGAAGAGGAAAGGAAGATTTTAGCTTAGGTTATTCAAATTACTTTTAACTTTAATAAAAAGAACTGTTATTCCCTTGAATTCTGTTTCCGTCTCGTCTCTGACACGCTCCTCAGGGTGGTCCTGGTTCAGGGGTGGGCGCAGTCCGGCTTGGCCCATCCCGACCTGTGACACCAACGCCTCTTTAAACACAACAGGAGTTGTTTGTGCTAGCTTCGGTACACATTGGACATTTGCCCTACCTGGGAAAGTCTGGCAATAGATCTTTAAAGCTGAAATTTTGTAACTTTAGCCTCTCTATTGAAACATAAAATTGCAGGTTACGTGCACGTACACATACTTTACACACAGACACAATGTCGAAATTCTGACATTTCCTGCTCAACATAAATCCATGTTAAATTAAATTATAAATTGGGGTGAGAATGCTGTTTTTAAGACTCTTATGTACTTGCATAATAACTGATTTCTGTTCATTTTCAGCCAAAAAAGTTAAGGATTGCAGCTTTAACATTTCCAGAAAATGTTAGCATGGATTATGAACCCAGCGGCAGTTTTGTTTACATGATATGATTACAAGATGTGGGTGGCAGCTACTTTTATAAATCTTCACGTATGCTGTTAATCTTGTGTTGCAACCCTGCTCATAAGCCGTGATTTTAAAGAAACATGGGCTACATCCTTTTGTTTACACAATCGGACAGCACCTATCTTCAGATTTCACAGCTTGTGATTGACTCACTAGTTTCTTGCAAGTTGTTTGATGTGCTTCACGGTTGGTGGAATCATGTGCGTTATTGTGAAACACTTTATATCACACCTGCCAAGACTAGAGATGTTTGGTTACATCAATAAAAATTCAAATCAAACATTAACAGCATCTCATGAGTGCAAACTGATATTTTTTTTCTTCTAACATATTTCCAAGTTGTTATGTTTTGTATGGAGAGTCAAGTTGTGATCACAAAATAGAGAAACTACTTACTTTGCATATAAAGCTGCATGCAGCAAAAATACATGTGGTGCAACATCCATTAAAGGTGGAAAAACATGTAGACTGAAATAAACTACTCAACCGACACTGAAAGTATTTTCAACCCATTGCTCAAAAAGGAACAAACCCAGCTTTTGGGGAAAATTGACCTAGAACATGATTATATTTGACCCAACAATGGGTTAAAACAACCCAGCATTTTGGGTTGAACAATTTACTTGAACTTACCGAAACTCACTTTTGCCATTAAAACAGATCATAATTTAGATCATGTTTTACATGAATGAAGGGGAAAGGCATTTAAGTGAAATAGTCTGTGGTTATTGACTCCCCTCTTGTCATTTTTAACCTATATCTCTTTCTTCTGCAGAACACAAATATATTTTGAAGATATTTTGAAGAATGTTGTTAACTGGCCCCCATTTACTTGCATTGGTTTTGTGTAGAAGCTAATATAAGTGAATAGTGCCAGTAATGTTCAGTTACCAACTTTCTTCAAAATAAGTTATTTTGTGTTCTGCGTAAGAAAGAAATTCAAACACGTTAGGAATGACACGAGGGTGAGCAAATAATCCGAACTGTCATTTTGGGGTGAACTATCACTTCAAGGTATAAAAGATTTTCAGGTATGAACAATGATTTTCATTGACTATGGATATATTTAACAATCAACAAACCAACATTAAATCACAAATTATATTTTGGATAGATTTATTTTATTTCGGCAAATATATTTAGTTATTTTACCCAGAGAAACTTTGGCTCATGCATCAGACATTATACATTATGTAGCCTTCAATCGACCAATAAATATTGCCAGCCAATACTGTCTGTGGATAATAATATGGATAATTACAGTCTGTGGATAATTATAACAATAATGTAGCATTTTAAGAACAGTGGTATGAAATTACACGTTTGTTTGTAATCTTTTAGTATTAGGAATTGTCTCGACATGTTACATCAATGTATGATTTTTCTTTTTTTTTAAATGTTTTGTGGTCTCAAACAGAACATTTAGGAGCAAAAAACAGGAGATGTTCAGGGCGAGAACACTTTGAACCTTGAGACAAACCCCAGTTATTGAACAGCTATAGTATTTAGTGTGAAATGACCGAGAATTTGAATTACAGTTTCACATCATTAAAGAGTTTTATTGAACATCTTTAGAATCACTATTCAAACATTCACTCTCTGCTTTTAACCCGTCACCTGATGACAACATTTTAAATAGACAGTATGTATTGATTCTTGAACCATCATAATAACTATCACACAGTTTGCGTTTCAAAAGAATTAAACCTCTGTAGGAGGTTTGAATGGTGAGATGAGTCATGGGGTGAAGCCATTAATTGTAGTTGATAGTTAATATGCAATGCAAATGAAGGCGCTTAGGTCATATCCATCAAATTAGCATAGCCATTAAATTAGTATCTTCTGTCATACGTCAAAGTGTTTTTGTTTCTGTTTTAAACATATGGCAGTTTAGTTTGGTTTTTCAAGCCTACTCTCATTTCTCTTTCGTGTGACAAATAAATGTTTTATTTGAGTTTTCTGCCGCCTTGACTCTAATATTAACACAAATCAATACAACAGTCTTAAAATACAAAAGTATGTTCAAAGAGGCACTGTCATATAATGGGGAAATGCTTTTATTATACATTTTACAAGCAATGATATTTATGAAATAATCAATGAGAAAAAACTGCTGTACATATGAGTCATTGTCATGATCCTGTCCTCTTTGTAGTTGTTTTTCTAGTTCAGGCTGACAGAATCATGACAGCCCCATATCTTTTGTCGTAACCCCGCCCCCTTGTTTTCTTATATTGTTCCTAGTTTTTGAGTTGTGTTTAGTCCTTTGTAAATAAAATGTATTTTTTTAAAGAGCTGTCTGCACTTGGGTTCTGCTTCATGCGTAATCATGACAGTCATATCGTGCTAAAGTGATTCTGCTACATTTAGTATTTTCCTTTTGTTAGCTAGTTAGCAATAGACTCAGCAAATGATTGTTGCCGAAACAAGAGTGGTCAGTTTCTCCAATAGCTGGCAGGTTCATTGTTACAGTAAAGACCTGACAAATGATTCTCTTCTTTAATCCACTACACCTGACAGACCTGACACAGAGACAACAAACCCAGATAACCAAGTGTGATCTCCACAGGTAACCTGTGTTATTAAGCCAAGACTCCAGGATGGACATAATCACTGTGTCAGATTGGAGCGAGATAGCTCTAGGATGAAAAAGGGTTTCTATTAGAGCGGCCTGATTCAGGATTTCTCTCATTCAATCCTTGCATTTATTTCTGGATTACCGAGCTCCTCTGCTGCAGTGTTTAAATGAGGCATTACTCTTTCCTTGGCTGTGGCTCAGCAGGTAATAATGGTCTTAGTCAGCACTCCTCAACATGGGGCCCTCAAGACATTTTTTTGTGGCCTACGTGATATTGTCATCATTGTCGTAATCGCAGCTGCAATAACTGCAAATGTGTACATCAGCGTATATCAGGATCTTTACAGTGGCTGTAAATGTGGCTCATTAAATCATGTTTATAGGTATTACTGTTTTGAGTGGTTTGCTTATAACTCAAGTGTTGCATAAAGCGAACAGCTGAATTTGATGCCTTATGTGTCAGTTGTTACTTGTTAATTGTATATTTGGAATAGGAGCCAAAATGTAAAAATATTTTAATGATTGATAAACAAATTGATAAACAATTTCTTATGAAAAGTAATAATTTGCTGGATAATCAACGCACAGCCGTTGATTATTGTTTTACAATATATAAAAATGTTTGCATGAAGTAGGTATTATGATACGAGGCCATATATAAATCTGAAAACTTGACACATATTCAAGACTCTTGAAAAACTTTAAACTTAACATGTGTTTACGACCAACCTTACTCATGTTCACGAGAAACTTACGCGTGTTCACAAGAAACTTTACTCATGTTTGAGAAACATTTCACTTGCTCATGAGAAACTATGTGTGCACACTCAAAGTCTTCAGATTTTTTTTTTGCTAATGTCACTTCCACAGCTCCATACATGTCACATAATAATGCACATCAAATAAAATAAAACATTAAAATATACATATTTAAATGAATATAAAAAATATTTAAATAAAAAAATGTAAGTGATAGTTAACTCCCCCAAAAATTCTGTCATTTTCATCTCATGTCATTTCAAACCTGTATGATCTTCTTTCTTGAACACAACACATTAGAAGATATTTTGAAGAAAGTTGGTAGTCGAACAGCGACGACACCCATTTACTTCCATGGTATGGACACACAATCATTACAAATGAATGGGTGTCAGTCAGAAACATTCTTTAAAAACTCTTCTTTTGTGTTTTGCATACGAATGAAAGTCCTAAAGCTTTTAATTTTTTTAATTATGACATTCCTTATAAATTACGTGAATTTAAATTCTGATTTCTAGTTGAATCAATTTCAACTTTTACTTATACAAAATTCTAAATTATTTTAGTTGTACAACATGCAAATAGATTTTAATGTCATTTAAGAACAAGTGATTTTAATTTAAACTATTAGGGCAGCATTTGAACTAAAGGTAATTTTTTCTAGTTTTGTGGATTAAACGACCTTTGCTTTGTGTAAAAGGTGCTCTGATCACAACTTATCCCTCAAATTCATGAGTGAAGTGCGACATGTCGCAGTTGGCGGCTGGTGGTGTTCTCATAGTTTGACATCTGTAAAATATTTTTTTTTAAAGTCACGACCACCTAAGTGCGAGTGACATTTTTCGCTCTCTGATTAGAACTCCATGCCTGTCACTGGTAGTACAATGCTTTGATTTTTTTCCTCTCCATGGCAATAGCCATGTTCCTCTATAATTACCACAGCACTCTGCTCAAATGACTGGATGATCCCGTAATAATACGCCTCTATGCCACTACAGCCCTGAAATCCTCGGGTAGATTGCGCCAATCCCCCGACACATGCAGATTCCTGACAGGAGTCGCGAGCACCGTGCATCCCTGCGGCTGCTAACATGCTGTTCATCTGTCACGAGCCCGAGATCCGTCTTCCTGCTGCACCTATTAAACACATTGTGTGCACAGCACCCTAATTACATTGATGAATGCTTTTGTCTCTCGCTGTGCTGCTGGCAATTTATAGCCGGAGTGACCCGGGTCACCGCTACGCATGATGGGAGACATGCACAGGTAAAAAGAACTATACGTGATCAGCAGTTTGCCTTTTGAGAAGTCAGCAACCCGTCTCTTGCTCTGGTAAGCTTTTGTCAGGGGTTATTTTTGTTTGTTTTGAGAGTCATCATTCCTGCTATGAAGGCTACAAACACATGACATTCCTTCACAGCTGACTACTGCAGCAAACAGCATCACACAAGGATATTGGACAGTTGATACAAAATGTACGGGAATAGTTACAAATTTCGACCAAAACACACACACCCGCCATTCAGTTCCGTGCATCTTTTGTGTATTTATACAACTGACATTTCTTTATTTTTCAACATAGAAAATACAAAAAGATAAAAACCTCCCAGAATGATTTACTGTGCTTTATTTACTGTTTGCTAAATTTATACGCACAATTATACATTATAGTAAATGAGATTTTCCCTTCACGATTATTTTGTCCAAAATGGTTCATTTTAACAATATTATTGTGAAATCTATACATGAAATTTGGGAAAGAAAACATTAAAGCTATCAGTCAGATATACTCAACAAAACTGCAAAAAGTGCTATAAAAAAGAATGAACTGTTTAATTTATTAAACATTTAACAAGTGTGTCAGTTAATATCAGGAGAGGTACTTTTACTGTGCAGGTAAAATGCTTATCTCACACAATGTTGTCAGGTGAAAACCTTATAAAATTTAAACTTTGATTTCAGAACTGTCCTATGACAGCAGTTCAGGTTTCAATCTCAAGATTCGTCGTCTGTGATGAGCAGAAATCCGTTGCTGCTGTTTTTATGCTAACATTATAAATTATTAGATTTCATCATTGGTTGATACTTCCTCCCTAGATGGGCCATATTTTCACATTTTAAGTGCAGGGTATAAAATAATCACAGCACATGCTCTTATTTATGAATTTTAGTCGTCGTAACGGAGAGACAAACCAAGTTTGATGCAAGATAGGTATAATCTAAAGGGTTTTCACAATACCATAAACATACCTTACGATACTAGATCAGCCGAAGTATCACAATTCCAGGTAGTACGTGCTGTGCCATGTTCATAATTAAAATCTACAAAATAAAGCAAAAATTCCAAAATACATAGATCTGGATGAAACATTATGTATGTACTAATTCGTTATAATGTTAAATATTAATTTACCACATTTATTTCATGTACACTAATATTTGTAGTATTAACTATTGTAATTGGATAAATTGTAGTAAATACTGCACTTTATTATTTACTATGGTAAGAATCAAAAACACTAGTGTCTATGAATTTTATTCAAGTTTACTATAAATTAAATGTGAACTAATACAAGCAATACACTAAAACTAAAGGGAAATGTGAGGTTAGGAGAGAGAGAGAGAGAGAGAGAGAGAGAGAGAGTTTACGCTCTTCAAATTCACCCTTAAGCTTCTGTCAAGATAAAGACTGATATATCATTGGTCAAAGCAAGAATAGATATTATCACATCTCAACGAAGAGTCATTCAGATGTCCATTGTGAACAGACGAGACTCCATGTACTCTGTCTGGTGGTTATTTGGACTCCATGACTCCACTTTTCCTCCACCTGTCTTCAGAACGAGCTGAACTTTCTCTCTTCAATGCATCCTAGCTGTAATGTGGTCATCACGACACTTCCAGCACCCAGTGCTTCAAATTGCATCTGGACGCTTTACAGGGCAGTGTATTGAGCAACTTATGAGCGCAGACAGTAAGGTGTATCCAAGTGCATTAATGTCACTTTATTTTGAAAGAAAGTTGATGAAACTATACCTATAACTTGAGCAAAAATGCTAAGCAGTAATTGTGACATATGTCAGGGTTTAAAATGTGTGTGGCCAATAAAATGAATGAGATCAAAACATTTTGAGCAAGCGATGTGGGTTTGAGGAAAAAAAACTTGAAAGAAAAACTTTCCAAAAATGATACTAGTTGGCAGAGATTATTCAAAAATATGTGATGTGGCATCCCACTCAAAATAGACACAAACTTTCATAATATGATGGACAAAGGTTGTGAAATCGCTAATCATGTAAAGTAAATCATGGTCATAAAAAGTCTTTAAGATCTATTTTTACATCACCTGCTAAAGCACATTTTCACCCTGCAGACAATATCAAAATCAAATCAAAGATCTTCACAAGCCACTGACAGCAATGGAAAAACGCTATACGAGCAGATGAAAGTAATATAATACCTAATGAAACAAACTCACTAAACAGCTTTCATATATTTCTCCACATCCTGTCATTAGCAGCCATGCCTAAAAGTATTATCTTAAAAATAAGCAAAGCAATACAGCAAGTCAGCAACTGTAAAACCTGGTTACAGTGAAATAGGTTTTACAGTAACTTTTGTTGTCCTTATGTACTTTTGAAAATATGTTCAACGGAATCTAGCTTCAAGGAAACCTGCGAATACAGAGACAGAGAAAGAACATCAAAAGGTTGGAGACCAATTCAGCCACACTGCACCCATGGCATTGTTTACAGAACAAAGGGTGTTGGGATTGAAAATAGTTACATGCAGGGTTTTTTTCACAAAGAAGTTAAGATTTAGGGTGATGATGTTGGGGGTAAACAAAGAAAATAAATATCCTCATGGAGTCTAGACAGAAATCCTTCTGCATTAAAATACCAGAACGGAAGTTCAAGGGTGCTAATCAATGGAGATTTCAATGCACAAATTCTTTAATGAGCAGATTTGAATTAACATCCCCAAATCGTCATAAATAACTGTGTATTGTGTATTTGCGATTTAGAATCTATCTGTTGAGCCTCGTGTAGACCTTCTACTTTAAGGATATTGACTGCTACTTAGTCACCTCCGTGATCCCTATTCATAAGCTAATAATACTCAAGGATAATGAGAATATTCTTTTCAAATTACTGCACGTTAGTGTATATTACAATATAATATTATCTCATTGGATTATGATATATAATAAAGGAGAGATTGTTGATACAGCTCTTCTCTATTTGAAATTTCCTATAAATATTACGAACCAAAAATCCCCATACGTCTATTCTCCAGCCCCATTTACTTTATCCTCTCCAGGGTTGAGGGGGTCTGGTGTCAATCCCATCATCCTCAGGCTACAAACTTATTCACACTCACACACATGAGGGTAATTTAGTGACTACAATTCATCTATATATGATTTCCAAGCAAACAAATATTAATGGGATAAATGGGGCAAAAATGTACATCAATAACTTCAATAAATATTATAGTTATCAAATAAACAAAGTGCCAGAGAGAACCAAAATTTGAACAAGAAATTGGCAAAATGACTCGCAGTGGCATTCTGAGCTGGTTACCATGACACTGCATTTTAGGTGCATGCTGGGTCATTTTCAATTTGATGGGGAAGTGGTGCAGATCAGTGGTCCTGCCAGTCCATCAATTGCTTGTCTGAACGAGTGGGTCTTTATGATTAGACAGGAGGAAGTCTGGGTCCAGCCATCTAGTTCCAGCTCATATGTGCTCTTTTTGACCAGTATTTAATGAAAAACATTCAAAAGACTGGAAAGTGGCAACATTAAATATCTCCCCATCTAAAATAGTCATGAGGTGGAATGAAAATGAAAACATCTTCCTGGGAATTAAGTATGTTATGGAAAGGCCTATGAAAAGCGCTACAGGTAATGAGAGTCATAAAAAGATCCTCTCTATGAACTCCTCTGATTAAATGTGAACATTTGTAATATTTGAGTCTCCTTGATTGTCCCGTTGTGAGTATGCTGAAGGTTGACCAAACCAGTCATTCAGTGTATTAATTGGCTAATAAATGTATTAGTGTTCATATTTAATGTAAAATGTAAAAGTTTATAAGATTATTCATTTATGCTAGGGGTCTGCTGAAGGGGCATAATGTCTTTTTTTGGATGGTTGCCTCGTTGCTTGTGGTATAAATTTGTGATGTGCAGACCAGATCAAAGTGGATATGGCATCATAAAACTTGAAAGTTGTATTTATGCTGTTTAGTAAAGAGTAACTGTATGTGCACAGTGCTGTATTAAAATAGAATTAAAATACATAATTTTTCTTCTCTCGACATCAGATTTGGTAATAGTTGACATATTATCGAGTTTCAAAAAATAATGTTCTGCCATTTTCTAATTTAGAGCTTTTTACAGTGACTTCCGCAGGCATATTTTTTACATTGCATTACAAAATCACAAACGATAAAATAAAAACAAAGGAAGTTGAAGTTCATATTTATGTATTACTGTATCTGCTTATCTTTTGCCTGAAATTGCATAGCTTTTTCTAATGTTTATTTTGAACCCTCAAGCCACATTAAAAATATTAGGCCTACTACTTGCATTTTTGAAAACAAACTTTGTGAACTTTAGACACTTTTACTTGTAAATTAATCTATGCTCCCACAGGACTTTTTTAACTCCCAAAGGACTTTTTAACTGAAGCCCTCTCTGAATATGAAATGCCAGTGTGATATGTGATGATGATAAGCAAGCGAAACATAAAATAGGAAAAACATTATAAACATTGCTTCATCTCCCTATTCCAGTGGTTCTCAAAGTGGGTGCGGTGACAACTGACTAGGGGTGCCGCCGAATCTCAGCTTTTTTCCAGTAACAATTAAAAATTACCTTTTACATCATATATTTTAAAATATATCAAAACATCAACATATGAGCATGTCCAAACTAAACTGTAAATACGCGAAAAAACATAGGCCTAGATCATGTATAAAGTTTAAATATGTTTTTTACCGACTGTTCCCAGGAGATAATCGTTTCACTTTTATACATTTTTATTTTTGAACTGTTAGTTTTATTTCCTAAGCTTCAGTACGAGTGTATGAGTGAACTGCAAATGCTCTAAAGAACGCTGAAGCCACACAGAATTGACACATACAGCTCTCTGCTTGGAGCTCGTCAGAAAAGTAAGTGAAACACACGAACAAGCACACGTTTTTACCAAATAACATGGAATTAATAGCGGTTCACTTCCGCGAACCCGAAACCAGACTCCCTTTTT
Source organism: Triplophysa bombifrons (assembly GCA_029783895.1). Lineage (NCBI taxonomy): Eukaryota > Metazoa > Chordata > Actinopteri > Cypriniformes > Nemacheilidae > Triplophysa > Triplophysa bombifrons. Next base: position 9,821,130 of record CM056469.1, read on the forward strand.
AAGCAGACTCGGGTACAGTTCTCAGGTGCGTTCACATCACCCTTACGAACCGAACTCTGATGTTAATCGAACCCGGGTGCGTACCAAAAGTGTGTCAGTGGACCACAATCCACAATCTGCCCCCCGTATCAAGAGGCTGTGCTATCAAAAGCAGGCACATGTATCCCATTAAAATACCAATAACACAGTTCCATGCACAGTTATTTTAGTTTGCTTTTTAGGTGGTGAAGTCAGGTTTGAATAAAGCAAATAAGAACCTAACGAAAAATGTAATGCGAATTATTTATTATTATTTAAATAATTAAGTTTTAATCTTTATTCTAATGTGTTTTGTTCCAACGATTTACACATACAGCAAATGGTTCATATCAGTCTATAAGATTTATTTACACATGTCATCGAGTTGTAAATGACAGATGGTTGATTTAAACGATTTGTTTCACCTAATATAATGACCGTTGTGATGCATTTCTAATACATTTATGCAGCTGTTTATACTTCATTTGTTGTTTGCTCGTATGGATTTAATTTAAAATATGTATGTACGCATGTACGTTTAGTTAAATCAGTGTTGAGGTGCCGTGGGGGAAAAAAACACTACAAAGGGCCTCGCTTTCAAAAAGTTTGGGAACCACTGCTCAATTTACAAAGGGACCTCTAGTTTGAAAAGGTTGAAGATCACTGATATAAACATACTTGATCACAAGGAGAGAAGATAACTCCTTGTGGGCCATAAATTGTTCATAGCCCATTTCAATGTCTTAGCAATGTTCCTCTGAGACAGTTTACATTTTAACATTTAGAAGGGATCAGTGGTGAAAGCTGGTCTTCATTCAACTGACATTACATTTGAATGGACTCATGGGATGTTAAAGTGTTTTCCAAATCAAACATGGCTTTCAGAACTAGATAATTGGTTTCAATCTAATTTAATTCTGTAAACATTTCTAATTGAATACTTATCAGGCAATATATAATGGGAACTCATGTAAGCTATACTGCTGATCCAAACCAATAAAAAATCATTAAAAAAGTAATGATAAGTTATCTAATTCACATTTGTTGAATTATTATATGAGATTATTTTGTGTTTATTTAGTGGCGGTTAATAAATACCAGGGATCTGTGTTTGCCTCATTATGAATGCAGCCACATAAATTTTACTTCACACCATCTACATTCTTCAGAAGTTTCACAGACACAGACACTGCACAAAAGTATTTTAACATTTTTAGTTAAAGCCTGCTGTTTAAAACTATTTTTATATCTTATAAAAATATATCTATATTTAATTTAAAAGTTATATTTTCTATATGCACTTTCCTTATACAAAAGGTAGGTTGGTTGATTGGCTGTAATTTAACTGTAAACTGTGAGTACCTTGGTACATTTCATAGTTTAAACTCGCAAATGTATCATATGTACGCACTTTCAAAAGGATCTGCAAATGTATATTGATTTGGTATAAATAAAAATTGAAGAATGTCTCAGCTGTTTTGACCGTACAGTAAAGTGGGTCCGAAATGTTAATACAAGAAATGTAATGTTAATGCGAAATAGGATACAAGTTTAAAAATGTTTAGGAAAGACAGAGTTCAAATAATCCATATCAACAATTTTTGATTTATTTGGTTTACACTCAAAATACATTCTTCCCAAGTGATTTGATCATTTTATATAATCAACAGACTGAAATTTGGTTTATGGTTTGATTGTATTCCTCCAAATATGTGAACACCTGAAGTCCTCAGGGAAAGATTAAAGGAACAGGCTCTTGTCAAAACATATAAAATCCATCACACACCAGCCTTTATTCTCTATAACTTGATCCCCATAAGACACACGCCTTATTTACACCAACAGATCTTCCTATCAATCCTGTCATGTGTCCGATGCAGAGTTGGATGTTTGTGTAGAAATGTTGGCATGCTGGATCAAAAGCGAGATGTGCAGGGCATGCACACGAGGAGATGATTTTCCACAAATAAAAACAAAAAAATATCCATCATAGAGTATACATAATAAAGCAATAAGCCCCAAGAACTCCGCTTCGCGTCGTGCCTAACAACGCCCCTTAGCTGTTATAAAATGCACTGTAACCCACGGCTTCGCGGGGCTTATTGCTTTTATAAAACAGTTACTCCATATGCTTAGCAAGGTTTCATTAAATAAAGTAAATAAAATGATATGTGGTGCGGTCAGCCGTTATATATCGGGGTATTTTATAACGGCTTAGAACTCCGCTCAGCCAATCAGAATCAAGGACCAGAACTGGCAGTTTTATAATTCATATTGAACTCTTACATTAACATGCATTATAATCAGAGATTATAATTATTGTTTGACGGAAAAGCGGTATGACTTTGCCAGCACTGAGAATCTCCAGCTTCATTCTCTGTGCTGCGTGGGAAGTATGTTGAACACTGGGAGATCTGGGCTGCTTTATACTTTAAATTTTACATCCCAGGCACGCTTTGACAAAACTTTAACCGTACTAGTTGCTCTTTTTGTGAAAGTTCTGATAAAAGTATCTTCTCTCTAGTTACAACTAAACACAAACAGTATGACACTAATGACAGAACTGAATAAATAAAAAAAAATCATCAAAAGCCATCTGACCTCCCACAGTCTCAGACTAAAAGATGATTCTACTAAAGAGGATTTCTACTATTTACAGTCTTAAAAACTTAAGCTTATTCATGCAAATGTTGTGAAAGGTTAACAAACTGTTCCCAGCATTCATAGATTTTTGCATTATCACGAGTTTTACTGTACTTGTTTGGCTCAGTTATTTCACATAACACGGCGACTATTAAATGTAAATTTTGCATATCAATTAAAACTTTGTTAATAGATAAGTGATCCATAACATTTGTGGATAAATGAGGAATAACTGAGAGGTGATCTAAAAAATTTGAAAGATTTATGTGATAACGAATCTTATGTAAACGTTTCTCTTTCTGTTCAATTACCAATCTAATACAAACGTCATTTAAAGCCAAATTAGTTTACTCTATGGTTGTTGGTACTGTAACACCAAGACAAGAATGACTAAAAGAGACAAAATATTTGGTTACATAGATAAATAGATGGATAGATAGATAGATAGATAGATAGATAGATAGATAGATAGATGGATGGATACCAATCATTGAATTGAACCTCCTTTCATACTGCTCCCATTTAGAGTACAATACACAGCCTTTGGATTTTCCCACATTTATTTTTCATAAAATTGTACCGTATTTACTATAAAGTCTTTGAGAAATTAACACTTTGGCATCATCAACATCCTGAGCAATCATCATATTCATAACCCTCATAAACCTTCTGAGTATTTCCTTTAAAAGCACATTGGAGTCATTTAGGGACCAACCATTTCATGACTCAGCTTTTTCCCTGTTCTTTACGAAAGCCCAACATGTTTAGCATTAATGCTCATGTATTTAGAGGACAGAAGCTGTGAGTAGCATGCAATTGGGTGTTAATCTGTCAAATTCCACACATGCCTTAACAAAAAGTCGATTGTTAATACCCAAAAGACATTAAAGGTTTTTGCAGGAAACTGCAAAACCAGGCAAATGCTCGATGGGGTTAAGGTGTGGAGACCTGGGAGTGGTGATCGATGATCAGCTCAACTTCACAGATCAAGTTGCCAGCACCGCCCGGTCCTGTAGATTCATCCTCTACAATATCAGGAAAATTAGACCCTTCCTATCGGAGCATGCTACGCAAGTCCTAGTACAGGCTCTAGTCCTGTCCAGACTGGACTACTGCAATGCACTACTGGGAGGACTTCCAGCTTGCACAACCAAACCTCTACAGATGATCCAGAATGCTGCGGCAAGAGTTATCTTTAATGAACCGAAGAGGGCACACGTCACTCCTCTACTCATTAAGCTACATTGGCTCCCTATAGCCGCTCGCATTAAATTCAAGACTCTGCTCCTGGCTTACAAGACCACGACTGGTTTGGCACCACCTTATCTTCACTCACTAATGCAGACATATGTACCCGCCAGATCCCTACGATCTGCAAACGAACGGCGTCTTGTGGTGCCATCCCATAAAGGTAAAAAATCTCTCTCGCGCACCTTCTCCGGATCTGTTCCACCTATGTGGAATGATCTGCCTGCTGCTACAAGATCTGCAGACTCTGTAGCCATCTTTAAGAAACGCCTGAAAACACATCTCTTCCGCCAACATCTGACATCTGACTGATCTGTTCTGACTCAACTCTCTTCTCTACTCTTTTCTTCTCTTCTTTAAAAAAAAACAACAAAACAAAAAAAAAAATGTATGAATGATTCTGTATACTGTGTTGGACTATATGAACCTTATTTTTGATTGCACTTATGCTTTTGTTGTACTTATGATGTCCTAATTGCTTCCATTACCTACCCCACTTGTAAGTCGCTTTGGATAAAAGCGTCTGCTAAATGACTAAATGTAAATGTAAGGTAGCAAATGACTTGGCACCAAAACACAAGCTCACCTGTCACTCACAAATTATGTTAAACAAGGTCCAGTTTGTAATTTTTAGAGGATCTATTTACAGAAATGCAATATAGTATAGACTACATGTCTTGAGAGGTGTATAAAGACCTCACTTAATGAAGCGTTTTGTTTTTATGACTTTAGAATGAGCTATTTCTATCTATACGTGGGTCGTCTTGCATGGAATTCACCGTGTTGTTTCTACAGTAGCCCTAACTTGACAAACTGCTCCACAAAACAAGTTTTGTAAATACGTTATCGCATTCACCAAAGAAGTGTAAAAGTGACGACATCTTAGCTCTGTGTCAGCCACCATGTGCTTAGAAAGGGAGGAGGGGTGGAGTGAGCCATTGGTTGCAATTAGCAACCTCACCACTAGATGCCACTAAATCTAAATACACTAGAACGATATTACTTTGTTAACACTGATTTTGGATGGTCTTTGATACTCTCATACTCACGTGTCCTGTTAAAGAACACTTATTTCTTAGAACTTGGGCACAGCCATTATGTTATCAGATCAAGCATAGATAAAAATAACTAGATACCGCATTAGAATCCGTTTCTATGGGCCACTATTTGTCATGGAACGGTGCGACCCAGTCCGTTAACATTTAAACTGTGTATGATTATGAAAACATATGTATTGTTTCGTAAACTCAAACATTATATCTGCTACACTAACACAATGCTATTATACACACCCACTTGTCTCTCTGATCCATTTCTTTGGATTAAAATAACTAGTCTTTGTCCCTATTTTGTCAGTCTGGTTTCAGACAGAGACCATTAAAATTGTCTGTGACAGTTCTCTTCAACTTGCAGACAGAAAAGTGCTTCATTTTTAGGACAAAACAGTCAACCGAATATCCTTTGATAAGCAAATCATGTGGTAAAGCAAGACGGTCATATGAAGTGACAAGTGTCAGTCAATATAGTGGCTTAGAAAGCTGAAATTGTACATTGATCAAACAAGAATATTTGCACGTCACAATACATCTGAAATCCCTGGACAACCCAATTATATTTCAATCTGTTCAAAAGTAACATACTCGCCTCAGAAAATCTCACACAAATATGTTTTCATTTTTTATTCCAAAAACTTCAAAATAGCTTTCAAGTTCAAGAAAGTAGAATAGACTTAAACACAATGCAAAGCATCATATACAGACAGATAAAATACATTTTATATATTGCAGACAAGCGATGTTGGGTATTACATATTTACAATATGTAAACTTCTATATACAATCTTTTTTACATTTACAAAAAAAAACCTTTGTGTCTATTTTGTCTTTGTATATATATATATATATATATATATATATATATATATATATATATATATATTTATAATCCCCACTAGCATTTGTACTACAATAATGAAAAACATTTACAGATCTGTCAATACACTTTCTCTTTTTTTATGTTACAAATTTATTCCCATAAAAATATATCTCTATACAAAAAAAGTATTCTGTTCATTAGTTCTCCGATGTAAGAGTTCTTTCTGTGTATCCACAACAGACGGCACCAGAAAGGTCCTTGTACGTTTTAAGTCTCTGTTCAATCCTTTTGGTCAAGTACGTAACTCAAGCCTGACTGTATTCCTTGAGGCTTTGGATAGCCAGAGCAGTCCTTTAAAAGTCCTTCAAGGCTGGGCTTGTACCCCTCGCTAACTGGACAGAAATGCATGACTGTTGCTCACAAAACGAGACCGAAATACTAAAGGAAAAAATGTTCATGCTGCTGTATTAGATTTTCTCATGTTCCGATGCTATATGTGTTTCAAACAATACACAGAGTGCAATTCAGACATACCGATATGTATTGTTTTGGGGTCGGAGCTTGTCCAGGAAATTATTTTGAAAATAGGTGTTATTAAGAATAAAAATACATTTGGTGCCACACAATTATATCCCACTTTCAATCTCATTGCCTTGCTTATGATAAATGAAAAAAACACATGTAGCACAGCACAGGCAACAAATAATGATCATTCAGGTAGACCTACTTATGCACTTAAAAAAGTATACTTTCATATCAAGCCAAAAGAAGCTTTGACTCACGTGTTTACAGTATACACAAAATGTAAATCAACAGTAGGAATTGCTGGATCCTGTTATTTTGTTGAGCCGTGAATAAATCAAAGGCAATGGAGGGCTGGCAGGCTCAGATCCTCACACACAAAGATGTGAGCTGATGAAAACTGACTCCGAGACACAAGATGAGAAGAAAGCGTGTCAACAATCTCTGAGTCATCAGACCAATGACGACACACTTATAGAGGAAATATATTGATTCACTTAAGTGCACTAGTTTCGGGTACTTCGCTCAATTAGCAGAAAGCGCTGCTGTGTCATAACAAAATAAATGCTTTTGATTTTGGTTGCCGTTTCATTTTTGTTTATTATATTGGCAGCTGATGCCTCTTACTTTGGCAAAGCAGCAACGGTGGGAGGAAATTACAACAAAATAGGAATACGGACAGACGGTGTGCATGAAGGCCAATGAGATAAAATAATGTTCAAACCTGCAGGTTCTCATATGTGTAAATCTTAATCATAATAGCATGTTTTGAAGTGCTGGTCTTTAGTTTGGTCTATAACAACATCTTGACTCTCAACCAGATTAAGAACGGGTGTCTTTGAAAGTCTCCCCAGCATTGTGTAGTTCTTCCCCATTGTGTAACAATGACAGAAATGCAAAATGGAAAGAAAGTCTTTGAGTTACCAAGGCACTGTTGCAAGAAAGGAATGGACAATAAACATAATCTGCCTGTATACCTCAAGAATAATTTGTGTTTGTATACACATAAATATGGAATACAAAGTAAAGAGATGTGACTCTGAAGCCCTTATGCCTTGAGTTTTGTGTGTATCACTCGCAAAGTGTCTCTTTTTATGGGAATTTAAAAGAGGAGCAATTTTGTCCATAATATGATGTGAACACGGCAGCATATAATGTACTTCTTATGTGTTGTCAGTTTGCAGAGACGTAAAACACAATAGCCAAAGTGAGATAAACTGCAATGAAATAATCGCACTGATGTCTGCTATCAGAAAAACACTTAAAGAGACGCCTCCCACGCTGAAAATAGAATTCAAAATGAAATTCTCTGAATTAGAAACCAAACCACGACAGTCTTGTAAATTTAAAGCGAATTCCAATGGATGTAAGATAATGCGCTGCCTAATGCTTGGTACATGAAATCCTAAGGGAAATACAATCTTTGCATTTTCTATCAGCTCAAAATTAGATGGAGCACTGGGTAATGTTGTATTAACAAAGCCATGATAGGTAGCGATTTAAAAAGTAATAAACCTGTAAAAGCAATTATAGTAAAGAAAGGTAAAGCACACTGAAGAAATAATTCAATGATTGATTTCAGAAGCTGTAGTGTTTGGAAAATCAACTCGGGGAGGTTAAAAGCTCATCAGAAAATAAACACTGGTTAAAGCCAGTAGCAGATAACAGAGGCAATAACTGAATTACAAATATCAATAACACACCCAGAACCTACTGGAAGAACAACAATGATAACAATATGAATCATATCGTCCCTGTTCTTCTAAAACCTTTGATTTCCAAATTCGCTGTTTTCGTTCAGTACTGTATATAGAAAAATATTATACCTTTTAAACAATGAAATACTGTAATGTCAAAGTTTACAAGCAATTCTTAATACTTTTTATTGGTTAGATATTTACAACATAAAGGTTGAAGACTATCAATAAGGATTTATGTAAAAAAAAATGAGATACGAGGTTTCAGAAGGACAGCCGATATGTATCGTTCATACATCTGCCTTTCGGTTCACTTCCAATAGTTGAAGTAAGTACAAAGCGTTAAATATCGCCATCAAAATTGTAAACCTCAAATGTGTTGCTCATCCTCAAACCTTTTGGGGCACGTGTACGCAAATAAATACTCAACTTTGGTTTATTTTTCGAGGGAGTGTTTCCAAGTTTTGCTTATCTTAAGCATGAAGCGTAAATGGATGAATATGCAATTACTATTATTACTAAATATTTCCGTACTCTTTTGGTACTGCCTCTCTATTCAGTAACCATACATCTTCCGAATTTTCCACAACAGCGTATATACAGTCATCCTGATCTATGCTCCTATCATTTTTCGCTGTTAAACTTTATATGAAAATCATTTGATCCACCTAATATAATGACATCAGAAGCCCCTTCCCACTCACACTGTGAAATCAGTAACATCAGGAATGTCTATATTAAAAAACAAACAAATGGTTCATTTGCACAACATCCCAGCGCACAGACCAATGGTAACTCAGAACATCCTTTAAATAGTGGACAGATGAGAATGGCCACAATGGTGTTCAGACGACCCTTTTGGGTATTACCGATGAAATCCAACCATGAATTGTGGTCAGTGTAAGAACAGAAATTATAGCAGATAATGGTCATGCCGTCAACTTCACAGAGCCCCTGAGCCTTTTCACGCTTTCCTCCAATGAGATACTTGAAGCGTCGTGCTGACTGTCCAATCACAGCGAGGATCATGATGGGATGGTGAGAGACACACAACGCTCTTCCTTCAGGCTGGAATGAGCAGAGATAGGTGCTACAAGTAGAATCCGTGTGTTGGATTAAGCCTCAGAATCTCATTCCATTTCAATTCCAGACCCGTGCCTTCAGGTGTAGTTACATTCTCAGGGAATTGATAGCGAGAGCATCGGCCCTCGTGATGTGAACAAAGGCTGCACTTGTTCGCAATTTTGCTGCTTTGATGTGTGAAGACGATAAACAAGCCAAAATGCGTTCCCTGGAAAGAACTCAAGGTACAAAAGTAAAACAAAGCTTTCACTCTCCAGGATGCGCTTCTCGCGACTCGTATCCAAAGTCTCCACGAAGACTTCCTACTACTCGGCAGGGGGGCTGGGCATCCCTCGTACGGTGTCGAACAACATCGCTCGTCTTTTTTTGGCAAGCGACAGCTACGAGCGTCACATTCGTCCCTTTTTAGTGCCACAGTTATTTTGGAAAAAAGAGGAGATAGCATATGGATGTAGGAACAGTTTCAATGTCTTTCAGTGTTTCTCTGTTGATGCTGTTTCACCGCATCATTGACAGGGTTTGTCACTTTTCGTCACAATTGGAATTGGTTTACAAATAAAAAAATATCTTATCTTCCTCTTTAGTCCGTCCATGTGGCCCATTTGTTTACGATAGGAACAGTTGTGTGGTTATATCCAGCCTGTGAAGAGACAAAAGCAAATGAAGGAATTAAGTTGGGTTAAACCACAACCAAACAGCACTTTAAACATATTTAGCTACATCACGAGCTACTTACTAAAAGAAGCTAGTACTTTTTATACTTTTATTGGTTGAAAATTTAAAACTAAGTGACAAACTTAAAGGCTGACTAAAAATAATGATATATGTTGAAAAATTACAAATGACAAGATATGGAGATATGAGGGTTCGGAAGGAAGCAACAATAGACAGTATTATCCATATGGTCACATTCTCGCTAGGTCTCACCCTCACATATTTTAAAAAGTATTGACAGTGTTGGGCCAACCCGATCTCATTGAAATTCGTAACATTTTACGAGATGGCTTATTCGTACGAATTCATATGTGAATAATACAAAAACATACATAATTAGATAAAAGCAATAATGAAGCCCCTCCCCTAACCCCACCCCAAACCTAACTTCACTTGTATGTATCAATTAGCCACCTCGTAAAATAGTTGCAAATTCTTGAGAGATTATGTCAGTTCGGCTCTTACAGACGGATTCTTTTCATCATTTATTTCATGTCATTCATATACATTTTGAACTACATGTTCCTTAGGAAAGCATTTAAGACCATCAAAATATTTTTGTCATGTGACCCTAACCTTAGAAACTCTAGTGTTTATTTGTTTTATGCATCATTTTTATACAAATTTTAACAATGTACAAAAGCTTTATTGACAAAAGCATTGCTATTTTCAATTTCTCTTCAAAACAGGGGCTCAAAGGTAGCAAAACATTGTTAGACATAATAAAGGAGGCGAGTGGGCGAGAGAGCGAAAAGAGAGGAGGAGAGAGAGCGAGGCGCTCAACAGTATTGGACTAACATCAAAACAACAGATTGTAATGGCAAAGTACATTTAACTCTAATGCAATTTGGTCGATCAATCAAAACAATCCTCAAACTTTCGAAAGGAAAGTTTTTTCCTCCGAGCAAAGAACAGTTTCAGGCTGACATCAGCAGAACAGATTTAAATACACACAGATACAGCAGGAAACCAATTACAAATCCTGCCTAAATTCACAGTCTGTGGCTCAGATTAGCCGCTCTTTAAGAACAACCTTGGAAAAGCTCAAATAAATTAATTAAAATTCAATACTGCTCTATCCTCATCCCCGTGTCTCAGCAGTTTGTTTTTCCATTCCGTCTGAAGGCAACACTGGGATGATAAATTTGTAGAATTTCATTGGTTCTATCCACCTCATTCAAACCGGAAACCAACTTTGTGCTGAAAAGGCAGTTTGGAAAACGATAGCAGAGATATACAGCAAATGATGCCACTAAATCATTCCAAAACAACAGTGAGGAAACATATTGCTTTTATTCTTCTTTCCTGAGGTCAGTGTGCTCATTTAGCTTATTACACAGCAAGATCTGATCCGTCCTGACCAATGACCTTTCATCACCACTGTACTTTGTACAGTAGCCCAATTACGCATTTTAGATGTGGGTGCAAAAATCTAAGGTCATGCTGACAACTTCAGATCTGGGAAAGTTTTCACAACGTGAAACACACAGTGTAGAACAAGTGAATGCATTTGGCATCTTTTTTAAGACGTACCTTCGACGAGAGCGGTCGCTATACGGCAGTGCACACTGTGCTGACCGTCATCTCTGTCTCATTGGCTGTGATGTCAGTCGGTTGGATGTTGCGGTCATACATGGGGTTCTCGAAGGTCCCCCTTCCGTTCTCGTGACCCGGGAAACCATTGAAGAGAACTTTGGGCCTTTTTCTAAAAGTAAACACATTGACAAATGCTTGAGAAGAGTATTCATTTTATATAAGACAAATTCACAGAAAAAAGGTAGAATGGGATTTCTTTACCTGTGTTTGTAGAGATAGAGAGCAAAGCCTGCTATGATCATGGCAATAAAAGGCACTAAAATGGCGGCTGCCACTGAACTGCTATTGGAGGCAAAGTTATAGCCTGGATTCTCGCCATTTGGATCGATTCCCTCTGTAAAAAAACCCCGAAAAACACATCAATAAATATTCAATATTGTGTTTATTTTAAAAATTATATTCAAGCAGTATGGAACTAATTCAGCAATACGATCAGAAAAAAACACACAAATTTTTCCAAACATGAATGACATTGGAAAACAAAACTGGTTTCATTTCTTCCACTTGATACAACGAACTACAATCGAAGGCCTTTGTGTCAAAACATATGTTCAAACTCATTTAAAACCTTGCAAACAAATAAGAAATCAATACATGAAACAGGAAAACGTCATATCCCTGCGTTCTGTATAAATCAACTGAGAGATGTCAAACTACATTATCTTGACAATGCTTTTTAATTACTGATATCAATGCGCCACAAAAATGAAGTCACTCTGAATTCACTTTTTAATTTAGACCGCGACGCTCTCCTAAACAACAAGAGAGTATCAGAGCACCTGTTCATCAGACAATGCCAAAAAGCTTCCCAACAGCATGAAGCCGGCGACTTGGAGATTCAATTAACTAACTCAATAGAGCCAGCCCATCAAAGCAACATAAAATGATGGGATACGGGCACGCGTGCACACACACGTTCTCCCTGCGAATTAATAAATCTTCTGTTTGCTCAATCTGTCTGATGATGTTGGGATAGGAGTCTATACAGCTGTCGTTTATAGATGAAGCCGCCCCGGTTTCATTACGGAAGGATTTGACACGACAGTCACGATTTGGCCACCGCAAGCTGTACAACAGATATTGGCTCTTTTTCTTTTACTCGTATACAAATACTTTTAGTATAATAATACAAAATAGCTCTTGCAAAAGAAATCACTTAAAAACAGGCAACTGATGACTAATATCTGAGAAAATGTCAGACACTTGACATTTTCAAGAAGTCTATTTCAAGTAACAATTTATTCATTTTTCAAGAAAAACTAATACTTATATAAGTTAGTTTTGATGTTGTAGACATAAATGAGCTCTTTACATTTGAAAATGTTCACTCAGGGCTATTATATACTGAAGAATATCTGTTGTATGTCTCACTATGTCTATATAACATTTCTACAATGTTTCTACAACGTTTGTGCATGTTTCTCAATTTCACATTGTCCATTTGTTAACTCTAGGTTAAAGTTTTTTTATTTGAATATTCATTTCAGCAACACTGCAATAGACTCTTAAAAATAAAGGTGCTTGAAAGATTCTTCACATCGAGGCCATAGAAGAACCATTAATGTTCCATAAAGAACCCTTCAGTCGAAGGTTCTATAAGGAACCATCTCTTTCTTACTTTTTTATAATCTAAAGAACCTTTTTGAAGCACTTTTTTTCAAGAGTGATATTTTAAGTCACCTCTGACATCGCAATTTGGCATTACTATAGACATTCTGTGAACCCTTGTACAGTTAAAAGAAAAAATTCAGAACAAGTGTGAAAAAAAGGGTTAAAAGTGTCCTTAACCCAGGGTTAACAAAGATAACCCGGGGTTAAACACAGCATGAAAAGCCCTAAATGTACTCCACAGAGTTGTCAAATCTTACAATAAATAAGATGAAAGAGTCTTATTTAAGAGTCCTTAAAGACACAACACACGTACCCAGCCTCTGTAGTCCAAACTGGCCGAAACCTTTTCCCCTCACAAAGCCTTGGTAGACAAAAGAGTCAGTGGAAGGCATGTAGGACACCTACGGAGGAAAGTACACAACAGTCAGCGTCTCAAACCGTAAAAGATTTTCAAAATGTCAAAAATGAGCCTCTGTGAGGTAAAATGTGTCAGCCAAGTGAAAGACCACTTATGTTTGACATTTACGTTCCCACCTCACTGTTTGGTAAAGAAGCAAAATAAAACGCACATATGCACAAACACACACACACTGCTTTCTCTTTCCCATTGTATGTTCAATGCCTTCTCTCATGCCCCCTCTTTAATGCACACACACACGCTCGCACACACACACACAGACACACACGCACACACACAGAAAACAAGGCCCACACTTTTAATTACACTCTCCCAGGTGCTTGTCCCGAGTGCATTGGAGGGGGGAAGAGACGTCTGGCCTTGATTACCCAGCAATGATTTAACTGACGTTTTAATTAAAAGGAAAACTTTGTCTGTGCTTTCCTATCTCCAGGAGTGACAAGATGTGTGTATGAGTATGTGTGTGTGCGTGTGGGGGACGCAGTAGGCGTATTAACTCAAGGTCTGGCCCTAGACAACAGCCCTTACATCAGCTGGCAAGTATTGATGTACACTAAGAGAACTCTTGAGGTAACCGTACAGAAATCTGCAAGCCAGACCACCATTTCTAAAGACCACTCCATAAAGCAGGGACTTGCGTCATCGCAAAAGCATGGCTGTCGAAATCAAGGGTACGTTGTTTTTGATAACCAACCCACTTAAGGATCAGCCACGATGGCTTGGTAGTTCTCGCTCGCGTTTTTAAGTTGATACGGTTTCAATATTTGATCTGCGATTGCCTATTATCTTCAAAGCAAACAATGCATCCGTCACTAATCCATGAAAACCCTGGAGAGTCATCAAAACGATTATTTCTTCCTTGGTGAACACTGCAGGGAGTCCGGTTGGAAATGACGATGACAATGGTTTTACATCTGTCCGGCAGACTGCTACTATAATTCAAGGGAAACATGAATCACACGTACATGCCCATCCAGAGCCCAGTTGTCGATTTTGAACTTGTTCACGAAAATTTCGACAGGCCCGCGAATCTGATACACCTGCAGCAACAGCTGGGCCTCTTCTTTCTTAAAGGTACCTGGAGGAACGAAGAAAAACAGTTGTTTGCGTGTATGTTCTCTCTTCTAGACGGTTTCAAATTAACAACATAAACCAAATTTTACTGCGCATGCGTGCTTTTGAGTGCCCAAAACTAAGTTCCAGGACACATCCGAATAGAATAGAGTCACATATGATTATTTCTATAATAACCAAACGAAATAAGTAAATTACATTAGCTAGCAAGTTAAAAGTATTATTTTGCATTGCCAGTAGAAGAACCGTTTCTTGATTAAGTTTAAATGAGGTACAGTTACACAACCCATTAAACAAATTGTTTATTTAATAAAATGAACATTAATAAAATTCAACAAATGTATTATATAATAAAATATCAATATAAATTATTATTAACATACATTTATTAAAATATATAGAGTTATATTATCAGCAACTAGCCAGATCGATCAACTAACAAAGACTTGAAGTTAACTTCGAGCCAGGTGCATTTATCCGATGAAACTGTCTATATTCAGAAAATAAATGAGGCTCTTAAAGGGCCAGCTCACCCAAAATGAACATTGAGTCACCTTTATATTGCTCACAATGTGCACAAGCATAAAATAAATTTAACACGGCCAAAAGATTGGTATTCGTCAAAAGATGACTTTTAAGCGTTACCTAAAAAAAGATTCACAGTCACAGGTCATCATTCAGTACTATTATATAAAAAACAGAGTAGATTCAATATTCTGCTATAAACAACTTTTGTTCCACAGAAGATAGAAAGTCCCACAAGACATGAGGGTGTATAAAGGATGAGATCATTTGGTGAACTACATCACATTGCACAAACACAACAGCCCGAACAGTAAAAGCCAGAAAATCGGCATTACCTCACCGTTCAAGAGAAACAAATGAGTGCTTTGTAATATGTGTTGTAAGGTCAAAATGTAAGAGCCCTCACCAGCCAGATTGAGTTGTACTCCACTGTGGTCCATGAGAGTGCCGTTGACCCGATTGCTGAATGGTTCAAAAGCAGTTATGCTTAACATTGCCGGCTGCTTCTTCCCTAGATATTCATATGAACCCCTCCAAAGAGAGTTCTTAGCGAACACTCCACTTGGCACTGTGAGAAAGCACAGAAAAAATCATTCAAAATTCAAGAAACGCTGACAATTAAATGTGTGTTGAGGGTCTAATATATTCAAGAACAAGTTAATTTAACCTGTTTTATACTGAAAGCCTTTTTCTTATTTATGATAGTCTGTGCTTCTTACCCGGAACTTTTGTGTTGGGCGGCTCTTGCACAGTTCCAACTGTTTTTCCGCTTGGTCTGTTATCAGCTATGGGACAGGAGATATTGTGCATTAGAGAGGAAGACAGATATTGAATTGGACCTTTCACAAACTAACAACACATGTACGCCGAGAGGAAAGTAGGGGTCAGTTGTTGTGTCTAGCCACAGGTACAGTCCACAGACCTAACCGTGTCAGATGCAATGTGCAGAAGCACAAGAAAAAGGTCTTGAGGTCTTATAAGATAGAGAGCATCTTTTTGTTATTTTAACCTGTTTCCCTTTTTCTGCAAATAAAATAAAAATAAATAAAATGCAAATAGAAACAATACTTTTATTTAATATTTGGGAGGAATGTTGCAAGTAGTTCACAATATAAAACAAAAAATGATAATTGAACCTTACGCATACCTATAAACAGTAATTTCAGAAAAACTGAAAATAACACTGAGCATATACATTTCCTAAAAACTGGAATTCATCTGAATGCCTGGTGAAATTCTGTCCGGCGCTCTGAACAGAGATTCCACACTCACAGTGGAAATGAAATTGCTTTATCTTATGTCAGTAAACCAATTTGCCCTCTTCATTCCCACAGGTGCTGTTAATATAGCCTCACCACAATAGGCCAGCAGACCATCCACCCACTGGCTTTGCTTTAAGATGTGTTAAAAATGTTCCCAAAATGTTTTAGGCTGTGATTTGAGGCTATCGCCATCATCCTCCAGCAGGGTAAAAGAAAGACAACCGTTCGATTGATATTTCTATCCTGTGCTCGCAGTAAATTCAGCCTGGGACCCATTTATCTGACAGAGGACAATTCAGAGCAGCCTTGCCTGTCCTAAGCCAAATCAATGCGTTCCACTGGGCTAATCAGCGCTCAAGCTATTCAAAATCTCAGGGATGTCACTATGAAATGAAGCGTGGTGAGCACGCTAGTGGTGGAGATGAAACAGATGCACAAGCGATTTCTCAACATTTTTGGAAAAGTAAATCACGAGGTGGAATATAGTAATTGTTTTATATGTGAAACCCAAACTCACACATGTGGTATTAATGTGTATGTAAAAACCATCTGAAGTTGTGTTTTGTGAGCTCAAGCATGGGTTTGTGTAAATTATTACAAACATACGGGCACACAAAGGAGGTTTCCCCGTCCAGCTGCCATCAGCCCTGCAGGTGCGGTGCTCAGACCCTCCAGCCAGATAGAAACCAGGCTGACAGGTGTAGATGAGTGTATAACCCAGAGATGGAAGCTCGATAGCACCTACATCTGCCTGCGCGGGGAGCTCAGGCTGACTACAGTGATGTGCTGAGGAGGAGAGAAAATGGACTGAAATGACTGAAGAGGACTTCAAATCTAAAGATTGCTCAGCATTATCCACCACCGCAGATTGATTGTTGTCAGCATGTTAAACAAAAAGAACACCCGTGTTGTGAGAAATAGCTGCTCACCGATGCACTCAGGTTGCATGCCGCTCCAGGTGAGGTTGGGTAGACATGTGCGTGAGATGGACCCGAGGAGAAGATGTCCTTTTCTGCAGCTGTAGTGCACTGAACTGCCAATCTGTAGAAACAAACACACAGTCAATAACTGAACAGACCGAAATAAGGTCCAGACATTTAAAACCCCTCTGATTTGATGTGATTAGCACCTGGAAGCCTTGAGAGTTGTTTTGATGTCCAAACAGAGGTGTGCCAGGATCCACACAGCTGGTGTGACTGGGATCTGTAAAGAATCCCAAGAAATTAGTTCATTTATGTCACTTACATCAAGGTTGAATCCAGTAGACAGTCTTAAAAAAGGGATAGTTCACCCCAAAATGAAAATCCTGTCATCATTAACTCGCCCTCATGTCTTCTGTATGACTTTCCTTCTTCTGCAGAACACAAAAAAATATATTCTGAAGAACGTTGGTAATCAAAAACAGTTGGTCTCCATTCACTTGCATTGTTTCTGTGTCCATACAATAGAAGTCAATGGGGACCAAAGTTTTTGTTTACCAACATTCTTCAATATATCTTCTTTAGTGTTCTGCAGAAGAAGGAAAGTCATTCAGGTTTAAAATGACTTGAGGGTGTGTAAATGATGACAGAATTTTGGTTTTGGGGTGAACTATCCCTTTAACATAGACTGAATTTGTCAGTTGCTGACCTATACAAGACGGCTGGGTCCCGCTCCAGGTTCCGTCATATTGGCAGTATCGCCGAGCAGAGCCAACCAGAATCAAAGGAGGGAAACAGGAAAAGGATACTGAGGACAGGTAGGTGAACCCTCTGTCCTCCCGTTTTCCCTGGGCTGGCATCCCTGGATCTCCACAAAATACAGCTGCAGGCGAAAGACATTTCCATTGGTATTATTTTGTCATCACTGCATCACCATTGCATCAAGCTAAACATTGTATGCTTCCTAAAATGTATTTTTAAAAAACATCCATTGAATAAGTTTCTGAATAAAAATTATTTTATAGCATTAAAAGAAGGACAATCCAATTACATTCAATTCAGTTGTAGTAAACAATGTTGTTTTTAACATATTGCTTATGTCCTTCTGAAACCTTGTATCTACATATTTTGTGTATTTTATACCATAAATATTTTTTATAATCACCCTTTTTATTTATTTAGCAAATATCTAACAAATAAAAAGTATTGAAAAGTGCTGGTATACTTTGACAACACAGTATTCAATCATTTAAAAAGTACAGTGGTTTTTCAATTTTTTCTGAAAACCAGCAATTTGGGTTTTGATATGCTTGTTAGGAAATCAGAAAATAAGATTTGACATTTTGTGTTTCTTTCTGACTTTCTGAGCCACAGCATCCATTGATTCAGAGACCACCCATGTGGTCCAGTATACAGCAGAAAATGTAGTTTCTTAAAAATTACTTAAGCTGTTAGAGAGAAAAATATCCCAAATCTTTAAACCATGTATTAATATTATTACACAAAATCAACAACAAGGCAGATTGGCGTAGAAACATGTAGCTATATTTTCTGTGGATTTAAACATTTTGGGTATTTTCAGCCTTTCCCAAAACTGACACTTACGAAAACATTGAGGCCGTTCGCCGCTCCAGTTTCCTGAGCCCTGGCAGGTGAGCACAGTAGGAAGGGAAAGCTGGTAACCCTGATTACAGGTGTAGCTAAGGCTCGAACCCCACTGGAAGTCAGACCCCACCACCTGACCATTAGGGATGCTGGGTGGAGCTCCACACACGATAGCTAAGAGAAATAGGAGAAGCAACTACCATTAGAAAGTCATTTTGAAACAAACAGAGAATATCAAACAAAATGAATACTAAACATGTTTTATTATTATTATTTAATATGCTTCATTATTACTATTGTATTTTTTATTTATTTGTATTATTTATAGCATGAATATGTTTTAGAAGAAGCCAATAGTGACTAGTTGTATCTGGGGTGCAATGCAAGATAAATCGTCAATATTTTCACCTGATGGTAAACTTTCTGCTTAAAATCAATTTGGTCAACTTTTAAAAGCAAACTTGCATATTAATGTCTCCTAAATAAATAGACATGGTCTAAAGGCCACAAAACCCCAATTTTAATTTCACGGCTGAATAAGACGTGAACTCAAACCTTTGCAATGAGGCTTGGTGCCGTTCCAAGTGCGGTCCTTAGTGCAGATGAGCGTGGAGGCACGATCCGCGTCCATAGTGAAACCAGGTGTACAGTGGAAGCTGACGTTGTGGCCGTAGGTGAAGTAACTGCCGAGTCTGATACCATTAGCTGGAACTCCCGGATCTCCACAGTTTATAACTGAAAGTGTACGGACAGATGAAAGTCAACAGAAGGTTGAACGGTGACTGATAAAACGTATATGAGTTCGGTGTTTGCCAAAAACCTAGAAAATTTGGAAGCGTCCATAATTAGTCCTTTCATTGACTCGGATAACAAATTGAAACAGATCCATTTTCATATGAAAAGGCTCATAAACTAGAAGCAACAAGATGTTTTATTGCTCTAAATGGTGCCTTTAAATTAATGAACTGTTGTTGGAATCAACTATGTGTGTTTTTTCCTCCAGTCACTTCCCGTAGTGTGAAGCCACCAGCACCTGCCTGTGCCAAAGAAACCAATGTGTCCATAATGTCTGCACGTGCCCTCAGGAGTCTGAACAGTGCGCATTGTGTTTTTATGAGAGTGGAAAGTCACTCGGGCCGCTGCCAAGAGAGGGGACAGGACTAGTCTCTATCTCTTCAACACAGGCCAGCTATACAAGCGTCTCTGATCAGCTTGCGTCCAGAGCCGGGATAATAGAGAACACTAGCCCTCAGTATTAAGTCCTGTCCCGCTACACTTTTGAAAGGCTTCACGCGAACAAAAACGCAATCTCGAGAGCCTCTGGATTCCTCGAGAGCATGGTCAGCTTTGCTATTCAGAGCAGTTTAGCGTAACGCAACAAAAGCGAGTGAGGAGGACTGTGACCTTCTAAAGCCACTCTTTGAAATGAGCTTTTCTTTCCTTGAAGTGTTTGTTTATTGAAAATGGATCAGCCTTTAGTTTACATCACAGACATTGATTATAACAGACCTGCTTATAGCATAAGATAAAGGTAATATCTCACTCCTAGTCCTGCGTTCCATACACAATTATACTGGTATGCAGGGATTGGAACTACAATAGTTCAGATCTTACTTATCACACAGATATCAATTTGTCCATTCAAACGGGGAATCATTAAATCTAACGGAAGTAAATTATGGATTACCTCAGGGATCAGTTTTAGGACCCTTTCTATTCTCCATACATGCTGCCCCTTGGCAACAGTATTACAAAACATGGAATAAGCATCCACTGTTATGCAGATGATACTCAGCTATATATCTCATCATGACCAGATGATACCTTCCAGCTATGCAAATCGGCAGAGTGCATCGATGATATAAAACATTCGATGGCTAGTAATTACCTTCTTTTAAATTCTAATAAAACAGAAACATTACTTATCGGACCATTTGGATTATAACCTGCAAAGTGAAGGCTTCACTGTTACTCCAACAAATACAGTTAAAGACCTAGGCGTTATATTAGACAGCAACCTGTCATTTAGAAATCACATCTCAAATGTCACAAAAACAGCCTTCTTCCACCTTATAAATTTTGCCAAATTACGAAATATTCTGTGTTGCTGAACCAGAGAAGCTTATTCATGCATTTGTGACCAGGATCCACTTGACTATTGTAATGCTCTACTTAGTGGTTGTCCTGCATCATCAATAAACAAACTACAGTTAGTTCATAATGCAGCTTCCAGAGTTGTAACCAGGTCAAGAAAATATGAACACATAACCCCAATGTTATCATCCCTTCACTGCTTACCGATTAAGTATCGTATTGACTAAAGTTCTTTTAATTACTTATAAAGCCCTAAACGGTTTAGCCCCTAAACCTAGAATAACTAAATTCACCAAAGGGGATAGAGCTTTCTCATACATAGCACCTAAACTCTGGACTAGCCTTCCCAATACTATTCGAGGGTCAGACACACTACCCAAATTTAAATCTCGATTAAAGACACATCTTTTCAGCCAAGCTTTCACTTAATGCATAATATGCTAAATAAACCACAGGGAGACTGCATTAATTAGATATCATTCACTAGACTGATCTTGCTTGTTATATAAACACCATGCACTGTGCTGTCTTTTGTGTTCTTGTGTTTTTCTTATTTTTTCGTGTAAAGTAGCTTTGGAACAATGCACATTGTGAAAAGCGCTATATATAAATAAAGAAAATGAACTTCGTGCGAGATGAGTCATCAATTCTTTCTGCCTGTTTACCTGTCTGATAAAGACTACATTTTGAATGCATAGTACACGTTTACTAAAGGCACATTTTGTTGACTGTTTGGAGCTAGCAAAATAAATAGAATAGATAGTAAATCATAGATATCAATAACTAGATGCTGCATTAGCATCTGTTTCAAGGGGCTGCTATACGTACTGTAAGTCGTCCGCCATATTGGAATAGTGCGAGCCGGTCCGTTAACACTCAAGATTAAACTGACTGTGTATGATTATGAAAACACATTTATTATTGTGTAAACTCAAACATTATATGGAATATTATTCCCAGTGGTTTTCACAGCCATGGCTGTTCGCAGTGTTGGGGCATTCTAGCAAACTGTGACTGACGACAGTGGACCTTTTGAAGATGACAGACATGTCTTCCTGCCTGAAGTGCTTGAATGAGACACCTAGTTATATATATATATCTATGCAGTAAATGGTCTCAAAGATCTCAAACGGGAAGTGTTGATGGGACACCTGTGCATTCTGGCATGTCTCCGGTCCAGGTGCCATTGACTGTACAGTGACGAGTGAGAAGGCCGGTGGAGTAGTAGCCTTCTCTGCAGGTATAGGTGATAGAGCGAGAAAACACAAATCCGTCATGGTACTGGATAATGGCATTGCGAGGAGTGCCAGGGTTGCCGCAGGAGATCACTGTGAGAAACACAAAAAGAACAAAACATTAAATGGGGTACATTGTGGACATTGTGTACATTTTGTCTCAACAAAGCTAAGCTTAGTGCTCTGAACAATGAAGCTGTTTGTGACAACACAAGCCCCTCCTTTAACCTGGACAGCTATTTGTTAATTTAGCAGTTAATTCATAAACATATTTACAGCAGGAGATCTTATATATTAGACACACTTGTGCCCCAGGACAGGGCAGATGGAGCTTATTTATGGGTTTGTGCCAGTAGAGAGCAGGTGGGCATAGGCAACCTGGGATGCCACCAATATGGGCAAGAGGTCTGGACATTGGAGACCTGCCAATGTGGAAGCAGGTATATTGAGCACTGCACACCTGTGATAACCTGTTATTATACATCGCAGGGTTTCTCAACTTTCGGAATTCGAATTAAGTAAATTTTAACAGATTAACATGACACAAGCTTAAAATGAAAGGGACAGTTCACCCAAAAATGGAAATTTTGTGATCGTCTACTCACTCTCTTTTCTGATGAACACAGAGAAATATATTTGGAAGAATGCTTGTAACCAAACAGTTCTTGGCTATTATTGACTCCCATAGTAGGAAAAATTACACTGTTAGTCAAAAGTGTCCCTGAACAGTTTGCTGTCCTACATTCTTCAAAGTATCTTCTTTTGTTTTCAACAGAACAAACAAATGTTTACAGATTTGGAAAAGCTCGAGGGTGAGAAATAAAGAAAACCATTTTTAGGTTAACGGTTCCTTTAACCATGAACCTTGGTTTCTAAATGTCTCTTTAATTTCAAAGGTTTCATGCTCTTGGCATTACAAGAAAAAAATGACTATGGTTGGCACAAACCATGTGTGGGCAGACCTGAAAGGTAGCCTAAGGAAAAAGCTTCAAACATCTTTTTGGTAAATGCTGGGAAATCTGACTCTTTGTTAGAAGGACATAAAAGTCTTCCTGATCTCTTCTTGCACTTTCACAATGTGCTTTTAATGGCATTTAGGATGTAAATTTATGAACGGGAGCTTTATACGTGTATTGATTTGTTCTTTCCAAACGCCTGCATTTTCTGAGAATCTACCTTTTAAGACACCACAGTTTGCTGAATTGGCGTGGATAACAACAGCCCATGGGTCAAATCAATACAAAACAACAAAAACCTACACACACAGTTATTCAAACACACCCCACACATTTGTACACACAGGTAAAAAATGCTAAAAAATTCTACAGCTTTGCAGGAAACTGAAAATTGAGAAACTCTCAAATGTACAAGGGTGACTGTTAACAAGATGTGAGATGTAACAACTGGTTGGTGTTAAAAAACTGAGTTAAGAGAATGGCAGGCATCTCAACATGGGTAATTAATCCTGGTTTTCTGCCTCTCTGACACGCTTTTCTCTAAATTGTCAGCTTGACTCTACAGACGCTTTAAACAAACGACATGAGCAGAATAACAGTGGCATTTCAAAGACGACGAAGTAAAAACTAATCAGCAATGTGATGTCCGATGAACCAGCGGGGCTGCAACAGTCGTTTGGGCAACTGCACCGGAGGTTGCAGAGCATGATAAAAAAGAGAAAACTGAAAATTGTAACATATGTACACCCCAGGTGTACCGAGGCACTACAAAGTGACAGCGGAGAACAGAAAAAGAACAGACGAGAACCAATCAGGAGAGAAGAAAATATCCCAGCAGCCTCTTTCTATCTTTGTCTGTCTTTCTAAATCTCTCTCTCCGATTCTGCTCAAAGTTTAGACACTGGGGAATTTGCGAGCGGAATCAAACTGCGATGAAATAATTCCTTGTCTGTGGTATTAGCATACTGTTTTTGGATTCGTCTTCCTGAGGCACGATGATTAATCACCCACGTTCTCCACAGCCACCTAGGTTTCATTTTTCTTACCTAGGCACTCAGGCTGGATGCCCACCCAGGACCCGTTGGCCAGGCAGCTCCGTTCAGATGAGCCTATCAGAATGTAGCCGGGCTCGCAACTGAATCTCACAACGCTCCCTCCGGAGAACTGCTCTCCCAGACGGATCCCGTGCACCGGTACGCCGGGGTCTCCACACATACCGGCAGAATCCCCTGAAAAGACACAATTGAAATCATGACTTCACACTGCCTCTGTAAATGCCAACAAACACAAACAAACATTTGAAATGTTGTTGGGTTTTGCTGGAGTAATGAGTTTCCCCCATTACTGGGCAGGGTGAAAATGATAGTTGTCCAAAAATAAAATAAAAAACAGGCAAGCAGTTGGCATCTTTGGGTCGGTGTGAACCAACCCCCTACGAACCACTGAAAATTATTATGTGTACTGTCAGTGTGCGCCACAATCCCCACTAAGCCAATCCAATTTAGATCCTTTGACAGCGAATGACTGGAAAACTACCATCTTCGACACCCAGCGGGACTTTGGAACTCGCTCTCTATTGCATTAGGATCTTATTTAAAGAGGTTAACTGAGATTTACACAAGATGATGAGTAATTTCATTCATATTTATTGAACAACTCTCTGCGGTAGAGCCGGCACTGAGATGAAAAAAGAGGCATCACAGCGGCATGGGTAAGGTGATAATTTACTTTGAATAAGAAAGCACCAGGGACGGAACATTTTGCTTAATTTGCCTGCTCATAATGCAGACGTTGCTCAGCGTTCTTTAGTAAATCCTCTTATTTTTGATCCACTGATGCATTTACAAATGATTTTTCTATTCCTCCACATTCCTCCCCTGGTAATGCTTGACAAACAATCGCAAATTCGGATTCAACTCCAAGGCTTTGGGTGAGGGCTGAGGTAGATATGAAAGAATTACTACTATTTATACCACATATATCCATTTTATAAACTTGCATTGACAGCCTGGTTATTAACCACGGGGTGTGTACGATGTTCTTTATAAAAAAGCCGAACGCACCTTTTGACAGCCGGCAGAAAGAAACTGCAATCTTTTAGAAATATGAATGTTATGAATTGTGATATTAAACTGTCGGTGGTTTTATAGCCAGGGATGAGGCTCTTCTGCCATATCGGAGGGCTGCAAAAGACTGATGTGTTTATAGCGGAGCAGGCCAGCTCATCACCTGGTGGGCATGTGGGAGTCTATGTCTCCGAGCCCAATATGAGAAGATTAAAGCGGTTTATGGAGGGACACACTTTTCGCCCTTCAGGACGCTGCCGAGACGGCAGTATTGTATTACCGCCTACTGATCTGGGCTGTGATCCCAAAGCCATTGATTCATCATCTCGCAAGCTTATACGAGACCTCGGAGATGGTGCCGTCTCAAATGCAAAAAGCGGTGATGTGTGATTTATGCATGTGCCGGTGAAGTATGTACCGGAGCAGTGTGGCAGCGAGCCGCTCCAGTGGCCATCCAGCTGGCACATGCGGGTGGTGTTGCCCACGATGGTGCGCTGCCCCATGCAGCTGAAGCGGATAACGGAGCCCACTGTGCGTCTGTCCCCTGAGATCTGCGTGTATGGAGGCATGCCGGGACGATCACACAGAACCACTGCGGCAGAGGGGAAACCAGAAGAATAAGAGGAGGTTATGAAGCAATACATCATGTTCTGCCAAAGATTACCCACAATGCGCCGTCACATCAAAATGAAGGTATGGAATTATAATGATCGCGTCGCTGCTCGTTTTTTATGTTAGTATCGACTTAGCAGTACTTTTGACATCCAGACTTACAGAGGCACTTGGGTAGGGAACGGTCCCACGTGCCGTCTCCCTGACAGCTCAGAGTGCTGGTGCCAAGCAGGTAGTATCCTGGATTACAACTGTACGAGACTGTGGTCTGGAAACTGTAACGATGAGGCCCGCTGGGCAGGACCTGTCTGACGCCGTTCTCAACATGACCTGGTTCAGTGCAGTTCACAACTGAGAAGAGAGAGAGAGAGAACAGGTTATGAAAAATATACAGCAAAAACTCTTGTGAGAAATACAAGATTGAACGATGAGTGGAAAACACTGTTTAACGAAAAACCAACCGATCCATCAACTCTCAACCGAGACACCGACTAAACCTACATCGGCGATTTCACTAAACTGCTGTGAAACTTTAGAATGCAGTGTTTTGATGCAAACACTTGTGTCATCTTCACAACACACTGGCAATTCAGCCATTCAAACCAGACACTAAATGTGCTTAAAATAAAACATAAGTGTGCTGCTTACCATCTACACAAACACACACAAAATACAGTAAAAGATAAACGTCTCTGAATATCTGAATACCCCCCAAAAAAACCTAGCAGTTGCTTAATCTACGACTGGTGTACAGACTGGCTGAGGGAAATTGAAAGGCTGGAAATATTTACATTAACATTTAAGATTTTATCCAAAGGGACTTAATGAGAAAGCAATTTGTCAATGAGCTAACAATAAATGTAATTTCCAAAGTAATGTTTACAAGTAAGATCAGTTAAAGCTTGGGGAAGATGAACAACATAGTTTTTATATTTAAACATGGAACTGGAGAGAGTGGACGGGGGGGACAGGGGTGTTTGCTAGCCACATAGACAGTAGCAGAAAAAAGGGAGAACAAATAAATGGAAAAACTTAAGAATGAACGAAAGAAAGAACGGACAAATTTCGAAAGAAAGAATGAATGAATGAATGAAAGGAGGAAAGAAAGAAAGTAAGAACAAATAAATGGAAAAACTAAAGAATGAATAAAAGAAAGAATGGACTAACGAAAAAAGATAAAAATATAAACAAATGAATGAAAGAAAGAAAGAACGGACAAATGTGCAAAAAACTAACAGAGAACAGAAGAAACAAGAAAGAACGAATGAATGAATGAATGAATGAACGGACAGAATGAAAGATAGACAAATAGAAAGAAAAAACGAATGAAAAACTAAAGAATGAATGAACGAGTGAAAGAACGGATGAATGAATGAACAAAGAACTAACGAAAGAAAGATAAAAAAGAACTAATGAAGAAGAGAAGAAAAGAAAGAAAGACAGAAAGTAAGAACAAATTTATGAAAGAAAGAATGAATGAACAGATGGATTAACAAACAAACAAAAGAATGAAAGAAACTAACAAAAGAAAGAAAGATAAAAGAAAGAACAAACGAACGAAAGTAAGAAAGAACGGACGAATGAACAGAAAACTAAAGAATGAACAGAGAATGAAAGAAAGAAAGAAATAAGATTTTTTTATTTGTGCTTGGATGTAATTCGATAGTAAAATTGATGCTCCTGCCGGCCAGTGGCAATTTTGAGGAGAGGTGGTTCAATTATCCGCTGATATGAGTCTAACCAACTTATCTGTGAGGTTTAGGAGCCCATTTTTGAGCTAGAAGTGGTTCACTCGGACACAAATTGGTGCTGATTAGCAAGGCTGAATGCTGAATTATTGATGCAGCTTGGAGCTCCCGCATTTTTTACAAGCTCCTTTTGTGCCATTAAGCGAGCTTCTTCCCACGCGCCACGTTAATGATAGACCATGATGGAGAGGAGACCGTGACGGATATCATCAGACCACTTCAACTTCCTTAGTCTGTGTAAACACCCATTTATAATGTAAAGAGAGGGAATGTTTGAGGGGATAGGAAATGCTTTAAATTTTACAGATTGGAATTTAGGTGATAATTCGGATCAATGGACAATCAGAGGGATAGTTTTTCTGAGTATTTGCATTCACAAATAAACAAACAGACATTTCCCAGGGCACATGAGGTCAGACGCATTCATGTGATGGGCTGTCATTGGAGTCTCTGTCAATCATCTGTCACTACAAGGACATAACCTCACCTGAAGCCGTAGTACTCTGAATCCAAAATCGTTTATAGAGGTAGTAGAAACAAAATGAATTAAAGTATTTCTTCTATAGTATAAACATTCTACGTGGAGTGGTGAAGTTTGTATATTTTCATTGTCATGTGAACCGTATGTTTATTGGCCTACAACGTAACAACAACACATGAAATTAAACCATCATTTTGTTAATTTCTTGCTACACACGACATGTTATCTAATGTTTGCACCATGCTGAGCTATGAAGCCGAACCGAATAGAGCAGTCAAGTGTGAATTTATTGCGACACAGCAGTTTTCACACTCCCTGGTTAGGTGACAAACACGCACATACACACAAACACACACTCTGGATTACTTTTGATTAAGTTGCAGGACTTACTTTTGCACCTGGGCAGAGCGTTGCTCCACTGGCCATTGGACTGACATTGAGACTTGACGGCACCCTGTAGAACGTAACCGGGGATGCAGGCAAACCGCACAAAGTCATTGAGGTTAAACTGCGTTCCCTGAGTCACGCCATTAGCAGGGTTGCCCGGATGTCCACAGGTAATAGCTACACAACATCGGAGGAATACATTAACCTCACATGCACATACAAGGGTTACCAAACATTCTCAAATAATAGATCGTTTAACGTTCACTTACGGACGCAGACGGGGGTCTTTCCGGACCAGCGATGGTCCTGCTCGCAGATGCGGACGGACACACCGATCAGTCTGAATCCAGGATTGCATTGATAAACGACACTGCCTCTGTAATTGTAGTTCTCTCCAATGATCTGACCGTTCACAATAGGCTCGGGTGAGCCACAGTGTCCAGCTGTTTGAAGAAACACATTGTAGTCATACAGCAGAGATTAGCACATCAGTGTCTATTAGTCAATGCAAAGGCATCATTTGTCCAACATAGAAAAGTGAAAACACTCACCTAAGCATTGGACCTCAGCTCCACTCCACAGGCCATTGGACATGCACTCTCTCACTCTGGAGCCCACCAAAGTATAACCAGAGTTACAGGAGAAAATAGCCGTGGCTCCGTACACCGTCAACGTTCCTATTTTATTCCCGTTTGGAGGGGTTCCAAGGTCTCCACAGGAAATGACTATGGACAATCAAATGAAGATCATTATTTATGTCTGAAAACTCATAACTTAAACAGTGCCGACATTTCGTATGATAGGTTTGATTTGGGGTTGGGGCTGTGCAGTGGCTCTCCAAGGAGGAAACTGAATAGAGTTCTTGTACTGTATGTGGATAACATGGAATATGCATTTCAAGGGCATATATTTACATTCAATAGTCTTAGTGTTATTTTTCCAGCAGTGTTTAGAGCAAGGACTTTTCCTGTTGTGGTCTTGAGGCAAATTGTATGCTTGGCAGCCTCAGTACCTTGCAGCAGTAAGATTTCCTAAATAGTCATTGGTCAAACAGAACTTTCAGCTGCTGAATCGCAAAAAAGGACACTTGGAAATATGTCTAAATTAAATTCTACAGTCTCTCATTATAAACGACATGTAATATATGTTGAAGAGAGAAACAGACAAACTTACTTTCACAGGATGGTTTTGGTTCAGGGTAATCCCAGGTACCATTAGCCTGGCAGCGGATGACCCTTTGACCTTTGTAGAAATATCCAGGATCACAGGTCAGCACCATCATGGCCTCATATTTATTCTGCATGCCGTAAATAAGTCTCCATCTCCCATGATCCACAGCGGAGTGGCCGATGTCAGGGCAGGTCACAGCTGAATATGATATTGGGGTTTAAAGTGTTCTCAGATACAGACGGTTCAATAGTCTGAGAAAACTAGTGAAGGTTTCACATCTCAGTTCATGTTTTATTGCTAAATATTTGATCAATGTAGCAATTTGAGAAGGCGGATGCTGCACACTGGTGGTGGTTGAGGAGAGACCCCCTCATATGATTGTAAAGTGCTTTGGGTGTACAGCAATACACTATAAAGCGCTACATAAACGCTTTCAATATTTGAATTGATAAAAATCATCTGAAGTAAATTTAGCATAATCCTAAAAGTTTCTATTACTGGATTTAAATAAATATTTAAATTCAAGATTTTCAGCGTTGATAAGAATTTTAAAGAACCTAAAATAATACACTGCTTTTGTTAGTAATAAATCTCGAACTGAGGGAACTCTATTTAAACTTTTGTTGGTCTTTTTAACTTACGAACACATCGAGGACGGGTCTCCATCGGGGTCCACCTCCCTGACTCTTGACAAACAGTTGACACCGGCTGAGCGTTGGCCAATCGAAATCCAGGGTTACAAGAAAATGTGACCCTTGAGCTGAGAGTAAAGTGCTGCCCAATGACAGAGCCATTTACCGGAGCAATGGGCATCCCACAGGATACAACTGTAAAAGCAAGAGATTGAATTCTGTGTACATTCTCACAAAGCCCCAAAGAAACTGAGTGCCTTTTTTCTATAACAGTTCAAAGATCAACAACAAAAAAACGATGTGGTATGATCAGCATGTTTGCTTGCATTGCATCTTTGTAAACACTAAGCGAACGCAAACCAAAAACAGCGAGCGACTGTCCAAACATGCACTTGCAGCGGTTCTGGAAAGGTAAACAAGAGCAGCGAGCAAGCAATGGGCTGAATCCAAGATGGAGATTACATCTGGGCATTGGATGAAGAATACACAGAGAAGACACAGAGCTTCCAGCATCATTTACAGCTGTTGGCCATAACCAGGGCAAGACAATCCTGAACATGCCAGCCAAACAAAATACAATTTACCTTGGATACACATAGTAAGTAGACAGTAAAGCCACAGTTCAGTCATTGAAATTAATGAATGTCTATTTATTAAAGGGTCGTATGGCGCGAATACGTGTTTATCTGTGGCTTTGATGTGCACATGCATGTATTAGACACGTAAAATTGCAAGAATTAAAGTGTCAGAACAAAACATGCTTTCTATCTAAAAGCGAATGCTCAACCAGGCCTGCCGGAACACCGCGTGTAACCACACCCCCACAAATCTACGTAAGTTGGTGGTATGATTTGACTAAGACCGCCAGAATGTATACGCAAATAAGTTGGGCGTACCTGTACCATTTTATTTCCGTAACAATGCATTGCAGTATTCGACCAATCACTACGCACTGGCTAACTGGCCATCATAGCACACCTCGCTTTTCAGAGCGATGAGCTTTGTTAAAAATTGGCGCGTTTCAGAGAAGCGGGGCAAAGAGGAGATACAAACAAGCAAAGTACTATATGTGGAAAATACTGGGTTTTTTAACATTAACTCATGTATTCACATTGCATTACATCTAAAATAAACAATAATATTCATTTTAGCCATGTAATATGACCCCTTTAAATAATAAAACATCAAACTAATTAAAAAGTGGCATTTACCCCAAGCCAAATATGTAAGATATTTTCAGCTTGTCAAATTTTGTCCATGCTCACATTTGTCCATGTGATTACTGTTCAGTTACGAGATAACATTTTTAACAACTCAGCCGCACTACACCTATACGGCCCTTCATAGCAAATTGACTCATTTCACATCCTTCTTTCGCTGAAATGATGTATAATGGATACATATGCATGACATCCATTTTTCCACAGCCCCGAGTCAATTGAATTATACTTCAACTATTTAAAAGATTTTTCACTGTTTTGATACAGCAATGGCAGAGCTCTGAGTCTCTTGCCCTGAGGCATCTCGCACCGACCCTGTCAAATTGAAATCCACCTGTCTCACAGGTGACACCCTTGTTAGTCGGGAAGAGGTGATGAAATGCAGTGCTTGCGAGACAGCAAAACGCCGGACTC
The DNA here is from genome assembly GCA_029783895.1 of Triplophysa bombifrons. Lineage (NCBI taxonomy): Eukaryota > Metazoa > Chordata > Actinopteri > Cypriniformes > Nemacheilidae > Triplophysa > Triplophysa bombifrons. Next base: position 9,852,956 of record CM056469.1, read on the forward strand.
CGTGGAGGTCCCTGCTTAAGTGGATGATAACTGCCTCTTTCTAAGGAGGCTCTCCCCTCGGACAGCACATTAGCAATAGTCTCGCAGCTATGGCTTCTGGCTAACCCATTTATTGTGATGAGCAATCTGACAGATGCAGCCAAGCGCTAAACATTGATGGAATACAGAATTAGCCTCTGTGGCGCTGGTCCTTCTCAAAAAAAGAAAACAAGTTCAGAGATGGCGGAGGGGCACAGGAGAGTCAAGTGGAAGGAGAGGGGGTGGACGATAACAAGCTCCAGACTTTGGCGTCGTCGACAGAATTTTTCAACTCACCTTGGCAGAGAGGCACCGGAGCGTTCCATTGGTGGATGCCCTGCGGGGTCCGGGTACAGGTGGCGGTGGTCTGGCCGATCAGGTTGAAGCCTCGTTCGCAGTTGAAGCGCAAGGTGCTGCCCAGCTTCGTTCCCGTCTGACTGTGTACCGAACCATTCATGGGAGGGTCTGGGGTACTGCAGTACGCCGCTGTCGCAGACACAAACGAAAACACATCCAGTGAAGTTGAGCACAAATCCGTTCATGCGAATGTCTTGTATTTTATTGCAACTCCTCATCCTGTTTACTGGAAATGGTAAATATTAATGAAGTTGGGAGCAGAGGGCTGATTTAATAGATCAATCCTCAAAAGTGACCAGCCATTTTGTAGGTCTTCAAAATGCTATAAACTACATTTTCCAAAGAGCATTGCGGTTGGTGCAATACAATAAGCATACTAAACGTTTTAAAAATAACTCTAGGTAAATAACATATATAAAAAAAAATACTCCCAAAAATTTATGTTATTTGGGAGTGTAGGAAGACTCAGTTAACTGCTGAGGTAAATTGGAGTGTTATTTCTGTCCTTATCCAAAAAAGTGCTGATGGATTATGGGTAGTGTAGTTCTTTACTGGAAATCTTTCTCTAAAAAGTTATATACTGACTTGTGGCTTCTCCATTGAGCCAATTACATTTTTGTCTCCCAAAGTCAACTGCTGATATGTTGTGGGTGCTCATAAAAGGCCATGAAGGACACACGATAATAACAATATCTTCATTTATGTACAATTGTATCTGGCTAAATGTTATTTTAGAACAAAGCAAAGATTCATTCCACAAAATTCAAGCTGGCTGCAAGATCCAAGACGATCAACAATCACAGATCGGATCAGATCAGATAAAATCAAATCTAATAAAAGTTCCAGGTGCAGATTTAATGAGAAAAAGAGCGACAGAATTGATACGGGGGTTGACACTAAAGGAGGAAAGGCAGGGAATGTAATTTGTCACACTATTGAGCACATTAGATGCCCACAAATTCATCCGACCTTAAAATAATCCAGGTAAACAAGTTTGGCTTGCTCTCTGAAAGCAAATCACTCCCTGAACTATTTTGTTAATGAAGGTTAATCATTATAATTAAACTGATTATTTCAAACAATACTTCTCTTGTGCTATTACGAATATTAGAAATATAGAAAACTAGAGTTAGTTAGTAGAGGGACCGAAAATAATAATTTCACTCTTCTTTGCTTCCTCAAACATCATATGTGAGGGGATTCAAATTCCTTATACAGCATGTTTAAAAGCATAAAAGCGACTCTAAAGAGAAATGTTTTAGTCTCATGCATTAGCAATAGCAGTAGAGATTGAGGATAACGGATCTATTTGAAAGTTCACATATCCTATTTTTCACTTGAAATAAATTCCCTGCTAATGGTTTTAAATGGTTTAGAGTGCTGCAGGTAGATTTGGATAACACATTTTTTCAGTCTCATCTGACACAACAGGTGCTGCCCTCTAAAAGTCTGCTATTGATTGTTGGTTTCAGAGGTCTAGCCATGAGAAAAAGCTTTGTGGCAATGTAGCTTTCCCATGCAACTACTTAGTAAAGAGCTGCATAATCCAGTCAAACCTCTGTTCACTACCTGGCTAAGACCCATGAGCCCCAGCTTTTCATTTAATAATGTCAATATGAAAACAAACTGCGTACTCTCTCATTCCCCAAGCAGCAGAGCTGTTGCTGTCGATCTTTAACCTGGATCACTTTCTTCTGTGATTCAGACGCAGACCTCTCTCCACTCAACGACAGCCATTCACCAAACACAAACAGTTGAGAGTAAAAAGTTCAAGGAAAAGGTATGTTTGTGTGTTTATGTTTGCGTGTGCGTGTGTGGGGGGGGGACTCGCTACATTTGATGAAGTAACAGCCTGTGGAAATATAAGATGGATTGAGAAAGAAAACAGTACGAAGCTTTGAGTCTGTCCCGCCATCTGTTTTTTGTCCCACTGAGGTATCGCTACAGAAGGGAAACCATATTGAGCAGGGAAACCTAGGTGTGCTGCTGTCGCGAACCCAGCCTGTCACGGGGCCCTATATCAAAAATCCATCATGCGAGGAGGGAGCGAGGAAAACAAAACAAGCTGATGACAAGAGAAGGAGCCTGGTGAGTGAGACAAAGAGGTGATCACTCATTGCTCCGAGAAGCTAATGATTACGGGCATAAGGAAACTTGAAATATTTATGACTCATTTACGATAATGGCTTAGTCAAGGCTTGAGAAAGCACCGGCTTTTGATGGACCAGGACCAGGCAGTGGTTTTTATCACATACTAAACAAAATGTTTTGCTATTTTGTGTTTGAAGTAGAGATGCATCGATATATCAGCCAATAATCGGTATCCGTCAATAAAAGCAATTTTTTACACCATCGGTTAATAGTAAAAAACAGCTGATGAACAGGGCCGTCAATCAAACGAGGACAGATAGTGCAATGAATTTGTGCTCTTTATATGGAAAATGTTAAGAAACATAACCAGTTTGATGTTTGTAACAAGGTTTATTAAAAGGACGGAAGGCGACGGGAACCGGAAGACATTTAAACATTTAAAAAAGTAATAACAGCCGGCGGCCCCTCACGGCTGACCGCCGGCGAAAAAAACATAAATACAAATACAAACATGTTCGGGCCCGGTCCTCTCTCTTCGGCGGTCCGGTCGCTCGTTCTCTTATATGCTCCCGATCTCCTACGTGATTGAAGACTGGTGTTCGCACAGCTGGCGAACCACGGTCTCGCCCCGCCTACTCCACTACAATGTTCAATATTAATAGTCATTATATGACTGAATAACTTTAGGAAAATTAAGAAATAGTCATTTAATCTAGATATCTCTCTCAATAATCGGCTATCAAATCGATGGTGAAACTTAGAATCGGTGCATCTCTAGTCTAGCTTGAATTGCAACAGTTAGTTAAAAATTATGATTTATAAATTGAACTTTCACGACAGATTCTGCGGGAAAGATTCTTGATGTAAGTAAAGAACTTAAAGTAACCTGCAATTTTATTTTTCAGACAAAGACAATAAAAGTTTTGTGAATTTTTATGCACCTGACGGCAAGTGGGTCCGTTAATTCAGTAGCTCTGCTCTGAATGATTTCGTAAGGTTCAGATTTATTTCCATTAAATTCAAGCTGAAAACTTGTGATTTAAATAAACGTAAGGGATAGTTCAACCTTCTTACATCATTTATTCGCCCAGATGTCATTTCAAACTTGTATGACTTTCTGTAATTTGCAAAACAAGATATTTTAAGGATCGCCCAAATTGACTTCCATTGACAACCACTGAGACATTTCCCAAATGATCTTCTTCTGTGTTCCACAGAGGAACGACTCATACAGGTTTGAACAACATGAGAGTAAAGAAAATGGTGATGTGATATTTATTTTTGAGTGAACTTAACCTAAAGTGTGCATTAATATTGTCTCCAAATAAAAATGCAGCAAAATGTAAGAAATTAAAAAAGTTTGAGTGAAGTTTCAAAGATTTTTGGGGGTGGACTGTCCCTTTACATCATTTTCTAGCACTCAGGAAACATATACAACTCAAAAGACCAGGAAACACCAGCTTTAAGATATCCGTATATGATTCTGCCATTTTTGCCAGACCTTAAGTGTTTAGACAATGAATCTGAATCCTCACCTGAATAGCGGATACGAAAACCCTTGTGGCTGGAGGTGTGATCGAAGGACCAGTGCAGATAAACTCTGTTTGAGGAACTGGTGATGCTGAGGGGAGATGAGTAGTTTCCACTCAGTGATATAAGCAGCGGACTCTGTCTTGAGGGGCCTGTGGATACAACAGCGCACAGGGATGTGACAGATTCCTATGGTGTATCTCTCATCCAAAAGAAGAACAGATATGCATGTTTGACAACCGGCATCTCAATGGAAGCTCGGACATATTTAACCTGTATTACATGTATATTTAATGTGATCTTGTTAGTATTCATAGGTATCCTATGTGAATTTCTTTATGAATTCCCGCAAAGAGGTTCTTGAGAGGATTGTAAGGATGTAATGTCTATTATGATGAACATATAAGGGCTTATGTTTTTGATGTAAACATACAAAGCTAATACAAAATCACCATACTGTAGGTGCGTCCTAAATCGCCCACTTAAAGGGGTCATATGGTGCGAATACGTGTTTTTCTGTCTTTGATGTGTTATAAGTTGCCCATGCATATATAAGACACGTAAAATTGCAAAAATCAAAGTGTCTGAACAAAAGATGCATTCTGTCTAAAAGCGAATGGTCACCCAGACCTGGCTGAAACGCCTCATGTTACCACAACCCCATCAATGTATGTCAGTTTGTTGTATGAGTTGACAAAGGCTGCCCAAATGTATATGCAAGTAAGGTGGGCGTACCTGTCGGCACAATTGCTTTGTAACCTGATGTTCCAAATATGGTAAGAGGCGTTACATTTCCGTCACACGCTTGCAGTATTCGACCAATCACTACGCACTGGTTAATTGGCCAATCATAGCACACCTCGCTTTTCAGAGCGATGAGCTTTGTAAAAACGCTTTGCGCGTTTCAGAGAGGCGGAGCTAACAGGAGAAACAAAGATGCACGGTATGTGGAAAATACATCGTTTTTGAACCTTAAATCGTATATAGTCATTGCATTACATCTAAAACAATCCATCATATTCGTTTTAGCCTTAAAAATTGATTTTTTTTCACACGCATTGTGCCATGGGATTGACGTCATTTGTGCTCGTCTGGAAACCGATTTACTTCCGGTAAATTAAGTTTTTAATGTTCCATTAGGGACAATACTACTCTTCTTTAATTCATACACTACAAGGTTACAGTAAGTGCTTAGTTTAAACGCATAGTGTATAGTATGTCATTTAGGACAAAACTCATGGTTAATTGAGATTAAATTACAAACACTGCTTCTCATAGCTGATGTCATACTAGAAAAAAAAATCCCACTTCTCTCTCTCACTGCCACCATCAGTAGTCACATATCTTACTAACTCAGAATTGACATGTTTACCAGCAGCAGTGAAGCCAGCGGCTCATTTGCCATGCATTTCTGTCCCAACTGTTCTTCCGTTTTTCGCTGCTAATGTCGAACGACAGCGTTCCTTTCAAAAACTCAACCGCCGGCGATTTCGGGTCAACTTAACTCTGATTCTGCCCAAAGAGGCTTGCGTGTGCATTAAAGGCTACTGCAGAAGTCACGCTGGTGTCTGGACAGAGCTGCAGGGAGGTGAAGCGATCTGCTGCGATCTGTCTGCTGCTGGCATGTTTTGAAAGCCAAAATCTGGTTGGTGGCGCGATGTGAGTTGAAATGATAATCGGCGTTGAGTGTCCCGGCTCCCCTCGGGAGTAGCTCAGACTGCTCCTGGATGACACTTAGATGGGCGCACTAGCAGAAGCGCTTTGTCACTCTCAAGGGTGTGTAGCACGACACCACTCGGTGCGGGAAGACTGTCATCCAAGTCTCATTTTATTCTTGACTGTTTTTATGGAGTTGATGGATTAAAATCGTTGTGATACTTGACGCATTAATTGACTATAATGCTTTTAGCGAACATTAAAATGAAAAAATGAAGTATTTAAACAATAAATAATTTATATTATAAAGAATATCACTATAATGTAATCATATATTCACATGTATTTCTGTAAATTCTTTGAATATTATTTTTGAAAGTTGTGTCTCAGCTCTGATTGTGGTCCATGTACTGATGTATAAAATGTGATGTCACTCCACATGTGTGATCTGACCCAGCTGACCCGTAATCCAGTTCCTAATCTAAGTCTAAATGGGACCGCTTTGACCCCAGTATAGCCGCTGACCTGAATGAATGGCCCTGAACAGACCCCTGCTGGCCTAAGCAATTTCCTTTGCCTTTTATAAAGGGTTTATATTGAGTAAAAGCAGAGGTCATCCATATTGGCCCCTCTACAACTTTCTCTCTTGCTCAATACATCAAGGTGGAGTGCCTGTCAGTAATTGTATTGGAAGAAAAAGAAAAACATCGTGCCACATGTCTGAACCAGCGTAGCTGTGTTCATTTTTTAGATTCAATACAATTAAATGTACCAACTTCATCATAGCAATAACACCAGCTATTATTATAAATAAATAACAACAATAAACATATCATTTGTCATTATATTATGTCTAAATATTATAGTATAACTATACATAGTAAAACTTATATGATATATATGATATTATGTATAATTTGATTGTATGAAATATAATAATATCAGCATTGATAATATTATTAATAATAATAATAAAGTTATATATTTATTATTAAAAGTAATAATAATTATAATTATCTCATAAATCACAAGAAAAGATATACAGCAAATATAAAATATCTGTATATATAGACAGAGATACATTGTACAGCTGTTAAAGGAATAGTTCATCTTCAAAATTAAAAGCTGTCTGATTTTCTTTCTTCTGCAAAACACAAAAGAAAATATTTTGATAAATGTTAAAAACCGTTGGTCCTCATTGACTTCTATTGTATGAACACAAAACCAATGCAAGTTAATGGGGATCAATTGTTTTCTGTTACCTACATTATTCCAAATATCTTCTTTTATGTTCTGAAGAAGGAAGTCAAACAGGTTTGATATGACAAACGAGCGTATATATAATGACTAAAACTTGCGATTTTATCAGGCTCCAATGTGTAGGTTCAGTGATTTCACTTTAATGGAAATACATACGTGCTCTTTGCCATTAAAATGAAATAACTTTTAATATAAACATCGGGGTCTGATAAAAATAATCATTTTCGCAAATGTCAGTCTTCACTTAGAGGCTTCTGCGTCTGAACTCTTCATTTGTATATAGACAATGTCTCTCACCATCAAAGATTTCGAGCTCATCAAACTGTTTGCTGGTCTGGAAGTGTTCAACGGTGAAAGTGATGTTGTAACCTGGATCCACCTTCACCACCCATGAACAGGACTCAAAGTGCGGTAGGTTGCTGCCCGGTGACTGGCTCAGGATAATTCCTGTGGAGGCTGTTAGCACCTCATTCATGGGACAGGTAACTGTGAGGAGAGAAAAGAACAAGAGCTGATTCAGTTCCATATATTGTAACAAACACACTTAAGGAAAGTAGGAGATTTCCCTTGACTTTGGGTATACACACATCGCTCAGCAGATCCTGACAGTAGTCGTCAAAGATCATCAGAGTAACAATCTGAAGTGTTACATTTGACCAAGGAACACATGAAAATTACTTAATCCTAGAGAACCACACATACTACAATCACATAACGGAACACCAACAGATCTAAAGCTCAATTTAATATAAGCAGCCAATAGATCACTAAACAATTGGTGTAGAGTCAAAACCCAATGCATGCATGTAGAGTATACATCTATGGTAAAGGCATACTTGTGGTCGATGATAACTCATAGAACCCTAGGCCAGCCTGTCATGACACAGCGAACATTGATCGCCGCTGTTCATATAGTTCATAAAGCCAGCCTCTCTCAGTCTGCTGGCACACGACATCATCGCTCGAAGTCATTGATATTCCTAAGAGGCCCACTGTGACATTTCCCCACACTTTTACCTTGAATTATCAGGCGCTATGCAGCGCCTCGTCTCGAGCGCTTCTCTCAAATCTCGGAAGCCTGTCTCTTATTTTCTCTGTAGCTGTCTGCATACAAAGTAAGAATCCAAATACAAACGACAACATAAAGGGATCAGGCCTCATCTCCGACTCAATTCTATTATTTGATGCAATTTCTTCCGCGTGACGTGGATGTCACAGATGAGCGACTACAAACGCTAGGCATCAGGCGGAGGGATTGTCATTATCAAATATTTATGACACTTAGGTTACGGATATGAAATATGGATTTTCTATTACTCGTCTTGCTAAATAAATGCACTGACGCTTCGGAGCGCTGCTTGTGTGAATTCTTTATGACCGATTCGACGTCTGGGAGGATTTTCACAACGGCGAGCTCAGAGAAGAATTGCGGCTCGTTTTTCGAGACCATCTAATCTCGTTGATCACCTCGGCTTATCTGAATATTGACGCACACAGCCCAGCAAAGAGGGAAATCGGTGCGCTGAAACCCGGTAAATAATGTGACCCAGAGTAAACATGGTTGATTCTATATTTGGTCTCCGTAATCCTCCGCTTAGTAATTCGTTTAGCATCTTAATAGACAGACATTAAAACCCACGGGTCTGCGTGCTGATTATGATGGACATTCATCAAAGCAATAATTTCACGCATAGTGTGGAATGTCCAGTTTCATGTGTCAAACGTCAGATAAGTTAACAATCCAGTAAATTGCTCCGGTGACGATAAATATATTATGAAAAGATGATTTGAAATGGATTTTTAAAGATATATAACGCTTGCATATATTATCGCCGCTGTCCAAGGGTAGACACAGAGCTCAGATATTTGCTTGCTATTTTGACTCACTTCCTTTACGAGGGTAAAATATAAGACCCCTGGGAATGACTGCAGGGCCTCTGAGGTGACATAAAATAAAAAGCGGAGGACAAACATTATCACGGATGCATATCAATGTCCTCTTGACGCGCTCAGGTTAAATATATACCCCCAATAACCCCCAGTACATCAGTGCAGGCTGGCGCTTGCACTCACAAATAATGTTCTTAAAAGTGTGCCTGTGGATCATGAAACATATCTTTATTTTCCCATGCGTTCCGCTGTTTGAAAGCTGGCTGTTAACCTGTAACAGACCAAAACTGATAGATATGACAACTATTCACGATCCCCCTTAATAAATCATAACACTTAAGGGCCTTTTCTGTATGCTTTCTATTTACATCAAGACATTTATGTTTAAATGAGGTTATATTGCGAAACATAAAATGAACCTTATGCACCAGACGGTCACGGATGCGTCGTCTGGCGTGCCGTCGAGATTTGTGAAGTATAATTCCATTCTAAACCAAACAAAAGGAAAAAGAGCACGACCTAGACAGAATCTCGAAACGGTCATCTCCGGCCTTTCACTATGACTGCAAAGAAAAATTAACTCCCTCAGGTCACCCTTATCCCCTAATCCACTTTGAAATGGACTGTCATTTGTTGAATGTAAACAACAGTTTTGGTGCCAGATCCTGACAGAAGAGAAAAAAGGCATGTCAAAAATGCTCCTCTAACAATGACGCTTGAAGATTATCTACTGTATGAGAGAGGGCTGGCGTGTAAAAAAAGGGATTTTCAACTTAAAATGTCACCCTACGGTGACAATTTTATGTGCTGGAATGAATTGAAAAAACCCACAAGGATATGCATTCAAAATGTCAACGTACAGGATTCATTTCCTGCTGTCAAGGAAAAAAGATAAATGTCATGCAGACTGTCAACTCGGGCGTAAAGCCGCCTGTTTTGTTTTTCACAAGCAGCTTCAACACAACTGACCAACTAAGATCCATCTCTGCTTGGTTACTGTTGCACAGTATGAAGCTTCGTAGAAAATTCCACAGGAATGATATTTGATCAATGACTTAAAAGTGATAGTTCACCCAAAAATGAAATTTCTGTCATCATTTACTCACTGTAGAGAAGCTCATTAAAAGGAAGGAAGGAGACGGGAACCGGCAAACATTTAAACATTTAATCAAACATAATCAAAAGTATAAAGACAGCAGGCCGTCCCTCACGGTCGACGGCTGATGAATACAACATAAATACAAATATAAACATGTTCGGGCCCGGTGCTCTCTCTTCGACGGTACGGTCGTTCGTTTTCTTATATGCTCCCGATCTCCTACGTGATTCGAAACCGGTGCGCGCACAGCTGGCGCTCATTAACAATTACTCACCGGTCTCAAACCACGGTCTCTCCCCGCCTACTCCACTACACTCACCCTCCTGTCATTTCAAACCTGTATGACTTTCTTTCTTCAGCAGAACACAAAAGAAGATATTTGAAGAAAGTTGGTTACCGAACAGCACTGGACCCTGTTGACTTTTATTGTATAAACACAAAACCAATGGAAGTGAATGGGGTCCAGTTAACAACATTTTTTTTTAATATCTTCTTTTGTGTTCTGCAGAAGAAAGAAAGTCACACCGGTTTGAAATGACAAGAGGTTTAGTAAATGATGGCAGAATTGTTATTTTGGGGTGAACTGTCACTTTAAGTTTACCAGTAGCAACATTTGCTATATATTTTAATCTCTTTATTTCACTACATTAGTATCGAACGGTGCGCAAAGATCATCTCACGCAGACTATGCGTAAAATAAGATTTTATATAAACGTCCAGAAATCTAATAAAGTTAAATAAGAAAATAAATCAATAATAACATAATACTTAAATGTCAGCAGAAATAGATTCAAATTACCTTCTGTCACCATAGTGACAAAATGTTTATGTAT